>JAJJWW010008721.1:0-275875 GCA_023531295.1 Papaver armeniacum | reverse complement strand
TATATATATATATATATATATATATATATATATATATATAAGGTTTTGATTAAGTTTACCAAAAAAAAGGAAATAAAATCATTAAGTTAGTTTATCACTAACACTCAATTAATTTAGTAGTTAATTAAATTCATTAACACATACTCCATTATTATCAAAAGTAATCGGATAAGGAGTCGACGTTAATGACCTTTTTTAATCCTCATTTGATTGGGGGCCAGACCTTTTAATTGGGGGCCATGATATTTTATTTCCACCCCAATTTTTTGAGGGGCGTATTAATCCGATGTTGAAAAAGACTATTTCCCTTTACTATTTTCTTTTATCATTAACGACCCTAATTAACGATAACTTCTAAGAAAATAACGACTTTAAGGGTGGTCATACACATAATAAATACAATAACGACCCTTCCAAAGGGTCGTCGGGAAGTGATCTTTATATGACGACTCCAAAGTATCATTATATTTCCACATTAATGACTCTTGAAGAAGATAACGACTCTTTTATAAGAATAACATTTGTTTAGAGTCGTCACTAAAAGCTGTCGAAACATTAACATTTGTTTACGGTCATATAATGACTCTTTTATAAAAATAACGGCCACGTTCGAGAATCGTCATGAAGCAGTCTAAACATTAACGATTGTTTAGAGTCGTCAATAAACTACTTCAATACCATGACGATTTTCATACGGATGACTGGGCAAAAAAAAAAAATTATCCATGATCTCGGCGATTTTCATACACATGGATAGTTAAAAATTTTAAAAAAAATTAAAACTCTAATTAAGTAAGATTATCACTAATTATTTAAGATTAATACTAATCACTCAAGGCTATTTTAGGTATTTATAAAGAATTTTTATAAGGGGTGACCCAAATTAGGTTTGGGTGACCTTTTTTGTCCTCTAGTGCTTGGCCCCAATTAAAATGTCTGGCCCCAATCAAACCAGGCTTTTAATTTGTCATTATTATTATGATATGACCTTTCTTTTCATGCGCGTGCCTGAGCTAACTTCGCCAATTTGAGACCAACTAGACAGTTTGGTGATGTAAGCAGCGTGTCTGTGTTGCCCCTCTCGTTACCGTACAAGGAGAGTGAAAGTCGGAAATAAAGTAAGCATTCAAGTCCAAGAACAGAACTTCTCCCGCTAAACCTATCAGAATCAGAGTTGTCTTTATTTCTTTGGTTTGTTTGTTCCAGTATTTCCCCCCAATCAGCTTATGCGAGCATTAAACACTCATGGAGCATTGCACCAGATTCTTAATGCTGCTTAGGTAGAAAATTCACTTTCCCATTTCTTTTCTTCATTTCAATTTCATGATCAATTAGGGCTTCCACTTATCTCAGACCCCAGTTTGTTTCCTTCTCTTTTGTTGATCTTAATCCAGGTATTTCTTACACTAAAATTTGATGTGATTTTTCTGTTCTCTGTTTCAATCATCTTAGGTTTTTCATTTTACATCTACCATGGATCCTAAAAATAAGAAACCTAAAATTTCACCACAACTCTATCTAAGTTCTGATCATCAGAAAACCCATGCAAAATATTATTCAAAAAAGAAAGTAATTTCTGAGAGATACATAGACTATAAGTGTTTTCCCAAGTACCCAATTTCAAAATGTTTTGCTGGAAACAATATGATCACCAGTTTGCTCCATATTCATGGTCCTGCTCCTATTTCACCAGTTCTGTTGTTTTACTCTCAAATACATAACTTATCTGAGGAAGATCAATCGTTTGATACATACATTGAGGGGAAAATACATAAGATTACGCCTAATGTAATTGCTAGTCTTCTTAGGTTGGATAGACCATCAAAACCTGTGTCTTTCCCCCCTCTTAATGAAGATAAAATGGTTGTTTCAAAAGATGAGTTTAGGAATGCTGTTTATCGCCCTGAGCATGTGGATAGTAATGATCCTAATTATGAGATAAAAGTCGGCCATCTGAAGCCTATCATCGGTGTCTTGGTTAAAATATGCCAATCCAACATTCTTCCTCAATTTAAGCATCACTATACCACAAACCTGATTTCAGTTTATTTGTCCTTTTTACTTCTTAATGGATATCCTGTTGATATTTCTTATGCAATTTGGCATACAATGGCACGTGTTGCTCCAAGTTCTTGTAGAACCAACGCTGTTCCTTATGGGATCATAGTTGGTAGATTGTTGTCTTATCTGGGTCACCCATTTCCAGCTCATACTCCATGTACTCGTGTCCCTAGTACTTTCGATTTGTATTTTTTGTCTCGAAATCATTTTCCCTATGATCCTCAGGACAGCAATGACACAACTTTGTCTCAACTGCATTCTGATGGCATCTCTCCTCCTCTTCCTCCTCCTAGTGCGGCTGATTATGATGCTAGCGAGCTCCCACTGTCACTTCCTAATGATCCTCCTAGCGAATTTGTTCGTTTATCTGAATCCGTCGAGTCGCTCAAGGATACCATGGAGGTTATTCTTTCTCGTTTTGAGCAGCAACATGAAGAGTTCATGCTACAGAAAAAGAAGATTGAACATATTGCTCACCAACAAGACCACCTTCAGCAGCAACATGAGGAGTTCGGTCAACAACAGAAGCTGATCGATCATATTTCTTCCCGGCAGAACGGCTTTGAGCAGCAATATCAAGAGATGAGTGATCGTATTGCTCGCCAAGAAGACCGCCTAAAACAGCAACTTGAGAAGTTTGCACAGCTACGAAAAATTACTGATTGTATTACTACCCAGCAAGACCGCTTTGAGCTGCGAATTGAAGAGTTTAAGAAGCAACGAGAGATGATTGACCGTCTTGTTACCTGGCAGGATCGTTTTGAGCAGCAAAATCAGAAGATGATTAGTGGTGTTGTTCGCAAACACGACAGCCTTGTTCGACGTCAGCATCATTACCAGGCTATGTTGATGCAATATGTTCAGCGTGCCTACCCTGGTCAGGTAATATCTCATGAGGCAAGGATGTGGTATCACCCTTGATATCTTGTGGTATTCTTTCTTTCTGTTTATCATTGTTTTCATTTAGTATATGTATATTTGATACCTCGTAAAATGAACATTGTATTGCCTTCTTCTTGGTTTTTCCATCAAGTCGCGGTACTATGGTGTCTTGATCTGATGTGGTTAGTGTTTTGTGGTCTTTAATCTTACTTTTGAATTGGATTTTGATGGCACTGTTACATGATCTTAGCTGGTATACTTCCGTGGTCATTTATGAGAAAATGGGACTGCAGTTTGCATTTATATTGAATAGGTTTCTGTTGCAGGTTATGATAACTGGTAAAGGTTTTCTTTGGCTGAGACTCGATAAAAATACATATTGTTTTCATGTCTTAGATCGATGACCTATTACCAAATTTTCAGCACTTAAGGTTAAGCTCACCATTGATACTTTGTTGTTGATCCTATTGAAAAGGGCTGATGATATTCATCGTATAAGCTCTAGTTTTGCCCTTTCATCTTGCACTGTTGCACATTGAATTCTTGAGAAATGGAACTAGCTAGAATGGTGTATAACCACATAAAAGAAGGAAAGATAGTATAGCACCTAAAGTGGACTCGAACAACTAGTTGACCAATGAATACTAGCTTCCCTGGAATAATACTTCTATGGAGGGTCTTCCGTTTGTACCTTTGTTCCCTTGAAACATATGCTAGTTTTCAAATGTTTTGGATGTTATATTACATCTTTCCTTGTGTGTTCTCTTGGTGGTACTGCGATCTTTCAAATAAGATAGCTTTGACTGCAAGAAGCGCCTCTTCACCAGAGCATGAACTGAAATTGGAAAAATGCAGATAAACCAAATACTTTGTTATCCGAATGTCATTTGTGGCTGAAGAAAGTTGCAGGATGAAATTTTAAACTAGTCTAGATCCCATCCCCTTTTAACCTTGTTTTCTCGTATTGTACTTTTCACGAAGATGAACGTTATTTTATTTGATTTTTGTGTGTCCACTGCACCAGTTCTGGTTCGGTGGAAGATGAAATTAGACTACTAGTGTGAAAGGGAAGTCGACACTATGAGACTTATCTGATGTTAGTTAACCATAGTTAACTAATCACCGCATCTTGATTTGTGGTTTTTGCATCTTCCTGCCAAGTAGTACAGAACTGACATGGTGAAGAGCTCAGATAGTATTCATCTTAATGTCAGAATACTCATTTGACCATTTTTGATTTAACTTGATACCATCATTTCTTAAAATTTTCCATTTTACCTGATTGCCAACACATAAGATAACCATAGTTTGGGATGTACATGTATGCAACATTAACTGGTTTCAATTGGCAACACCAGGTAAATTCCATTTGTCGGGAATGCGGTGACTCCGGCTATGCTGAGCTCTTAATTTACTGCAATTTGTGTCACACATCTGCTGAACACAGGTATGTTGGGCGATGGTCCTGTTTGTCTCGTGGTGCCAGATATTATATCTACAATTAACCGTATAACTAAAATAGTCATTCTGGGAATATTGTTTTGAAATTTAGTGTATTCTCATGTTTTTCATTTCTTTTTCCAGCTATTGTTTAGATAAAATAACTAAAAATGGTGAAGATGCCACTTGGACTTGTGAGGAATGTGAACAAACAGCTGGATTCGGGTCCCAACAAATCGTACAAGTAACCAGTTCGAAAGAGGTAATCGAAGTTAGGCTTTGATCCTGTATGGAGGAGGCATCCTCGCTTTGTGCTTTCATCTTTCCTTCTCATATATATGCAATATGTTGCAACTTATAATTCAGGTTTTGTGCTGCTAATAAGCACATTGACCTGAATTTTTGATAGTGTTTGTTAATAAGGTGCCATTGTTCCTGACATTTGGCATTATTTAGCAGATTTAACAAATGTGTTTTCTTTGTGTTGGGCGTCTATTAATTCTATACTTACAGCCCGTTCGGTTGGGAGAATTGGAAACCCAAGAATTCAATTATGGGGTAATCCAATTCCTAGAATTGGATTCCAGGGAATGCAATTCAAATCCTAAAAATTCATGTTCGGTTGAGGTGATGCGTGTCGTAACCACAACAAATTAATTAATACTTTACTACCTAATTAACTAGTAATATAGGGCAGTCAAGGTCGATCCCACGAGGAGCACGAGATTATAGTTGTAAAAGTTGTCACGAAAGAGGGGTGTAAAAAGCAAAATAAAAATAAACAAAGCAATTGAAATCGAAAGTTGAAAGATGAAAACAATAAGAGAGACAAGATCAAGAATCCTTCTTCGTTACGAAACAATGATTAAAGTTATGTCCTTTTCTACTTGTTATTAGTCACAGATTATCACCAACCGTAGGATAGCGAGTCCGCTAGCTGGCCCCAAAATCCCTAATTTCACCAGAGTGAAGTTCTCGCTTAGTTATCGGATTCTATTCAAAAGAACCACCTTGAGAATTAAAACAACAAGATGTAATTCCCGGAATGCATTAAGATTTATGAATTTAGGTTTAGTACTAGTAGTTAAACTCGGTTCGCTTGGTTCACTTTCTAGCGTTGTTTCTACACACAATTGCTCCACGGAATCCCTCCATGAGGTCTCGTGTTTGCTACTTATGTAAAGAGTCAAAAACGATTACTTATCTCCTAACTTTCACTAGCTTTAGATCAAATTAACAAATCAATTTAGTTGGCCACCTAAACAATCTATCAATCAATCATGAATGTCTTTAAGATCACTCCTATTAGTAAAAACAAACGATAATCGTGTGAAAAACTTCAAGATAGAATTGAAACAAAAACTCAAATCATATGTTTAAAAACTAGGAATTCATCCTCAATCAATAAAATTAGCTACTCATGTTAAAAGTTCACACAAAGAATAAGAAAAGAAAAGAATTGTGTGTGTAGAGATGTGTAGAAGTTGTAGAAAACTTCTCTATTTATAGGCTTCAATATTCTCCAATTCTTCCAAGGAATAGAATCCTTATTCTTTTGCAATTCAATTTCCAATTCCAAGCTTTCTCTTCTCTTCCACCTTCTCTTTCCAAATTTGAGTCCAATTCTCCATCCAATTCCTAGCCCAAGTCTTCACACCCATGTGAGAGGTCCATAGAAAGTTACGGAATTTTGCTCGCTGGAAAAGCTGGGATTATGGCCGGAATTTGGCCGAAAACATCTATCATGTGTCGCTTTGAAAATTTTGTCGTCGAGAGAATATTTGTGAGAATATTAAAATCCAGGTCTCAGATTAGGACTAACGGTCAAAAAGTCAAACCATCGATCAAACCGTTAGTCGGCGGGTCAAAGGGAGAGGAGAGTCGGCCAATGAGTCGGTGGTGACTCGGTCTTAGTCGAGTGAGTCGAGTCAACTCGGAGTCGAGCCGAGTCGGTGATCCATTTCGAGTCCGGACCAGGACCACTTGCCGAGGACCTTGTGTTGCACCAGGATGGTGCATCACATTTCTCCCGACCATAATGGCTCTCTACCATTTCATCTATTCTAATACCACTATCTTCACCTTGCAAAAATCAACATTTCTTCTTGCAAAATCATACATCCCGATCAATTCATCTTATTGCAAGACAATTCACTTAAGTCTCAACCACCTCAATTGCCATAGCACTCGATGCTAGCCACAATTTACGCCATCATTTCTCTGCGACTTGCGACTTCCATACACCCAAAAAGCGACCCTCAAGCCATAACTCCACGGTCACCCACCATTGTTACCAGGCCTGTATTCTTCCCATGACAAAATCCATTCTTAGGCCAACACCACGCAACCTTGCTTTTCACCGGCACAAACCAATACCCAAAAGCGCGCGGCCACGGCTCGATCTCGGTTCACTCGGTCTGTCCGACCTCAATGCCACTTCCATCTGCATCCACCCGAGCATCACCACGGACCATTTTCTATAGCAGCACCACAAACCCTGCATCGATTCAACATTTCGAACTTCAATTTCAACCAACAACAACCATCAACTCAAACCTTCATCGGCAAATTTCAACCACCCAAAAACCCATGTTTTATCTCGATCTTGTATTCTCCTCGGACTTGATCTCGCTTCCGCGTAACAGTATCTATTCTCTTCGATCTTCTTTCAATTCATCAACTCCACCTCCTCTACACCTTTACCACAGACTCGAATCACACCTATCTCCCCCGAGCTTGAATCAAACCCTCGATTTACGACGTCACCAAACTACTCATCTACCCAGATTCGACGGCAACAACCCATCAAACCCTAACCTTCTTCTCTTGGTTCTCAACGACAGCGGCGTCTCTCGATTCATACAACTTTGAACCCTAATTTCTTCGTGTTTACGAGTTCAATTTCTAACTCTCATCGTTCATCTCTCTCGACTTCATTACCATCGATTTCTTCTTCTCAATCTCTCGTCTGCAACAACCTCGAATCGAAACACACATTCGATGTCGTCTAAATTTCATTGTAGCCCTTATTTCCCCTGTCAATTCCTCGATTGAGCGCCACAACTCTCTCGAATTTCATGGTTCGGAGCAGGCTTCATCTCGATCTCTTTTTTTTCTTTTCTCTGAATTTATTTCAGGTGAAAATGAGAGTAAGGTATCTCGATTTAGGGTAGTGTTTGTGAAGTGGGTGCTCGGATCCCACGTGAGCTTGGGTCGAGTTTAGGGTGTGGGCTTGGGTCGAGTTTAGGGGTGTGGGTGGATTTAAACACCCACCATAAGTACACCCCATTGGTACAATTTTTCACTCCCTTCTTTTGAATAAGGGACACCTCTTTGACCTCCCCTTAACCTTGGCTGGGCTCCATATAGTATTCCCTCCTTGGTGAAATGACAATTTTACCATTTTAGCTTAAATAAGGTGATTTCTTCTTCTTTTCCTCCGTGCGACTCCAAAGTAGCTACAAAACTCAAAATAAGCGTAAAATACATAATTTACAAGAAAAATAGCAAAGAAAGCATAAACTACTAGATAGTAAATTAGGTGTATTCTACACCTATCAAATTCCCCACACTTAGACTTTGCTAGTCCTCGAGCAAATCAAACTAAAAACTCACAACTTCAAAGCGTTCAAGCGTCACAAGCATCCAAAGAGCTATGAGGACATAGAGTTCTGCATGCTAGTAATGAGAAGTTAGAAATACTAAGGAACATATTCTCATTCTTAAATGTCGAGTGAGAAATAACCACACCATAATGAGAGAATGCGTGTTTGAGAAACGATCAATAAGCATTTCGCCTCGACTTCTGCCTCACCAAAAAGGATTTTATGATAATTGCACTCAAAAAGACAGCTTTTTTTATGGTTCTCACATGTGTGCGGGTAGGAATGAAGAGAAAATTCTGCATCACGTTGAATGGTGGGAAGGATAACTTAGAAATTTTTAAAAACCCACATCTTTTAATATTTTGAAAAACCATTTTTCCGACGATCTCTAAGAAAGGAAATCAACCATTTTATCGAGGATGAGATTACTTACTTACCTTCACATCCGATCGCCAATTATGATAACACCACTCTCACGGCATCCAATAGAAACGTCTTAGCTCCTCTTCTTGATCTTCTTAGTTCCTCGGTTTCAACTATTGATGATAAACCTTTGAATTTCATAAATTCTTAACAATTCTCAACTCTTTTTACCTTAAAATCCTTGTCGCTTGAAACTTCCTTATAAATTTTCCTTCCCCACGGCTCATTAAAAATAAGAACAAATATTTCTCTTGTTTTTTTTTTTTTTTTTTTTTTTTTTTTTTTTTTTTTTTTTTCATCATTTTTTTTTTTTTTTTTTTTTTTTTTAAACAAGAGAAATTAAATACAAAAATAAACCATGGCGATGGAAGAAGTATTTTTACCGCTTGATTCTTCACAACTTGTATCGTCTTGAAATCATAAACTTCAAAAATTCTCACCTTTTAATTTTCTTCGCTTTCATGAATAAGTCTTCATACTTGAATATAAAATTACCTCATTGTAGTGTAAGTCTTCAACATATATGTAAAAATCCGCTCTTTGTATGTTGCTTTACTTGAATTTGAAATTTGCTCTTTTTCTCGTTCCGTTGCTTGTAAACCTTAAACTTTTTTTTTTTTTTTTTTTTTTTCAACTTTCCTTGTAGATTTTGATGTCGCTCCTTGTTAATGATGAGAGTGTTTCTATGGATCCGTTGTTGTCGAGAGAGAGAATGGTGCTAACTGCAAATCGAACTACAAGAAGGAAGCTTTCATCCATGGACGTCACCCTCATGATTGACAAAATTAGCACTCAAGAGATCAAAGAGTAGTGCTTATAGTGGTGGGAGGTTGGGTAGCTCACCATTCTACCCGGAATTAACGTACGGTGACACACACTCAAAAGAAGCTCTTTAGTAGATGGAAGATTTAAATTCGGTGCCTCACATGATATGAACACGGGTAGTCTCCACTAATGATTGATCAACAACTCTAATAACGCATTTCTCCCTGCACCAAATTCGCATCACCGGCATGATTAAATCCATTATTTAACACTCAAACAAACAAGAAATCCGAATGTAGTTCTCTAACATTTCCAAGTTCAATTATGTCGGTCAAAATCTCTATGTAAACATACCTAGAAGTATGCTAGGGACTCTAAAATCTTTAAAAGTTGGAATTTTTAAGTAAAACTTTTTTTTTTTTTTTTTTTTAAAATTTTTTCATTTTTTTTTAATTTTTGTTTTAAAAACATGCTTAACCACTCCCCCACACTTAAACCTTACATTGTCCTCAATGTAATTGAATCCTCCTAGTAAAGTCAAGGTGGGAAATTTTAACATGATATGAAACAAGAAAAAGAAATAACAAAAAAAAAAAAGATAAGAAATACAAAACCTATGGGTTGCCTCCCATGAAGCGCTTGTTTTAAAGTCGACGGCCCGACTTAGCTCTTGCAAGATTCATTAGCCCGGATCAATTTCTTTTACGGGAAACATGATTTCACATCACTAGGGCATCGCGTTGTCTCAAAGATATTGAAGTGGATGAGTGTACCATCAAACTCCATAGTCAAGGTGCCATTTTGGACATCAATCTTTGTTCCGGCGGTGCTCAAAAATGGTCTACCCAAAAGCAAAGGTGTAGACTTGGAAGAATTCTCATCATTCATGTCTAAGACATAGAAATCGGCCGGAAATACAAGCTTATTAACCTGCACCAAAACATTCTCAACAATCCCTTTCGGGTAAACATTAGATCGGTTAGCAAGTTCAAGAACTACCCCGGTATCTTTAAGAGGACCAAGATTCAAAGAATCATAAATAGAGGAAGGCATAACATTAACCGACGCTCCCAAATCTAACAAAGCTCGAGTAAACCTTGTTTTACCAATTGTGCAAGGTATATTGAAACTACTGGGGTCCTTTAATTTTGGTGGGAGTTTCTTGAGAATAAGCGCAAAGCATTCTCCCCCACACTCATGACTTCATTCCCTTTCAACCTTTTCTTCTTCATGCACATCTCCTTTAAGAACTTTGCACAACGAGGAATTTGAAAGAGCTTCTATGAGTGGAATATTGACTTGTACTTTCTTAAAGATTTCCCAAATATCCATGTATTCCAAGTCTCTCTTTGATTTAGCAAATCGGCTAGGAACGGAGGTGGAGTTGTGAAAGTAGGAACCGTCTCCTCGGGTTGATTGGTTGGAGATGTTTTCTCCTTTGGTGCGGTTTCAATTTCCTCTTTCTCATCATACACCTTATCTTGTTGATTTGGTTGCTCCACTTGTTTCCCACTCCTCAAAGTAATCGCATTAACGCTCTCTCTTGGATTAACAATTGGTTGTGAAGGAAGTATTGTAGACGCTTGCGCTTTCAATAAGTTCACATCGGTAGCTAATTGCCCCACTTGAATTTGTAACTCCTTGATTGCCGAATCGGTCTTTTGTTGGTGTTGTTGGCTTTGTTGGACCATAGAAGTAAGACTTTGCATACCTTGTATTAACACATTGAGCTTGTCATCATTCAAAGAATCACGCTCCTTGACTTGTTGTGGTTGAAATTGTTGAGAACCACCATGTTGTTGAGTTGGAATCGTGATTGTTGGAAACCACCTTGTTGCTCATATGGATTAGAGCCGCCGCTTGCTTATTTGCATAGCTAAAGTTAGGATGATCCTTCCACCGGGATTGTAAGTATTCGAGTATGGATCGTACCTTGGCCTTTGATTTGGATATAAAGCATTCACTTGTTCGGTCTCATTATCCAGGAATAATTACCGCGGCAATCCGTTGCATCATAATCTCCATGTTACTCATCCTTTGATCAAGATGTGATGATGAATCACTAACTTCATGCACTCGCCTAACCATTGGTTCATCCCTTGTGTAGAATTGTTGCGAGTTTGCCGCCATACTTTCAATTAATTCGGTAGCTTGAGCCACCGTCTTGTTCATTAATGCACCACCACCCGCGGCGTCAAGAAGAGACCTATCACTTGAGTGGAGAGCTTCATAGAAGTATTGAAGTATCATAGCATCACTAAATTGATGGTGTGGACAGCTTCCCACCAACCTCTTGTAACGCTCCCAACATTCATACAATGATTCTCCCACTTGTTGTTTCAATCCACAAATCTCCTTGCGAATTTGAGTAGCTTTGGATGCGGGAAAATATCTCTCGAGGAAAAGTTTCTTCATCCCATTCCATGTTGTGATACTTCCCAAGGCAAATAATATAACCATTCCTTAGCATTACCCGCCAAAGAAAAGGGAAAGCTTTCAACATTGCTCCATCCACATTAGTCTCGGTGGAAGCATAGCCATAACTATGGTGTAAAAATCCATAAGATGTTTGTTTGGGTCCTCATTCACCATGCCATGGAACTTTGGTAACTCTCTAATCAACCCGGCTTGATCTCGAAGGTTGAATTAGTTTGGATACACCATTGTTGGGTATCAAGCTGTGAGAAGCTAGGTCCTTGAGTGTACGATCGGCCATTGTTTCTTCCTCGTTGTCCTAATCACTTGATGAAGAAGGAGGAAGTGGAGTGTTAATCGCTCGAATGAAATCCTTTAATTGAGTGCCGGATCGAAGACGTATTGGACTCCGGTCTACCCCCTTTAAGCATTCACCAAAGGTATAACACATGAAACAAGATTCTCACAAACTAAGTTAGATACGGTAAAGAATCTAACAAAGCAAAAAGAATAAAAACAACTAAAAAATCGCCCGTTGCTCCCCGGCAACGGCGCCAAAATTTGATGCGTGTCGTAACCACAACAAATTAATTAATACTTTACTACCTAATTAACTAGTAATATAGGGCAGTCAAGGTCGATCCCACGAGGAGCACGAGATTATAGTTGTAAAAGTTGTCACGAAAGGGGGGTGTAAAAAGCAAAATAAAAATAAACAAAGCAATTAAAATCGAAAGTTGAAAGATGAAAGCAATAAGAGAGAGAAACGATCAAGGAATCCTTCTTCGTTCACGAAACAATGATTAAAGTTATGTCCTTTTCTACTTGTTATTAGTCACAAATTATCACCAACCGTAGGATAGCGAGGTCCGCTTAGCTAGCCCCAAAATCCCTAATTTCACTGAGTAACAGGTCCGCTTAGTTATCAGATTCTATTCAAAAGAACCACCTTGAGGTCCGCTTACAAGATGTAATTCCCAGAATGCATTAAGATTTATGAATTTAGGTTTAGTACTAGTAGTTAAACTCGGTTCGCTTGGTTCACTTTCTAGCGTTGTTTCTACACACAATTGCTCCACGGAATCCCTCCGCAAGGTCTCGTGTTTGCTACTTATGTAAAGAGTCAAGAAACGATTACTTATCTCCTAACTTTCACTAGCTTTAGATCAAATTAACAAATCAATTTAGTTGGCCACCTAAACAATCTATCAATCAATCATGAATGTCTTTAAGATCACTCCTATTAGTAAAAACAAACGATAATCATGTGAAAAACTTCAAGATAGAATTGAAACAAAAACTCAAATCATATGTTTAAAAACTAGGAATTCATCCTCAATCAATAAAATTAGCTACTCATGTTAAAAGTTCACACAAAGAATAAGAAAAGAAAAGAATTGTGTGTGTAGAGATGTGTAGAAGTTGTAGAGAAAACTTCTCTATTTATAGGCTTCAATATTCTCCAATTCTTCCAAGGAATAGAATCCTTATTCTTTTGCAATTCAATTTCCAATTCCAAGCTTTCTCTTCTCTTCCACCTTCTCTTTCCAAATTTGAGTCCAATTCTCCATCCAATTCCTAGCCCAAGTCTTCACACCCATGTGAGAGGTCCATAGAAAGTTCTGGAATTTTGCTCGCCGGAAAACTGGGATTATGGGCGGAATTTGGCCGGAAAACATCGCGGCCCGGTCGCTTTGAAAATTTTGTCGTCGAGAGAATATTTGACGAATATTAAAATCCAGGTCCTCTGGTTAGGACTAACGGTCAAAAGTCAAACCGTCAGTCAAACCGTTAGTCGCGAGTCAAAGGAGAGGAGAGTCGACCAATGAGTCACCGGTCCGACTCGGTCTTAGTCGGGCCGAGTCAATGAGTCAACTCGGAGTCGAACCAGAGTCGGTGATCCAGCTCGGTCCGGACCGGACCACTTGCCGGGCCACCTTGTGTTGCACCGAGGATGGTGCATCACCGTCTCCCGACCATAATGGCTCTCTACCATTTCATCTATTCTAATACCACTATCTTCACTGCCAATCTGTTCTTCTTGCAAAAATCATACATCCCAGCCAATTCATCTTGCAGCAGCAATTCACTTAAGTCTCAACCACCTCACTGCCATAGCACTCAATGCTAGCCACAATTTCTGCCATCATTTCTCTGCAACTTGCTCAACCACCTTTTTCACATACACCCGCAAAAACAGCCCTCAAGCCATAACTCCACCCAGGTCCACCCCGCCATTGTTACCGAGCCCCGTATTCTTCCCATGACGAAAAATCCATTCTTAGGCCAACACCCCCGCAACCTTGCTTTTCACGGCACGGAACCAATACCCAAAAGCGCGCCACAGCTCAATCTCGGTTCACTCGATCTGTCCGGCCTCAATGCCACTTCCATCTCGCATCCACACGAGCATCACCACGGACCATTTTCTATAGCGAAGACCACAAACCCGCAGGCGATTCAACATTTTGAACTTCAATTTCAACCAACAACAACCAATTTCGCAACTCAAACCTTCATCTGGCAAATTTCAACCAGCCCGAAACCCATGTTTTATCTCGATCTTGTATTCTCCTCAGACTTGATCTGCTTCACAGCAACAGTATCTATTCTCTTCGATCTTCTTTCAATTCATCAACTCCACCTCCTCTACACCTTTACCACAGACTCGAATCACACCCTATCTCCCCCGAGCTTGAATCAAACCCTCGATTTACAGCGTCACCAAACTACTCATCTCTTGAATTCGACGGCAACAACCCATCAAACCTAACCTTCTTCTCTTGGTTCTCAACGACGTCTCTCGATTCATACAACTTTGAACCCTAATTTCTTCGTGTTTCGAGTTCAATTTCTAACTCTCATCGTCCATCTCTCTCGACTTCATTACCATCGATTTCTTCTTCTCAATCTCTCGTCTGCAACAACCTCGGATCGAAACACACATTCGATGTCGTCTAAATTTCATTGTAGCCCTTATTTCCCCTGTCAATTCCTCGATTGAGCGCCACAACTCTCTGAATTTCATGGTTCGGAGACGGCTTCATCTCGATCTCTTTTTTCTTTTCTCTGAATTTATTTCGGGTGAAAAATGAGAGTAAGGTATCTCGATTTAGGGTAGTGTTTGTGAAGTGGAGTGGATCCGGCATACGTGAGCTTGGGTCAGAGTTTAGGGTGTGGGCTTGGGTCAGAGTTTAGGGTGTGGGTGGATTTAAACACCCACCATAAGTACACCCCATTGGTACAATTTTCACTCCCTTCTTTTGAATAAGGGACACCTCTTTGACCTCCCCTTAACCTTGGCTGGGCTCCATATAGTATTCCCTCCTTGGTGAAATGACAATTTTACCATTTTAGCTTAAATAAGGTGATTTCTTCTTCTTTTCCTCCGTGCGACTCCAAAGTAGCTACAAAACTCAAAATAAGCGTAAAATACATAATTTACAAGAAAAATAGCAAAGAAAGCATAAACTACTAGATAGTAAATTAGGTGTATTCTACACCTATCATGAGGTAATTCAATTATCTTTGTTTTTACCCAGGAATCCAATTCCATTGCATTCTTGGACCAATGCAATGGAATTCTACTATTTTGGAGGGAATTGGATTCCTAGGAATCAAAATTCTTAATTACAAAAAGTTCATTTGCACCGTTCGGTTCAAGGAATTGGGTGCATTCCCTAGGAATTGGATTCCCCGGAATCCAATTCCTTGAAACGAACATGCTGTTAGTTTTCCATTTGCCTAACCTGACATTTATATATGGATGTTGATTTCTGCAAAATTAGGTGAATGGGGTACGAAAGAGTAAGATGCAGAAGAGGAAAGTATTCAGGCGTGCGTCTTAAAATCACACATTTAAGGTTGCATAAAGCTTTTTTGGTTGGAGATGAAGAATATTTATGTCTGTTAGAATGAGGGTAGTAGTAGAGTGAAGCTTGAGCTAGTAGTAGGTGGAGGTACTGCTGATAAGTTTAAAACTAGCAATACTTTGTAGTTACCTCAGTTCTCTCTGAGAAACCACATGATACTCGATGCGGCAAGTGAATAAGATTTTAATTTTACATGGATGCATCAGTTGAAATTCTAGTCACATCTAAGAAAATCAACTTATGGTGGGTTTGGATGTAGAATTTTAAAGGTGGAATTTATGGGTCCTGGAGATTTGATAGAATTACGTTTCCCTTTGTATGTTTGGTTGCCCGAATTCTTGGAATCACGTTTCCCTCACGGATTCAGTTTTCGATAAATCCTCCATATGGAGTCCGACCCTCCCCTAAGATTTCTTGAGAAACTTATCAAGGGATTTATGGACCCATTTTTTTTTTAATTCTAAATCCCATATATATGGGATTTTAAGATTTGAGGGTAATGCCAAACGGTACAAAGACTTTAATACAAGTAAAACTCTATAAATCCTAGGAATTTTAATTGAGTTACCAAACGCACAAGGAATTTACATGAATCCTAAAATTTGTAATCCCATGAAATTATAAATTCCTGGAAATGGTGAATTTGTAATCCCATGAAATTATAAATTCCTGGAAACGGTGAATTCTGCAAACAAAACTAACATTAAGTTGTTTTGGTGTCACAAACATCTTATTCACTCGCCTTTTTTTCCGATAGGAGTATTTCGACTCTTCTCTCTGGATGAAATATTTTGTATGTAGTAATTAATATTATTACTCGTAAATTTGCTCTTGAAGTTCTTGCCTATACTGTAATCAACTTTGAGCTTACGAATGTAATCTGGATTTACTTTTTTAGCAACCCAATCTCTTCTTCTCCCCCAATACGAACCATCTTCGATTTTCATAGAAGCAAATGAAATGGTACGAATCAAGTACTTTTTTAGCAACCCAATCTCCTAAATTAGGTTTTAGCAACATGCAATCACTCAAAATTCAATTTTTTCGAAATCAAAGTGTTCAGAGTTTATTAGAATCGGTTTACGTTAATGTACTTATGAACCGATTTTATTTAGAAACGGATTTTGTTCATGCCCACAAAGACCGATTATAAAAATCGGGAATTATTAAGGTACATATGTACCGATTCTAGTAATTTTATTTTTTTCCCTTGTCAGAATCGTCGTATGTTCATCTCAATGTGATCCGATTATGTGCACTAAAACTAACCGAGAACTCACATTTTTTCCAAATCCATAATTTGTGTACAAATTGATTCTGATTGGCCGATTCTAACAACTCTATGTGTTCACACAAATATACATTTATTGATATTCCACTTGTTATTTGTCTTCATTCTCTATAACCAAAAAAGTAAAAAAACCATTACATTTTTTTGAAAAAGTCATTTTGAATCACAATCACATTGATTCGGTGATTTCTGTTGGAATATTTTCAACAACGCTATCAAGGGGTCCTGGGGGGCGTAGCCCCCTTCGTTGCGTGTAATTCATTGATTGATGTCTGATGATGAAGAGACCCACCGCTTCGTGCAGAGAAACCTGTTGGTGAAAAGATGCGAAAACCCCTATAAATGGCTTCTCCCATAACTCGTTGAAATCACATCGAAAAACCTTTTCTGTTTTCTCTCTTTTCTAAAGCATCATCATAAGTTTTTTGTTCACATGTGTTCTTGATTGGATCAAGGGGTACAAACCTTGAATTCAATTTCCGTTGTAGGGCTTTCACCGTATCTGAAGGCATTATTTCACATACCATTGTAATCGCCAATTTATTGGGAGGGTAGAAATAATTGTCTAAAAGAAATCGTATGAGCCTTGAAAGCTTTTGAGTACAACAATTTCTTTTGTGTTTTTCATCCTCTGTTTTACCCTAAATTTCCAAAAATTTCCCCACTTTTTCATTGTCGTTTTTCACACAGACCTATGTAGCATCATTAGTTTTTTCTTCTCTCTTTGTTTAGGCATTCCTTCGTTGGCGAACTAATCAGCGGTTGGTCATCAATTCATTGATTGAGGGAGAATTCATTTACTACTGACTCAAGAACTCAAGAAGATTCAGACCCAAAATCGGTTCATATGTTTGGACATGTATACCGATTCTGTTGTAAACGCGCTATATATGAGTTTATGCATACCGATTTTGGGTGTTCACAATCAATAAAGAATATCAACCCAGAATCGGTCTACGAATATATGAACATCCACCGATTGTGGATTGATTTTTTCAATTTTTTTTTTTTTTTTTGAAATGTTTCGGTGATGAATCAACATTAGTTGATTTCTAGATTAACAAAATTTAATATCTATTAATCAACCAAATTAATACTAATTAATCAAGGGTAAATTTGTCATTAACTAAAATAATTGGTTAAGGGGTACCTCATTTTACTTTAAAATGTCTTTTTTGTCCAGTAGTGTAGGCCCAAATTAATTGGGATAGGCCCAAATTTAGCCAGGTTTGATATCCTTCCCCCTTATCTGGTACCCATTAGGCCTCTTCCTATGCCATTTATGCACCCACTATGGAGGTGGCAAACTGGCAAACCGGCCTGGCAAGTGGCAAATTTGCCACTTAGCCAGGCCAGGTCAAGTTTCTACCGAGCGGTCGATACTCGACCGCTCGGTCAAGTCTACACCGTTAGGCGTTTACTACACCGCTAGCGGCTCCTATTAGACCGGTCGGCCTAATTTACACCGCTGAGTAGAATCTGATCCAACGGTCATAAATCTTCCCCCTATAAATACCACATTCCTCTACCATTTTAACTCACAACTTCTCTTCTCTACTCTTCACATTTGTTAATCTAAAACAAATTTCATCATCTAACTCTTTCATTCACTCGTATTGTATAATTTCTTTAATATGTCTCAATCTAATACTCAATCTAAACAACAAAAGAAGAAGATTAGGGGTCCAAAATTTACCGTAGCCGAAAATGAATGCATTTGCAGAAACTATGTATTCTTTACACAAGATAGTATCGATGGTGCCAATCAACAATCTACCAAGTTGTGGGATAACATATTTGCTAACTTTCGTCAAGAAACTATGAACATCAACGAGAATGATGCAAATGGATTGTCCGGTCGCTTTGTTACAATCAACGCCCAAGTTTCCTTGTATATCGCTGCTATAATGCAAGCTGCTCGTGGTCGAGAGAGCGGTCTTGTCGATGTTGATGTCGAACGAAAGTGCCGAACTGATTGGCACCATAAACATGGGACAAATTTTGCTTATGAAAGTTGTTATCATATTTTGAAAGTGTTGCCTAAATATAATCCAGAAGTGTTAGCAAATATGCAGAATATACCTGCAAGTTCACCATACACTTCTTCACCTTCAACGCCAGCTTCACAACCATCTCAATCATCTCACCCCTCTTCCGATAATCCATTTTCTTCACCAGAAACGACTAGAAACAACAATTCCAACTTGAATGTCAATACTGTAATTACGAGAAAATTATTAGGAAGAAATCATGCAAGAGCAGCGAAAAAAGCTGCCCTGGGAAGGAGAAGCAAGTGAAGGAGGTAGTAGTAATATGGAAACTTTGATAGAGCATCAGAAGACCGTCGAAAAACAAAGAGTTGTAGACCGCAAGTTCTTGACTAAGGAGATGAAAAAACATCGACTAACTCAAGAAAAATTTGTTTCAGACTATGACAAGAATAAGATTCTAAATGCAAACACCAAAAAGAAACAAGAGAAACATGGAAAAACAATTTGGGGTTCAAGCTGAAGACGGGGATGATGAAGACGACGATGAAGTAGTGCCACTTAATTAATTAATGTATCACTTTAATTTTAATGAATATGTAGTAGTTTGGTTATGGTGAATGAAATTGTTCTGTTTTTTTTTCATTACAAATTGTTCTACTTTTTTCATTACATTAAAACTTAAACTATTTTTTTTTCATTACATTAAAACTTAAACTTGACAACATCCATGAAAACATTATTAAGCCTAACATCCCATACGAGTTATTAAAAATTCCTTAAGAATTTGGTAATGCGCTTCGTATCGAAATCTTTTCGTTTCCATCTTCGCCACTCGTCTCGAGTTCGTTTTCCCAAATCAGCATTGGTCTCACCTCTAAGACGGTATCGAGTGACAATCCTTTTCATATCTATAAAATCCGCAAGCACTTTTTTGATATCCATGAATCGGAAAAACAAAGCAGCACGATCCCGGTTATGAGGATTACATGTCTCTGTGCAGAAGGCATCATGAATTTTACCCAAATAACTCATACTAGGTAAACCGTTCATCCGTCGTTCTTCACCTCTCTTCGGGTAGTATATTACATAGTTTCTATAAAGAGATAAATCTTCATCTTCAGTGAATCTAGGATCATCCATAATTTAACCAGAATTTAGAGAAGTTTTTGTAGAGAAGTGATGTGTGAGTTTGAAACGGATGAATTGAAGGATTTATAAGGAATGCTAGCGGTTGAGTCTAGACCGCTAGCGATTCAGTCTAGACCGCTACTTTTAATGACAGTTAAAAAATTTAAACTTAAAACAACTACAAAAAAAAATTATGAACAACAAATGAAACTTAAACAATTTAAAAAAATAAAAATAAATATCAAATGAAACAATAATAAAAAACAAAAACAAATGAAACAACACTACTCAATTCGTCCCCCATCTCTTCCAAACTCAGCCCACAGATTCACTCTGAGATCTTCCCTTAACCTTTTATACAGATTTCTGTTCTCAATATGACTGGTCATTTTGCAGGTAATCTTCTTGCTGGTATAATCTCAGGACTTAAGTCTTCATCTTGATAGTTAGCCCAATTCTTATTACGACGAGTCTCCTGGATAACCATGTTATGAATAATGATGCAAGTCAGCATAGTCTTATACATTTCACGAGCATTTAGACCACGATAAGGCCCACAAATGATTGCGAACTTCCGCTTCAGAATTCCAAAATCCCGTTCCACATCCTTTCTCAGATTCATTTATTTACTATTGAAATACGAGTATGAACGACCCATTTCACCGGCAGGTGGCTGACGGTAACATTGAACTAAAGTTGACCATTTTGGATAAATTCCACCTGCAAGATAATAACCATGAGTGTAGTGATTCTTATTGATAGCGAAATTTACCCGAGGAGAAATTCCATACTTTAAATCTTCAAACAAAGGCGATTTGTGTACAACATTTATATCATTTTGAGATGCCAGGAGACCAAAAAAAAGCGTGCCATATCCAACAATCATAAGAAGCAGCACCCTCAAGGATCACCGTTGGTTTTGCGTATTGACCCTTATACTGACCAACACAATAGGTATGGCATCTGGTCCATACCCAATGCATGCAGTCAAGACTACACAACATTCCGGGAAATCCCTTTTCCTGATTTTGCTTCAATATTTCTCTAACATCTGCATCAGTTGGTTTTCGTAAATAGGTAGGACCAAAATGATTAATCATTGTTTTGCAAAACAACGCAGGATACTTGTATGCAGTTGTTTTGCCAATGCGAAGGTACTCATCATTAGAATCTGAAGGTCTGCCATATCCTAAAATCCTCAAAGCCGAAGTAACCTTTTGTTCAGGGCTATGACCCCTAATATTCAGTGCATCATACTGATAATTAAATTGAGGTTCTACCTGACAAAGCTCACCAATAATCTTTAGCACCAAATGTCTGGGCATGCGGAATCGGCCTTGAAATTTTTTATCAGAAACACACAGTCAGGAAGAAAATAATCGTGCATCAGCTTCTCGTGCCATTCATCCCGACAACGGTACGTATATCTTCTTGTGAACACTTCTCTTGGCTCTGGATCTCTAGGTATTTGCCCCAATGAATCTAGCTGCATCAAGGTGTTGGTTAGTTCTTTATCTTCATCTGACTCATCATCAATTTGTTTCAATGCCTGAACGAATATTCGTTGTTGTTCTTCAAATCGATCCATATGAATACGCACTTCTTCGTCAGAAGAATCCATATCCATTGAGTTGAAGAAAAAAAATTAAACAGATGAATAAGGTACAAAAGAGTGAGTAAAGATAGAGTTAATGAGAAAATGAGGTGTGATTAAATTGAATTGAATGAGGCGAATTTATAGATAAACGTGAGGGGAAATAGTCGTTACTTCACTAAAATAAGCGACGATTACAAGACCGACCGGTTTTAAAAAGACCGCCAGCGGTTGAGACTCGACCGCTAGCGATTTTCTTAAACCGGCCGGTCTTTTCTCCACCGAACGGTGAAGACTCGGCCGCTTATGTTTTCTCCCATAGTGGCGCGGTCAGTTTGTTAGGCCAGCTGGCATGGCAAATGGAGGGTTTAGCCATTTGCCATAGGAACCGGCCTTAGGCTAAGTCCTATGGGCTAGATTGGACTGCTAGATTGGCCAAAAAGTGTTGCAAATCATGAAAAAAGTGTGGGAAAAAAGTTAACACTCAATCTGGCTACTTCTCTCTCCTAGCATTTGCTCGCAGTCCAACTATCGAGCGAGATTGAAACGCCTAATGGTTCGGCGCTCAAAAAGTGCTCAAAACGCCGAATGGTTCGACGCTCACAAAAATCACAAAAATCTAACGGCTGAGATTCAAACGCCGAATGGTTCGACGCTCAAGAAAACGCCGAATGGTTCGGCGCTCACAGGTGACGTGGATGGCCAATCTAGCAGCTAGATATCTAGCCCATAGGACTAAGCCTTAGCAGGCATGATCATGCACCCCATTAAGCAAAGACTGGAAAATAAAAGCATACTATAGAGTAGAGCAGAGCAGATAGAGATAAATTTAACTCTTGCCTAGTACAACTCTGCAAGGGTGCAGTTGACATAAATAAATAAATATAAAACCAAACTTCTCCCACTTTAGTAGTTTAAAGCCTTTTTTTTACTCTTGGACTCTTGGTAGCTAGAAGGTACTAGTACAAACTTTTGGGATTTCATTTTCCTTGTCTCAGTTTCTTTTCTAGAACCCTAACTTCTCTTCCCCGTCTCACTTTTCAACTCAAATCACTGAACCAGGTATTATCTCTTGATCTTCAACACTGATTTCTCTGTATTACTCTGTTTTGTTCAGCTTTGGGTTTCTTTGTTGCATTTATCTTTCACATTTGGTCATAATATGGCTCCTAGAAAAAAGAATTCACTCTATCTTGATCATACTTATGAGGAAACCCATCAAAAAATTTATTCAAGGAAACACGTAATTTCTGAGAGATACATAGATTATGAATCTTTTCCTAAGTACCAAATTGAAAAATGTTTTAGCGATACGAATATGATCACTAATTTCCTCCACATTTCTGGGTCGGCTCCAATTGAACCTGTTCTCTTGTTTTACTCCCAAATACATAACATTTCTATGGAGAATCAATCTTTCGATACATACATTGGGGGAAAGTACACACGATTACTTCTGATGTAATTGCTAGTTTTCTGGGTTTGGATAGACCATCAAAACCAGTTCATTTCCCTCCTACAAATGAGAGTGAGTTGATTGTTCCGAAAGACGAGTTTACGGGAGCTGTTTATCTCCCTAAGCATGTGAATTGGCGTGATCATAGTGATAGGACTGAAATAAAAGTAGCCTATCTGAAGCCTATGATTAAGGTTCTAGTTAGAATATGTCAGGCCAACATTCTTCCTACTAACAGTCATTTAGCTACAACGAACCTGAGTTCGATTTATTTGTCCTTTTTACTTCTTCATGGACATTCTGTTGATATTTCTTATGTAATTTGGCATACGATGGCTCGTGTTAGTCAGAAGGGTGGTATTGCTAATGCTGTCCCCTATGGGATCATGGTTGGCAGATTGTTGTCTTATCTGGGTCATCCAATTCCAGATGATACTCCATGTTCCCCAGTGCCTAAGATTTTTGACGCAAAAGCTTTGTCTAAACAACTTCTTCCCTTTGATCCTCAAGACAGCAATGGTGAACTTTCGTCTGAACCACACTGTGCTAACATTTCTGCTCCACCTCCTCCTCCTCCTAGTATAGATAGCATTGATCACATTGAGCTCCAACTTCCTGATGCTGCTCCTATTCAATCATCTGGGGAATTTGTTCGTTTATCTGACTCTATCCAGTCCGTTAAGTATACCCTGGAGATTTTTCTTTCTGGTTTTGAACAGCAACATGAAGAGTTCATGCAACAGAAAAAGATGATTGAACATATTGCTCATCGACAAGCCCCCCTTGAGCAGCAGCAGCACGAAGAGTTTAGTCAACGTCAAAAGATTATTGATCGTATTACTACCCAACAGGACCGCTTTCAGCAGCAACAGCAAGAGATGATTGGTAGTATTGCTCGACAACAGGACTACCTTGAGCAGCAACATGAAGAATTTAAAAAGCAGCAGAAGATAATTGACGATATTGCTACCCGACAGGATGGCCTTGAGCAGCTGCATGTGGAATTTGAGCATCAACAAAAGATGATTGATCGTATATCCACTCAACAGGACCGCCTTGAGCAGAAACAGAAAAAAAGGATTTATCGTATAGCTCGTCAACAGGAGCGCATTGCTCAGCATCAGGATCAATACCATGCATTTTTGATGCAGTATGTTCACCGTGCCTACCCTGACGAGGTAACTTTATATGTGGGAAATGATGAGGTTCTACCCTTGACATCTTCTGGCATCTTGTCATTTTAATTTGTTGATTAATGCGTTCATTTGTAGAAATCTGGTACAGCGTATAATTCTTAAAATGTAAGATTTGAACCTCTGAAATTATTGTTTGTATGCTCTTTGGAAGCGATATGAACATTATATCTTTACTGAAGAATACCAGATATGTATGAGCATAGTATTGGCTGGCACACAGCTCCGAGGACACTCTGTATAGATTGAGAAGCAAGGCCCTGATTTACTAAACTCAACCTCTTAATAACTTTTGGTTGGGTTACAAATAACCATACAATTAGTTAATTATATAGGCTTAGTCTACCATACTCATAACTGTCTTCAGATAATTTCTTTCTTCTCTGTAGAAATGGTCATCTGGACACCACATCACAAGCGACTCTAGTACAATCTACGATTCTCACAGTACTAGACATATCTAACCGATTTTCACTGAGTTAATAACTTATTAGCTATAACACATATTTTTAGTTTGGTCACAAGTCTTAACTTATTCTGTAGGTTATATAGACTTTTCTAGTTCAATTACCCATTACTTGACAACAATTAGATTGCCTGAACCATGAGTTGGTTTGTTTTTTTTATTTTTTCCTTTGAAGTTTGTGGTACTTTGATGGCTTGATTACCGGTTCTGTGGTCCTTGTTCTTACATTCAAGATGTCTTATCTAACTTCCAAGTTCCGTCTTTGTTCACTTGCCTTTACGTTCATGAAAGTCAGCATTACTTTCTTATTTGGTGTGTACGTCCACTGCATTAGTTTTGCTTCAGTGGAAGATCAAATGACACACTAGTAAGAAACGATATTCATGATATCAAATTTTATCCGAATTTAGCAGTATACCAACCTTAGCTTTTTGGCTAAGATCGAGTGTAGTATCTGATGCTAGCATTAAAATGTGCAATTACAAATGTTACATGTGTTCATTTTGATCAACTTTCTTGCTAAGTATTGTGGAACTTAAATGCCTGGTGCAGAGCTCAGATCGCATTCATGTTAATATTGGAAAACTCTATATGACCATTTGTGGTTTAACACTTGAACTTGGTTCCTGTCATTTCTTTAATTTACATTTTTATGTTTCCTACACATAAGATAACTGCTTTTTTTGTGTAAGTATTCGACATTAACTGTTCCAATATGCAACAGGGGAAAAAATCCACTTGCCAGAAATGCGGTGGCTGGGGCTATGCTGAGCTCTTTATTTTCTGCAGTTCGTGTCAAACATCTGCTGGACACCGGTATGTTGGGCTGAAGTCCTATTTGTTTTGTGGTGCCATATGCTATATTTTACAAATTAACCACACAATTAAAATGTTTATCTGGGTTTATTGTGTTGACATTTGTGGATTTTCATTTTTTTTTGTTTTGTTTTGTTTTTTTCTTTCAGTTATTGTTTCGATAAATTACCTAAGAACGGTGACAATGAAGCCATATGGACATGTGAGGATTGTGAAGAAACTGCTGAACTAGAGTCGCAACAAGGTGTGCAAGTAACCAGTTCGAAAGAAGTAACTGAAGATAATTCAAACAGTAGAAAGAAACAAAAATACTGAGTTCACTGGTCCTATGAAGAGGTATGACTGCTCAGGTTTTTTTTCTTTCCCTGTCGTATTATTATATCTGGTATTTTGCAACTTGCAACTGTGGTTTTCTATTGCTAAACACATCTTCCTAGTCTACCTTAGTAGTGTTGGTCAATTAGCTTACACTGCTCTCATTGGTATTAGATGTTGCTCCCATTGGTGTGAAATGTTCTTTATGTCAAATTTGACAAATTTGTTTCTATGAAATTAGTGTTTTGCGACTACTATTTTTGTATACTGATCCAAGCTGATATTTTCTCACTCTTACCCTACACTTATTCCATGGCTATGATTTTTTTGTAACATTAGGTGAATGGGGTTAAGAAAGCAAAAGATTAGATGCAGATGAGGAGGAAGGATATACGCCTGCCACTTGAATTCACACGGTTTATGGATCCTTTGTTTTGTTGGAGATGAACATTTATGACTGTGAACATGGAGGATAGTGAGTTGAACTTTGAGCTAGAACTAGGCCTAGCGGTGTGTAAATTCAGTCTTTTTTCTTCTTTTTTTGAAAAGGGGGGTGGTGGGATTTTATTAAAATTAAGCATTACATTTTACAATTCGAGCTGTTGGAACTGCATTCCGGTCATTTGATACAATTCTAGTAAGGAAGGTTGGGCAAGCTGGAGTGAACTATTACTCCTAACAAAGGGTTCCTTGACCCAGTATAGCCCGGCGATCTCGTCACAAGTTTTCACGCCGGAGCTACTTAGAGCCATTCCTATGGGATGAACAAACTTAGAGTTTGTTCATTTTGCTCCCACTATGAAATGAACAAACATGAAAATGGATGTTCAAATGAACAACATCTCATTTGAACATCATCCTACAGCGTTGTAACTTGTAAGGACGCGCGATCGTGCCATAAACGCGGAGTCAGAAGGAATGACGCTGGAGTCAGAAGTAATGTCGCTAGAGTCGGAAGGAATGGCTCCCCTCACATATTCTCTCTCCAAAACCTGATTATTATAATTATGGTTATTTTTTATTATTTATTTTATTAGTTAAGTAAAATATGGGACCAAACTCTTATTAGTTTATATAAATAAAATCATTAGTGAGACCCAACTCTTATTAGTTTATATTAATAAAATCAATAGTGAGACCCTAAAATATCAGATTTGTTCATTTTGCCTTGATTCCCATAGTGGAGAATACAGTTTGTTCATCACAAAATTGGTTAAAAGACCAAAATCAACAAATCCTGGGTGAAAAAGTTTATTTTGATACCAAATGGACAAAAATACAAAAATAATCAGGATGTAAACATCAACAAAATACTTATTTTTTTTTAATTTTTGTTCATCCTGATTTTTTAAGTTTAAGTTAGGATGTATCCGCTCTTTCACCCATACTAATTTTTACTCGTCTATTTAAACTAGGTTTTAAAAATATTTGGACAAATGACCCATTTGTGGCTCAACAATTTTTTTTTTTCCAGCACGTTAGTCATCAGACGTCACACACGTTGCAGCTGGCACTGGCAGGTTGAAACCGCCATTTTGCCAACAGACCAGCCTATTCTCCTTTGTTAAAAATACTCCCTCCGCCATTTCAGCTTAATGTACAACCGTTGGCAATGAAGACTCGAATTGCTCACAAGACCCCAAAATCAGGCTTCTCGGGAATCTATGGCCAACTAAAGCATTCAAATTCCAAAAACAGAATAGAACTTCTCCCGCTAGCATATCAGAGCTGTTTTTATCTTTTTTTGTTGTTAAATCTATTCTATCTATCTATCTATCTATCTATCTACTATATAAAGGGAACTGTCCCATGAACAGTAAGTTGAAACTGTAAATTGTGGTTGACCATTTTACCCTCGTATCTTATCCAAGTAATAAATATCCTAAAAATATAATAAGGGTATAATAGTAATTTAGGCTGTTTGCAAACAAAAATTTCTGTTTAGAGTTCGAGAGGCCCCAATTCACGTGCCTTAGGTTAGAAGGGACTCAGTCTTTATGCACGTGCGTAGGCATGTGCAAACTTCTAGTTTGATTAAAGGCAACATTATTTAATTATTCCTCCAAATTGGCCCCTTAAGATATATCCTTATTCAATTTTTAATAGATTAATACCCATATCTTCTGAAAAGTGGAAACAACTAGCACAAATTACTTTTAGAAGTGGACGCAACTAGCACAAATTGCTTCTAGAAGTGGACGCAATTTTACTGGGTATATTAATTATATGTCCCTGGTGTTAACACCTTACAAATGTATACTTATACAACAATAAATATATCCTACTTTTTAATAACCTTATTATCCATTTAAAATTAGATTACCTTAATACCCTCATCCATATAATATTTTTCTTTATATCAAAATGGAACAAATTTCTTCCTCTTCCTCTACCACTTCACCACCACCACTAGCACCACCACCACTAGCACCACCATTCAACTACCATTCTACCACCACCGTTCAACGACCACCACCTACCAACCACCACCTACCAACCACCACCACTCCGCCGCCGCCACCACCACCATTCCGCTGCCGCCGTCATCACCACCGCCACCACCACCACTGGTTCATATATTTTTGTATCAACAACATTAGTTCATCCAAATAAAAATAGAATCAACAGTAGAAGTTGATCCAATTTAGGGGATCAACAACAATAGTTGATCCAAAAAAAATAAAAGGATCAACAGTAGAAGTTTATCCAATTTAGGGGATCAACAACAATAGTTGATCCCCTAAATTGGATCAACAAAGAAAGTTGATCCATGTAAATGGAATGAACTTGGCGTGAGTCGAACACGCATCATCTGACATGGAGTCAGTCATGCTACCATTGCACCACAAATTCAACATTTAAAGAATTCACATTTATTAAATCCAAGCATTTAATCTATAAAAAGCATAATTATACTAATCCAAGAAAATACGGTCGGTCAACAATAGAAGTTGATCCATAAATGGGATCAACAACAGTAGTTGATCCCATAAAAAATGACGTCAACAACAAGAGTTGATTCATAAATGGGATCAACAACATTTGTTGATCCCATAAAATTTGAAGTCCAAAAATCTTTTTCACAATGAAGATGGCCGTCAATTCAAAATTCAACTGAATAACCATATGCGTAAACCTATTTTAAAATATAAAATGAAAATAAAAAAGAACTTACAATACTCAGCTATAATTAATTAAAACAAACTATTTTGATGTCACTTAATCTTCCACATATGACATACCAACAACACAACAGTAAATGATAATGAACCAAATTTATTATGGAAATTATTAAAGAAATAGTAGCATAAATATCACATGAACTGCTTGCATTGAGTAATTAATTTAATAAAAATCTTTTGTGAACTAAACAACCTAAACATGCCTTTCTATCATTCTATGACTACCTTAATAACATTATATACTTGAATATCTCTAATATAAAACAAAGCATGGACAACTTAGCTTAGATAAAGGACGCTCTGGATTCATTCTTAGGGAAGCTAAATCTATGGTTGTGGTTGTTTACATCATTATTGTATCATTAATTTTTTATAATGAATATTTTATTAATCTCTCATTATAAATGTCTTATAATTATGTTAATTAATATACTTTCATTAAATTTCTTATTAATTTTTCATTATAAATATCTTCTTACATCATAAATATCTTAATTTAATAGATGTCTCAAATTTTCTTAATGAATATACATTCATCATTAATATTTTATTAATAAATGTCTTATGATTATCCTAATAAATACTTTCATTAAATATATAATAAATTTGTTAATAATCATATCAATTGGGTAGTATTTGTTGGTGGTCCATGGAGACGGTGATGATGGTGATGAGGTAGTGGTGATGGGGCGGTTCGTGGTGGTAGTGTAGGTGGTCAGTGTGGTAGTCAGGTAGTGGGGAATTCTTACTCTATGTGAAAATAAGTTGGTTAAAAAAAAAAAAAAAAAAGATTGTATGCTGACCGCAATTTACCCTAAAACAACCCGATAAAAATTTAACGTTGATAGTGTAATGTATATGTTATTGGGATGGTAACGGTTTTCATTGGTCCCATTATATGTTTCATTCGGTGGTTTCTTCTAAACACCTATTACGGTCAACCTAGCAATTCTCGAGAAAAAAAAAAAAAAAAAAACCATGGAAACAAATTGCATTAACCCGAGTAATAGGTTAATGCACAATCCATCGCGTCATGTGCTTATTTTAGAGCTCCCTTAGGATGGATTGTTGTTTTCAAGTTCTCTCTTAATTTGCATGTAACAAACTAAGAATAAGAAACTTCACCTTCGGTTAACCTCCCAACTTCTCTTAATTTGCGGACAACATAAGTTTTGGAACAACAAGGCCCTAAAATGTAATCCAGTCACCGGACGTTATGGTGAGAAACTAACGGTGGCATTGACGTTATTTCGGTCAACTTATCTGATCCGATTCCAGCGATTTCCACATTAGCCTGACGTTAATCCGTGTAGAAAAAGAAAAAAAATCAATCAATCCGATATAGCTCAGTGATATAGCATCGTGCATGATAACGTTTTGGAGTAACAATTAGAGAAGAAGAAGAACTTCTCTAAGAAGATGACATATCATCTATCGGCAGAGTCATTGTGATTAATGTAATTTCATTTTTCCGATAGGTACCTAGTTAGGTTAAAAGTCACGAGAATTAAACATCGGATGGGAATACCGCTTCCCTGGTAAGGGTTAACATCTAATCGATTCTAATTTTCATACTTATCGGAAAAAAAATGGAATCACGAATTAAGAACAAACTAAGAATAAGAGCTCCCTTAGGATGGATTGTTGTTTTCAAGTTCTCTCTTAATTTGCATGTAACAAACTAAGAATAAGAAACTTCACCTTGGTTAACCTCCCAACTTCTCTTAATTTGCGGACAACATAAGTTTTGGAACAACAAGGCCCTAAAATGTAATCCAGTCACTTGCGGCAACGTTACGGTGAGAAACTAAAGTGGCATTGAGCGTTATTTCGGTCAACTTATCTGATTTGATTCGGCAAATGACTTCTACATTAGCCTTGACGTTAATCTGTGTAGAAAAAGAAAACAAATCAATCAATCCGATATAGCTCCGTGGTATAGCATCGTGCATGATAACGTTTTGGAGTAACAATTAGAGAAGGAGAAGAACTTCTCTAAGCAGATGACATATCATCAATCGGCGAGTCATTGTGATTACTACAATTTCATTTTTTCCGATAGGTAAGTCTTGCGGTTGGGTTAAAGAGTCACGAATTAAACATCGGATGGGAATACCTCCTTCCCAGGGTAAGGTTAACATCTAATCGATTACAATTTTCATACTTATCGAAAAGAAAAATGGAATCACGAATTAAGAACAAAAAACATTGTTATGCCAAAAGTGAAAACGTATTTGTGGCCACCTAAGTGAAGTTTACCTATTATCTTTTGGTACAAGACCATTTTGGATTTGATGGAGGGCAACCAATGGGTTATGTATCTTTTTTTTTTTTTTTTTTTATATGATCCGTGGCAAGACATGTTTTGGTGATATAAATTGGGCAATGAACATATAGACAATGATCAACTCCCGTGCCGTTACGGCACGGGTCAAGGCCTAGTCTCTAATATAAAACAAAGCATGGACAACTTAGCTTAGATAAAGAGCGTCTTAGATTCATTCTTGGGAAGCTAAATCTATGGTTGTGGTTGTTTACATCATTATTGTATCATTAATTTTTTATAATGAATATTTTATTAATCTCTCATTATAAATGTCTTATAATTATGTTAATTAATATACTTTCATTAAATTTCTTATGAATTTTTCATTATAAATATCTTCTTACATCATAAATATCTTAATTTAATAGATGTCTCACAATTTTCTTAATGAATATACTTTCATCATTAATATTTTATTAATGTTTCCTTATAAATGTCTTATGATTATCCTAATAAATACTTTCATTAAATAAATAATAAATTTGTTAATAATCATATCAATTGGGTAGTATTTGTTGGTGGTCCATGGAGCCATTGATGATGGTGATGAGGTAGTGGTGATGGGCGGTTCGGTGGTGGTAGTGTAGGTGGTCATGTGGTGGTCGGTAGTGGGAATTCTTACTCTATGTGAAAATAAGTTGGCTATAATTCAAAAAAAAAAAAAAAAAAAAAAAAAAAAGATTGTACAGGCTGACCAAGCAATTTACCCTAAAAACAACCCGATAAAAATTTAACGTTGATAGTGTAATGTATATGTTATTGGGATGGTAACGGTTTTCAGTTGGTCCCATTATATGTTTCATTCGGTGGTTTCTTCTAAACACCTATTACGGTCAACCTAGCAATTCTCAAAAAAAAAAAAAAACCATGGAAACAAATTGCATTAACCCGAGTAATAGGTTAATGCACAATCCATCGCGTCATGTGCTTATTTTAGAGCTCCCTTAGGATGGATTGTTGTTTTCAAGTTCTCTCTTAATTTGCATGTAACAAACTAAGAATAAGAAACTTCACCTTCGGGTTAACCTCCCAACTTCTCTTAATTTGCGGACAACATAAGTTTTGGAACAACAGCCCTAAAATGTAATCCAATGACCGGCCGTTACGGTGAGAAACTAATAGTGGCATTGATGTTATTTCGGTCAACTTATCTCGATTTGATTCCAGATTTCCATATTAGCCTCGACGTTAATCCGTGTAGAAAAAGAAAAAATCAATCAATCCGATATAGCTCCGTGGTATAGCATCGTGCATGATAACGTTTTGGAATAACAATTAGAGAAGGAGAAGAACTTCTCTAGCAGATGACATATCATCAATCGGCAGAGTCATTGTGATTACTGCAATTTCATTTTTCCGATAGGTACTGCGGTTGGGTTAAAGAGTCACAAAATTAAACATCGGATGGGAATACCTGCTTCTCCGGGTAAGGGTTAACATCTAATCGATTCCAATTTTCATACTTATCGAAAAAAAAAGGAATCACGAATTAAGAACAAAAAACATTGTTATTCCAAAAGTGAAAACGTATTTGTGGCCACCTAAGTGAAGTTTACCTATTGTCTTTTGGTACAAGACCATTTTGGATTTGATGGAGGGAAACCAATGGGTTATGTATCTTTTTTTTTTTTTTTATATGATCCGCGGCAAGACATGTTTTGGTGATATAAATTGGGCAATGAACATATAGACAATGATCAAATCCCGTGCCGTTACGGCACGGGTCAAGGCCTAGTTATAAAATATAATGAATTCAAGTTCCTAGTTCTATAAGAATGTACATAAATGATGTTGTCCTAACATGCATCCTTTTTCTCGCGCATCTTCATAGCACAATATTTGTGCTTTTGCTTGCGCATTTTGCTGTAATAGGTTAAATTGTTCTTAAAGTCATTTTCCTTTGCCACTCCTACAGATGCAAGTTCACATTTGATAAAAAATATGACTTCAGAAATCAAAGAACAAATTCATTAAGAAAGAACTTTTGAATGCAAAGTATAGAGTATATCAAGTCAAACACAAAATTCTCTAGCTAACTTTATGTCTCGAGTTCAAGCTGCTCTCCTTTCCCTTGTAAAGCCGTGATGTACTGGGTGCGAATGATAAATGCAGGAAAATAACATATAGCTTAACTACCATGCCACCTAGATAGATATCATTTTATAAACTTTGACAGACCGAAAATTACACTAATCCCAAGAAAACCACCAATTTGGTGAATATATTGAATCAAGTACCCAAATTGAATCAATTTGGTGACAGACAGAAAATTAACTAATCCCAGAAAAATATAGATCCAGATTTCCAAACTATAATAGTACATATTCTTGTTCAATTAAGTAATCACCACTACCACCATCTCCGGACAACCACCACCACAACACCGCCAACGCTACCACCTTAAAATGGAGATTGTAAAGCACAAGTTGCAAAATTCTATGTGTAAATCATCAAATTAACCAAACAAAAAAACTATCTTCCGTATATATTAGATTTATACTCCCTCCGTTTTCGGAAAAGAGATATTTTTATTTTTTCAATTTGGCCTATTTGTAGGGTAAAATGAAAAAGTGAAAGTATCTCTTTTCCAAAAACAAATGGAGTATTTAGTTTGTCTTCTTTACATTTTGAAATTTGAAGATTAACAATCGAAACTAATTACAAAGAAAACAGAGATAAAACTTACCTTTTAATTCGTTTTGATGATCGAATCTACAGATCCAATTATTGGTGACGGATTTTCGTCATCTCTTCCCAATTAATACACAAAATTTTTTAAGAACTAACATTGTTATCATTTTTACGTTCATCAAACCAAATTGAGTTGAAATCAAAATGAATCTAGTGATCTAATTCCCGAAATTAGGTTTTGAAGATTATTTTCTCGTTGATTCGTCACCAGATTTAAGTTCTATAAAATAATGATGGAACTGATGATTGGAATCTGTAAATGATGGTGATGGAGATATGGTGGTGGAGTTTGGTTTGATGGATTTTTCGTGATGGTAAGACATGGAGACGGTGATGCTGGCGACGGATATGGTGGTGGCGGAGATAAACAGATTTTTTAAGTTTTTCAGAGAAGTTTATCGATAGATTGAGAGGTAAATAGAAGATAAAGAGGGTAAATTTGGAAAGACAAGAAATATTAATGGACCCCTGGTGGGCTTATAGATGGAGAGGGATATATTTATTGTGTGATAAAGATATTTTTGAAGCCCATCAAAATAAGTGATAGTTTTATAACACAAAATTGGTCAAAAAGACCAAAATCAATAATTTCTGGGTGAAAAAGACACTTAGGTTTTGATACTGTTTAAATAGCCAAAAATTAAAAAGATACTGTTTAAATGGACAAAATTTAAAAAAATGGGCAAGATGTAACCAGTTTCATCCTGTCCATTTTCAAATATTTTTTCTTATTTTTATTTTACACATGATGCATCCAGTTTCATCCTTGCTATTTTTTAAGTATAAGCCAGGATGAATCCAGTTTCATCCTTGTTTTTTTTTTTTGGCTATTTCACCCGTACTTTTTTTTACTTGTCCATTTGAACCATGTTTTAAATTTTTTTGGACAAATGACCCATTTTCTCGTTTTATAATTACCACAACTTTATACAAGTTGCTTCCAAAAACTGGAAGCATCTCAAATTAACTCCAAAAAGGTTTTTTTACCCCTCGGAGGTATTTGTGCAAGGTCAACAAAAATAAAGGGTATTTATAACATTCCTACTTGATTAAATTAGGGTTTAAAAATAAGTCTCAGAACCGCCTACGGCTAAGACTAGAAGAATCGTAAACACTCGACTAGAAAATGTTTGAACTCCCAACCATAAAAGAGTTTTTTTCACCTATGATTTGGAGATTATGAACTCCAAACTGCATCTATGTAATTGTTGATGTTTACTGTTAGATTCCTAGCCGTAACTTAAATTTTTAAATATTATATTTTCACATTTTTCCAATCTAAAGTAGTTATTTCTAGCCACAAGTTGATACGAATTTTTGTTACGTCTAGGCAGATGTTTTGAAAATCCAACCGTAAGTGTTAATTTCCCAACTATAGATGTTTCCCAACGGTAGATTTTAATTTCCCAAATGTAGATAATGTTTCCGCACCGTTAGTTTTATTTTTCCCCAGCCGTAAGTTTATCGAAATTTTCTTTAGAAAATCTCGAATTTTGTTTATAAATTAAGTTTTGAGCTTCGTTTTCTTGTTATATATATATATATATATGGAAAGCAGTTCTTGGCATGTTTTAGGAATCAACCCAAGGAAAATAAGAAATAACGTATATGAAGTAATACCAAGACACGACCCACTTCCAAGTTCCAACCCCTCGTAGTCATTAGTTATTTATTTCATGCATCAATTAATTTTATTACTAACCATTATCAAAATTGGTAGGATAAAGAGTTACAAAGATTAATATTTCATGACCCCATTTTATCATCTTGTTAGCACTGAAAACATATCACTGCATCCCCAATAATACGTTTTCCGAACTTAGGACAACCAGCGGTATGTGGTGTAAGCAGGGTGTGAATTCCTCGCAATACTTAGGAAGGTGAACTTGAGAGAAATAAATTAGGTTCAAATTCCATGAACATAATACAACTTCTCCCGCTAAGAAGGAAAAAAAGGAGTTAACAGAAAAGATAGAAGTTTTGAACCAGTTGGAGGAAGCTTATCCATTAAATGAACATCAGTTTGAAGAGAGAATTGAATACTGTTTGAAGTTAAAGAACATTAGAGCTTTGGATGCTAGGTGTTTGTGGGTGAAAACGGTTTCTGTTGTTTTTGGTAATTTCGTGTGTGTGGATGAGAAACGAGTCTAAACCCTAAACAATGTACTGCACGGGAGTACTTTTGATTCGAGAGATCAATCTGTACAATCCTTGCCTAAACCAAGAAATGGTCGTTCCAGGCTTGCTTCGGTCACAAAGTGAAGGAGAAGGGTTGGTCTTAGAGAGGGAAGCGAAGAAAGTGTTGAGACCAGAATAGTTGATTCTGGAAGTGTGGGTGTTTTGTGACTTGTATCAGAAAGTTGAACTGGTTAGATGAATGAAAAGCTATCGGATGATTTCTGGATGTGGTATTGTTCTCCATACCAAAACTTGTTGTTTGGTGGAAAATAGGTGAGACCTATTTATAAAAGTCACAACAAAACGTACCCTGGTCTCTTAGGAAGTGGAAACGATTGAGTGGTGAAAGAAGGGAGTAACGGGTAACGCCTGGAATTTATGTTTCCATAATGAAGGATACGTTTACACCATTACTTCTTGCCATTACTAACCGTCTCGCTTTATGACACTTTCTGTAACAGGCGTATTGCACGCCGCACGCTGTAAACCTCCAGACCAATACCCTGATGAGTATCCCCCAGTTTGTGACATGTTTTGATGTCTCGAGTGTTTTCGTGGAAAACATGTAGCACTTTGCTACGTATAGTAAGTTTAAAATTGAGAAGCTTGTCGTAGGTAAATATCATATGTGATGCTAGGCTCGTTTTGGCTAGTCGCCTAAAACTTGTCACGAGCTGAACGTCTCGGTGGCGAATTTCGATTGCTGAGATTACATCTCATGAGGAAGAGTTGCCATTGATTATGGCCGCATCTTGTTGTATAGCGAAGTGGCGCCATTGGCATAGTAGCGGTGGAGACATGGCATAACGGCATGCTAGTGGCGTAGCCATGACGTAGAGGCATGCCAATGGCGTAGCCGCGACATAGCGACATGCTAGTAGTTGTGGCATGGTGGCATGCCAGTGGTCGTGGCTTAGCGACATGCTAGTAGTCGTGGCATAGCGGCATACTAGTAGCCGTGGCATGGTGGCATGCTAATGGCCGTGGCATGGTGGCATGCTAATGGCCGTGGCATAGCGACATGCTAGTAGTCATGGCATAGCAGCATGCCAGTGGCCGTGGCATAGCGACATGCTAGTAGCTGTGGCATGGTGGCATGCCAGTGGTCGTGGCCTAGCGACATGCTAGTAGCTGTGGCATGGTGGCATGCCAGTAGCTGTGGCATGGTGGCATGCCAGTGGTCGTGGCATAGCGACATGCTAGTAGTTGTGGAATGGTGGCATGACAGTGGCCGTGGCCTAAAGACATGCTAGTAGCTCTGGCATGGTGGCATGCCAGTAGCTGAGGCATGGTGGCATGCCAGTGGCCGTGGTGTTGTAGCATGGCCAAAGTTTAAGATTTGGCTCCGTGACTAAAGTTAAGGCTTGGAGGCGTGGCCAAGGCTAGGGCTTGGCGGTATGGCCAAGGTTAGGGCTTGGTGCATGGCCAAGGCTAGGGATTGGCGCCGTGGCCAATTTAGGGTTTGATGTCGCGGACAAAGTTTAGGATTTGGCGGCATGGTCGCTCAAAAAGTTGCCACAAGCCTGTTAGTTTGGTAGAAAACTTGGATGGCTGAGATTGCATCTCAGGAGGAAAGGTAGCCGTCGATCATGTCTACCTTTAATTGGCAGTGGCGCCTTTAACTTGCGCTAGCGGCATGGCTCGTGCATGCCTTCGGCGCGGTTGCGCGCGTAGCCATGGCGGCACTGAAATCTTGGCACGGTGGTGTGGAAATCTTGCCTAAATTAGGTTTTAGCTTGTCGAAACCCTAATTAGCCTATATGGCACGTTTGGTGCGTTTGGCATGTGCATCTGGCATGTGTGCCTGGTATATGCGTTTGGCATGTTTGGCATGCTGGTGCGTTTTTGGGAAGCCAATTGGTTTTGCAGCCATCTGGTGCGGTTTCCTTATCTTCAACACTGTGGCGAGTTTAAAGTAACCTGGTTTGGTTAATGTAAGAGGGTCGTCCAGGCATGGGTGTGGCTATACTTCTGTGTGAGTGTGGAGGATTTAAAGCGACCTGATTGGTCGATGGGAAGTGGGGCCAGCAAGGTAGGGCGTGGCCACACTTCAATTGCGCTGTGGCGGATTTAATCGCCTAGTTTGGCTAAGCATAGTTTTTTTCGACCAATGGGGTCTAGTGTACTGCGCGGGGCGCGAAACCCTAATTTTGCAAATTAGTCGGGTTTATGATCTTTTTGTGAGTTATCACAATAATTGGCTGGATTTTGTATGCTGCCACAAAAATCCTTATCTACAGAATGCAGTGTGCTTTCCGTCTGAGCATTTCGTGCGATAGCCTTAACTTTGGTACTTGGGGGTTCATGCTACTCCGCTGCGAGTGAACATAAATCCGTCATGTCATACCGATATTAAGGGTTATGCCGGGGAACATATCACAGGAAAGTACTCAGTAAGTCTTGTTTGGCGAGGTGCCAAAATTTACAGAGTGTTTGGGATGGTTGCTACATTCGCCAGTCTCGATAAATTTCATGTAAATATATCGAATGGTTATATAAATATGTCGGTGGAGAGGTTAGCACTCACGGCACCGTTTTTCTTGCAGAGTGACGTCAGATGCAAGGTTTTACGATTTTAAACCTAATCTAAAAACCACCATCAACACTAGGAAATGGCATGCCAGAGCAAAGCAGAATGATTTTAAATGGGAGATCAAATTCTTCTTATTTTCATAAATTGCTAGTGCTAAGAGGAGGAGAAATACAATTGCTAAGTTGGAAATTGAGGGGGTTGAGAATGCTTTGATCAAGAAAGTATTAAGTTGGAGATGAGGAATTACTATGAGAAATTGTTTTATGAGCAAAATGACTTGGAATTTTCTGTTGAGAACTTATAATTTCCTTGTTTAGAAGATAGAGAAAAGTGCTGGATGGAAAAAGAGTTTACAGAGCAGGAGGTGTACGCAGTGATAACGTATTTTGGTGCTAACAAGTCACCTAGTCCAGATGGATTCTTAGTGGAGTTCTACAAAAGTTGCTGGTACATTATCAAGAGAGATTTTGTGAGGCTAATTGAGGAATTTTAAAGCTATGGGATTTTGGATTGGAGGTTAACTTGTTCTTTTCTGTCCTTGTGTTTATGGGTGAAAACTATTCCGGCCGGTTTTGGTAATTTGGGGTGTGTGGATGAGGAATGAATGTAAACCCTAAACAAATGCACTGCGCGGTGAGTGCTTGTAGATTCAGAAATCAATCTGTGCAAGTCCGACCTAAACCAAGAAATGGTCGTTCCAGACTTGTTTCGGTCACAAAGTGAAGGAGATGGGGTTGATCTTAGGGAGGGAAGCGAAGAAGGTGTTGAGATTGTGAAGGTGTTGGCTTGCTTATGACTTGTAATAGAAAGCTGAACCGGCTTACAAGATGCAAGCTATCAGTTCCAGTGTTTTGTATTAACACTTGGTTTCTGTTTTTGTCTGGACTTGCTCTTGTTTTTTTTCTCCTGTTTGGAAAATAAGGAGGAAAACCTATTTATACAAGTCATTTGAGCCTTATTCACGTCTCTCGTGTGAAGTGGAGGAAGTGGAGTGATGTAGTAGTGGAGGTGTGTGTTGGTGTTACATGACCAGTCTTGCCCACTTCTCCTATCATCTCTAACCGTCCATAACTTCCTAACACGTTCTTGTGGTGGCGCGTTGCACGCTGTAAACCGCCAGACCAATACCCCAGTATGTATCCCCAGTTTGTGACATGATTGATGTCCTGGAATGTGAATCGTGGATCCACGAAAGGTAGCATGTAATGTCAATTGAATAATCACAGCGTTATTCGTGAAGTTGATACTTGTGAAGTATCATGTGTATTTTATGCAGTGTATCGCATCATGGTGTGGTAGAGTGACGGGTGGTGATCACCATGACGTCTCACCGACCAATTAACTCCCCGACCAGGGTTGTATAACTAAGCCGGGTGAAGTTGGACGGATGAGATGATCTTTGAGACGCCTCATCTCGTGACCGCTGATGGAATTAGGGTTTTAGAAGAGGTACGCAAGCATCCCTCTTCATCCTAGTCGAATCCAAGCGTGGGATATGACTTTGGCCAAGCCGACCATACATGCGTGTAGACGGCATGACGGTGTAGGCGCCTATACCCATTACCTCACGTAAGTATGATCTGGCCACTCACCTCGTCCGGTGAAGTTGAGCGGTCGAGATCAATTTGTGACAAAAATCAATGCCGCAAGAGCCGCGCCTCATGCCCAATTCGGCGCACGTTCCAAGATAACCAACCTTGGTCTGCCTTGGCCGATTGATCTCGTGTGAAGGTGGTAGGCTGGTGTTCACGCCTATACCTGAATATCCCATGAAAACATGATCCGAGCCATCTAAATCGTCTGGCGAAGTTGAGCGGTCGAGATCAGTTTGCGGTTTGGGAGGTGTAGTTGCAGGAAATCCCACACTACACCCCTCACTCGAATTTGTTTAATTAATCCATTTGAAGATGAGTAACAATATATTTTATTAATTGTTTTCTTGAAAGGTTTACAAAGAAATGTAGAACAGAGCTAAAGAAATTACAATCACTCTTAATTTTCTCTCTCCTAATGACTTGCTTAACAATTCAAAAAGAATCCCCCCACAAAAGACTAACTCAACCCTTTATATAGGGTAATACACAAAGTGGATGACAAATAAGCTGTCCTTTATTTTCGGGAATAACTCGCGAAGCGTCGCGAGTGTTATAAACGTTTTTCCTTGCGACACTCTAAATCTCGCCAAGTCTTCACACTTTTCTCACGTTCGCTTTCGTCATCTAATGCGTCATTAAAATCACTTCCTTGCGACGCCTTCGCAACGTAGTTGTTTATTACTCTCTCAAAATACTGATGTCGCGATATTCTGCTCCTACATCTTGCCTCTTCTTCATGTCTTCTCTCGAAGAAGAGAATGTCATGAGAACCAAATATTCTAAAGTGCCGCAACAGTTCATCTTTATCTCGCGATGGTTCATTTTTACTCGTTTTATTTATGTACGGAATTTATTACAGGTGTTTCTTCTTCCACTCTTTTTTTGACACGTCTCTTTCAACCGTTTATTCTTGACCATTCACGTCCCATCTCGCATTAAATGCATTTGTTTTCTCGAGGATTCTCTTCTCTATATATAGCTTTCTTTACCCTTCTCCTTTCTCTTTTATTTTCTCTCTGCAACTTTCCATTAAATTTCTTCCTCCGCAATTTGCGCTTCTGCTACTGTAATTCTCCCCTTCAATTATCTCAATCTTCAATTCTTCATTCATTCCCATACTATATCAATGGCTTCGCTAGGTCGTACATATAAACCCCTTTTCGAAGATACTCAAAATAAACTACAAGAGAAGGGTTTTATCTTGTCAACCATTCCTGATCAAAAATCTTCGTCTATTCTCTCTCGCAAATCGTTTTCGATCATCAATGTGATGATCATAAAATCATAGTCTCGCTTAGGTCAACTCTCGCGGACTTCCCATTCCCTTTATATAATCCCAAATACCATTATTCTATGAAATCCTTGCTCATGAAAAGTTCTCGCGCTGTCGTTTATCGGTTGAGTGGCGATCGCATCCGTTTGATGCTTGAATTCGCAAATCACGGTCGGGCAAAGGATCTTTATATCCTCGTTAATGTTAGAGATCCTAAATTCGCAAATTTGGAAATAGTTGCTTGAGAAGTATACTTGTAGAAAATTTCTTTGCGAATTATTCAAGAATAAACATGAGAAATGATAAATCACTGGGTGCTCGATACAAAAGAATAGATAATATTTCCGATGACAAGCTGCTTATGCAAGATATTGATTGGCATTCGGGCAACAATAGTACTCCCAACATTCCAAAGATGAGAAATGGTGGGTTGTTCCTTTGTTGTTGAGTGTACCTTACATCGCAGGTTCATATGTTCTCCCTGCACACCTTGCGAATTATCATCCTTGGGAGTTTAAGTGGCCTGAGGAGACGAAAGAGGTATACTTTTTTTTTTTTTTTTTATTTCGCTCTCTTTGCGACATTTTCTTCCTCTTTTATTTATTAACTTTCAAAAAATTTTAGATCGCTTTAATGAGAAAGAAGTATAAAGAAGATCCAAAACCGAGTACTCTCGGCGATACTCCGATCGCTCACGGATGAAGTAAGAAACATTTTCTTTTGTTATTTTAAACAATATTGTTGCCTCTGTTTCTTATCTTCATGCGTATGCGAAGGTTGACGTTGAAGAGGCTATATCTGCGAAGGTTAAAGGCAAGGATAAAATTACTTTTCGCAAGGACAAGTCTTCTGCTCCGCTTTCTAAAAAACGGAAAACCCAGCTCTCTTCTCAAACCAATGAAAATTCTGATGAGGGTGAAAATGAGGTTGGTACTTTCTCCGCGAAAGAGAATCACTTGACTACTTCTGTTATGGCGCAATTTTCCAGTGTCTTCTCCGATTCTATGCAAGGATTAGGAGATGATCATCTAACTGCTACTTGCGGAGCTCTCGCTAAAATTTGCGATGCCCCGCTATTAGAGGATAATGAATCTTTTCGCGGAGTCTCCCGAACGTTGACCTCCACTCACTTAAATGCTCTCACCGCTTTGGTATGTTCATATTCCTTTATTTCTCCGTAATTTCGATTACAAGCTTTATCTTAACAATTTCTTTTTCCTTTATAGTCCGGGAGAGCTTCCTTTTGTTGTTGCCTCGCATCTCGAGAGAAGATGCGACAACTTTTGCGAGAAAAATCTCCAACTTAAAGAAAAGATCCGAGAATTAGAAATCGAGGTTGCGATGTCTCGCAAGAAAGATGAAAGAATTCAACAATTGGAAACCTAATCGGCTTCTCGAAGACTAAGATGTCTACTCTTCAAAGCGCAAACCAAAGAACTTTATGGTATAAAATTTTTATTCTTCAAGTCATCTTTACTTTGTCGGTTATTATTCTTTCCCTGATTTGTTATTTTCGCAGACATATATAATCTCTCTGATGAAGCCATTCTTCTCCATTCATTTCCCGAGCCCATGGATAATGATGTTCTTCTCTCCCATCTCAACGAGTCTTTAAGTAACTCATCAAACAAAATTGATTCCCTTTCATTGAATGAACTTCGAACCAAATGTCGCCTCTTAGAGATTGAGCATAGAGCTAGTTTAGGTTTAGCCAATCGATTTAAACAAATGTATCTTGATTCCCATAGAAAAATCGAGCTTCAAAGGAAGAAAATTAGTGGCCTTATTGATGAAAAAGACCGTCTCGCTAATAGGGGTGCACAGCATTAGCAACATTTCAAAAGTCTCTTCTCGAAGTACAAATTGAGTGAGATGAATCCCTTCGCTGTAATGCCATACTTATCGTGAGCGAGAAGAACAAGTTCGTTCACTTCTTGTTATAAATAATGATGATGAGTTTGCTTGGGCTGCGAAGGTTCTAGATAATGTGATCGCTGTCGTAAGCGACACAAATATAATTACACTTTCTTACTACTCAAAATATAAATATAGCAAGGGCAAGAAAGGATCGATCCCACAGAGAGGTCTAGGTTGTCAAATTGTTTCGGTTCCCTATATAAAACACCGTGGATTTTCTGATTTTATGTAATAAAATAAAATAAAAGCAAATATAAAAGCAAAGAAACAAATAAGCAAACAAATAAGATAGAAGAGATATTGGTTAAGGATTTCGCTTTTCATTCACTAACATGCTTTTCACAATAACTAGAATTGATATTTAATCTCAACTTTTATCAAAGACCCTAGAATACCTTGATCGCAAGAATATCCCGCAAATCTCCTCATGTCATCAACAAACACATTAAAAGATGCGAATATGAATTCTACCTAAAGGAACAACCTAACGTGTAAAAGCACTAATCAAGTTTAATTCCCTAGATGCGTTAAGTTCTATGAAATCAGGCCAATCAAAGCAATTGAACGTGGAAAGCGCACTAATTCGATTTAACAAAGGTTACGATTCACATATGATCATAAGAATATATCACTACAAACTATAATCATATTATGCTACTTGTATCCAAGGAATATCACTTTTGCGTATAATAAACCCTAAACTAGCAATAGATGTGATTAGAAGTTCTACCAATTTGCAACTTGACAAAACAATCAATCAATCATAAAACAATATTTTCAGAGAATTGCAAACGATAGATATGAGACAAAACTAATATATTGAATCAAAGAATCATGCTTTGTGAAATCCAACTATTCCATAACCAAAAATAAACTTAGGTACTCATATTCAAGGAGTTCATCACAAGAAGAAAGAGAAAAGACTTCATGGTTCTAAACCCTAGAACAAAGTAGAGATAATAAAACGTGGTAGATAATCCTCAAAAAGATAGAAGTCCTCTCTTTATATATTCCTCAATTTCCATAAAGGATACTCCTTCCAAAATTAGGTTTTGTCTTCAAGTCCATTAGTTAGAAATTCACCCAGCCCACGATGGAGAGAAACCCATGTAGAAATTATGTCCCAAAAGCGCTCGCCGGAAAACTGGGATTGTGGCCGGAAAAGTCGCCGGAAATAGTTCAGGTGACCGGCAAAGTCAAACCGGCCACCGGTCAACGGGTCAAAACGTCGGCGGGTCGGGTCGGTCAACTCTGAGCCTGGACGGGTCGGAATCGAGTTGATCGGGTCGTGTGAGTCGATGTGAGTCGTGGGTCGATGGGTGACAAGTCGAGTTGATTCTCACAAATCTGCAGCACAATGATTGTGCTTCACCGCAACCATCGTGCCTTGATCGCACCACCCATGATGGTCGTGCTTCACTAACTTATCCAAACCATGTTGGCCCTAACTTGCCACTGCATCTGTGGCTCTTTTGCAACTTCCTCCAATTCTGGCCAACTACACAGCACCCAGCTCTCCCTGTAACTCATATGACATAGCAATCATCCTTGCAAACCCCGTACTCTCACCATAACCACAACTCCTCGCAATTCTATCATATGTCGACCGCACATCCGCCGACATGTACCCAACAATGGAAACTCATCCATTCTATGTGCCACTTAAACTCCTTGCATGCTCAGCTCCTTCACCCGCAATCTCAAATCACATACATACTACTCCATCCGGGCCGATGCAAGCCTACAATTACCAGCTCCTCTCTCGATCCTCGACATAAACATCAAACCCCAAGCCCGCACATCCTGCAACTCGGTAACCCTCTCGCCAAATACATCACTAACCATTAATGCCAACACTTGTAACTCGTGTTCAACCCGCTCGCATCACTTTCCCTTGTCAGACTCAACTATTACCTCGGCAATCTCCACATCTCTTTGCCATTAGCGTGACCACCATCCCGCACTTTCAATGGCTGCAACTACCATACTCAAGCTCCCTGCCTTGTCACAATTGCCACCAGCTCCTCTATTAATGCATCTCCTGAGCAATAAAACACAGCTGCAATCCAACATTAACCCATTCTTGCCTTCACAATCCTCCTCCAACTGCAGGTCCATTTCATGTTCTCCTCGCCATTGCGACAACGCCATATCCTTTGGCTCCACACCATCTCAGTTCATGGTTGCCTGCCATCCTCACTTCTCCCTTTAAGCTTTAATAAACCATCACCGCACTAGCTACCATGGCTTGACTCCATTCTTGGCAAGCATCTACTTAACTTCAACACCGCAACCTCTTCTCACCCTAACCACCAAACTCCTTCCTTGCTCAACCATATTCCAATTCATCTGCCATCACCACCGCCACCAACCCCTTCAAGAAGCTTCTTCCAAATACCGCTAAGAACTCGTAGCTTCATCGTAAATATCGAATGACATCACTACCACCACTGCTTTGTGCACCGATTCTCATTCAAATCCAACCACCAGCAAACCCATTTGCACATTCTCGTTTCACCTCCCGATGCGACAAGACCACCGAAATAGTTCCTCGGTTCCGGTTCAACTCAAGCTCGTAATTCGCTTCTACAGCCTTCTTAACACCAGACGATCCAAGCTCGAAACCCATCTCAATTTCATGTAAATCTCACAAACCCCTTCTCTCGATTCATCTCTTAGCTCTCGATCCATCGAACCCTAATCGATCTCTCAAGACCCCAATCGACTAAAGAGCATCAAGAACTCCCTTCTTAACAATGAATCGAACCCAATTCATTTTCCCTTCAATTGCATCTCCGAATCCAATCGCATCATCTTCTCGCTCGATCTCAACCAAAATCACCACGAACCCATGAATCTCTCGATGCAAAGAAATAGTAACAAAAGAAAATGGGAAAAATTCCTCAATTCCGATCTAGATAAGGCCCTGTGAGTGGGATTGCTATTAGCACCCCAAGAGTGGATACGGGCCACCCATCTGGCAGCCCCTAACGTAAGCTGTCATGTCTTTAATACTTCTCCAAAACAGAGATGCCCCTTAACATTGACCGGGCTCCAGATAATGCTCGCCTGTGAAATGACAATTACGCCTTTTCGCTCTAAATGAGTAGTTTCTCCTTCTTTTCCTCCGTGCGACTCCAAAGCACCTAATAACTCAAAAAACACGCGTAAGATACATAATTTACAAGAAAACTCGCAAAGAAAGCATAAATACTAGATATTAAATACGGTGTATTCTACACCTATCAGATTCCCCCACACTTAGACTTTGCTAGTCCTCGAGCAAATCAAACAAAACAATAAAATACAACAACTCCGTGTCGTCGAGGCTACGGTCACTTTTAGCATAAATAACAAGCCTTTAAACCCCTAGGTGTCCCTAGTGGACGAGTTATAGTCTCGTGAAGGTTTACAAGAGGTCTACCTACAAAACCTATATTTCAAACTCCGTCTATTTGTGACAATTCAATGAACGAATCCAAATTGACTACAGGAGGTACCTTGCAAATTCAATTCAATTATTAGTAAATAAACTCTAATTAGATAGTCGAACAAGCCACAATACTCGGAAACTAACAAACCACAATCACAATGAAAAGATTAGGAAGATGGATAAAGATGTAGATGTTGGCGAATATTCACAAGTGTTCGATGTTTCCCATATCTGTCTGAAGGTCACTGCTAAGATGAACCTAATCCTATTGGATTGAGCTACTTAGTGCTGAATGCTACATCAAATCAATTGGCATATACAAGGGAACCAAAAGTGACTTTATTCAACACAATAATAATTTTTTTCTCTTTTTTTTTTTATATGATTGGATCAAACTGGATCCAATTTCTTTTTTTTTTTTTTTAGACGGCATGATTAGATCTTTTGGATCCAAGCGCATGCTTCTTGTCAGCAAGTACATGATAGTTGCCTTGGATCCTGCATTCCACGCTTGTTTAGGCGACGGAGACAGGGACTACGTTTCACACATACTGCTATTCCCAAGTGTCTTTTTATTCCGTTTTGGTCTAATTGATCGGTCCTTTTTTTTTTTTTCTTTTTTTTTTTTTTTTTTTTTTTTTTTTTAGTAACTCAACCACTCTATTTCATCCTAGCAGTAATAACACGTCGATGTTTAGTGACCCACCAAAGCACTTAGAGAACAATAGATAAATATGGAAAAAAATAAAAATAGAATGCGATATGGTGATATTCCGAGATATGGTAACAACTATCATGTTAATTTGTGATTTCTGAGCTATATTCGTCCCTTTTTAAGTTAATTGGTTCCTCAACTCCTGCATTCAAAATGATTCCATCCACTAATGGTGTCAAAAACAAACTATACAAACATATAAATGCTCCCCCACACTTAAACTTCACATTGTCCTCAATGTGTAAAACCGAAAGTTCTGAATTCTGACGTAACAGCAGATAAAACGCAAAAACTGTGCAAATTGGTAAGGAATTTGGAAAACTCCATTTCACAAAAGTTGTTCATCTACGTGTTTTCTACACAGTGTCAAAATTTCACAGTGTTTTGATAAACGGTCTGACAGTTATGGTCTCTGGACTGAACTACGCGCAGTCTGAAATTTTCTGACAAAAAGGTATTCGCTATAATTCTCTTCTAAGATAGATTACGGACTCAATGAAATTAAACATAGGGATGCAAATATGATATAAAAACAGTAAAAAATAAATAAACGAAACAAAAATAAAAAGCAAAAGGATAAGAGATACAAAACCGGTGGGTTGCCTCCCACTAAGCGCTTGTTTTAAAGTCGACGGCCCGACCTAGCTTCTTGTAAGATTCATTCCCCATACACCAATAATCTGAAAAGTTGGGGATCCTTCCATAGAACCTGTTTTGGAAACACTAACTTCACACAAATATTAGTACAATAAAGCAAAAGTGAAGCTATGAACCGATAAAAGCTTCCCCACACTTATTCTTGTCCACACATGGAAGTGCATAAAGAATATATGAGTCGGGTACCTCCACGGTTTCTGGTTCCATAACCTGCATAGTATGAGAATCAAGTTTCTCTAATGGCGAAAACGAGAAACAAAGTCATTCAACAATGTTCTCGAAGCACATACATTCAAACCAATAAGAGGTAAAGGAGAAGAAATAATAGGCAAAGGGTTAGATAAACCTTTCACAATCTCTTGTATCACGGAATCCTCTTCATCCTTGAAAAACTCAAGTGAATTATTCACCTCTTGTATATCATGGTCCTCTATTAAACCTTGCAACCATTCTTCGTCCGTTTCTGCCTTAACCAAAGTCTCGACATAAACATCATCATTATAAACATTCACAAGTTCAATTGGGTCTTCCACAATATTGGTTAAACCGGTTTCATTCTCAACATATTCCTCCTTTTTGTTGTAAGGCACATACTCTTTTGCGGATCCAAATTTTATCATAAGAAACTTTTTTAGAACACTCGAAAATGCATCATCCTCAAGCTCCACCCTTTGAATAGGCTCTTGATCATTATTAAGATCAATGCTTGAGTAATCTCCACAAGTGTCGACATATTCCTCTTCATCTTCATCTTGATCCCAAAAAGACTCCTCGGAGATGTCACCATGAGTTGGTTCAAGCAATGTATCATAATCACCGTCACTATCATAGTCAACATAAGATTGTTCCTCGCTGAAATTGGTGTTGCTAATCTCTAACTCATCCTTTTGAATAGGTGAATGATCATTATTAAGATCAAGAGTTGAGTTAACTACACAATTATCAACGAAAGTGCCCAAGGATTGGCCTTTTTCAACATTAGCATCAATCAAATATTCATCACAAACCATATGCACATTAGAATTATCCATATCTTCCTTATATTGATCAATGTCTCTTCGCAAGATAGTCATACTTTCACGAAGTTCTTGGAGTTGCTCGTTTGTAGTCTCTTTAGCTTTTTGAAATTCCTCTTGTAAAAGGTGGAAACTTTATCTATAAAATTAGAGACTTTTTGTTCACAAGCATAAGAATCCTCCCATCCTTGTGGTTGTTCACACACGTATACCCTATAAGGTTGTTGAGGAAAACCATAAGGTTCCATGGAATATTGGTCATAACCAATGAATTGGTTTTGATTATACCCATGGAATTGGTAGTTATCATATTGTTGAGGTTGAAACCCGTATTCATTGTTCCAATATGCTCCTTCCATCGAAATAAGCACCTGAAATAATTCTCAAACCAAGGTTAGAACCCAGAAAATAAGAAAAATAAAAATAAAACAAAAACTAAATACAAAAATAAGAAACCAAAACAATTAACAACCGCTGCCTCCCCGGCAACGGCGCCAAAATTTGATCGCTGTCGTAAGCGACACAAATATAATTACACTTTCTTACTACTCAAAATATAAATATAGCAAGGGCAAGAAAGGATCGATCCCACAGAGAGGTCTAGGTTGTCAAATTGTTTCGGTTCCCTATATAAAACACCGTGGATTTTCTGATTTTATGTAATAAAATAAAATAAAAGCAAATATAAAAGCAAAGAAACAAATAAGCAAACAAATAAGATAGAAGAGATATTGGTTAAGGATTTCGTTTTCATTCACTAACATGCTTTTCACAATAACTAGAATTGATATTTAATCTCAACTTTTATCAAAGACCCTAGAATACCTTGATCGCAAGAATATCCCGCAAATCTCCTCATGTCATCAACAAACACATTAAAAGATGCGAATATGAATTCTACCTAAAGGAACAACCTAACGTGTAAAAGCACTAATCAAGTTTAATTCCTAGATGCGTTAAGTTCTATGAAATCAGGCCAATCAAAGCAATTGAACGTGGAAAGCGCACTAATTCGATTTAACAAAGGTTACGATTCACATATGATCATAAGAATATATCACTACAAACTATAATCATATTATGCTACTTGTATCCAAGGAATATCACTTTTGCGTATAATAAACCCTAAACTAGCAATAGATGTGATTAGAAGTTCTACCAATTTGCAACTTGACAAAACAATCAATCAATCATAAAACAATATTTTCAGAGAATTGCAAACGATAGATATGAGACAAAACTAATATATTGAATCAAAGAATCATGCTTTGTGAAATCCAACTATTCCATAACCAAAAATAAACTTAGGTACTCATATTCAAGGAGTTCATCACAAGAAGAAAGAGAAAAGACTTCATGGTTCTAAACCCTAGAACAAAGTAGAGATAATAAAACGTGGTAGATAATCCTCACAAAGATAGAAGTCCTCTCTTTTATATATTCCTCAATTTCCATAAAGGATACTCCTTCCAAAATTAGGTTTTGTCTTCAAGTCCATTAGTTGGAAATTCACCCGGCCCACGATGGAGAGAAACCCATGTAGAAATTATGTCCCAAAAGCGCTCGCCGGAAAACTGGGATTGTGGCCGGAATTTGGCCTGAAAAGTCGCCGAATAGTTCGGGTGACCGGCAAAGTCAAACCGGTCACCGGCCAACGGGTCAAAACGCCGGTCGGGTCGGGTCGGTCAACTCCGAGTCGGATCGGGTCGAACCGAGTTGGATCGGGTCGGTGAGTCGGATGTGAGTCGGGGGTCGATGGGTGACAAAGTCGAGTTGATTCTCAAGCCAAATCTGAGCACAATGATTGTGCTTCACCCGCAACCATCGTGCCTTGACTCAAGACTGACCATGATGGTCAGCTTCACTAACTTATCCAGCCCATGTTGGCCCTAACTTGCCACTCTGCATCTGTGGCTCTTTTGCAACTTCCTCCAATTCTGGCCAACTACACAGCACCCAGCTCTCCCTGTAACTCATATGACATAGCAATCATCCTTGCAAACCCTGTACTCTCACCATAACCACAACTCCCCGCTATTCTATCATATGCTGCACTGCACATCTCACGACACAACCAACAATGGAAACTCATCCATTCTATGTGCCACTTAAACTCCTTGCAAATCGGCTCCTTCACCTGCAATCTCGACCACATACATACTACTCCATCCGGTGATGCAAGCCTACAATTACCGGCTCCTCTCCGATCCCCGACATAAACATCAAACCCCAAGCTCGCACATCCCAGAATCCCTAGAACCCTCTCGCCAAATACATCACTAACCATTAACAGCCAACACTTGTAACTCAGGTTCAACCCCCTCGCTCACTGCTTCCCTTGTCTGCACCAACTATTACCTGCGGCAATCTCCACATCTCAGGCCATTAGCAGGACCACCATCCTGCAATTTCAATGGCTGCAACTACCATACTCAAGCTCCCTGCCTTGTCACAATTGCCACCAGCTCCTCTATTAATGCATCTCCTGAGCAATAAAACACAGCTGCAATCCAACATTAACCCATTCTTGCCTTCACAATCCTCCTCCAACTGCAGTTCCATTTCATGTTCTCCTCGCCATTGCGACAACGCCATATCCTTTGGCTCCACACCATCTCAGTTCATGGTTGCCTGCCATCCTCACTTCTCCCTTTAAGCTTTAATAAACCATCAGCTGCACCAGTTACCATGGCTTGACTGCATTCTTGGCAAGCATCTACTTAACTTCAACACTGCAACCTCTTCTCAGCCTAACCACCAGCTCCTTCCTTGCTCAACCATATTCCAATTCATCTGCCATCACCAAACAGCCACAACAACCCCTTCAAATGCTTCTTCCAATCATCGCTAAGAACTCCGTAGCTTCATCAGAAATATCAGAATGACATCACTACCACCACTGCTTTGTGCACTGATTCTCATTCAAATCCAACCACCAGGCAAACCCATTTGCACATTCTGCTTTTCACCTCCTGATGCGACAAAGACCACCGAAAATAGTTCCTCGGTTCCCAGTTCAACTCAAGCACGCAATTCAATTCTACGCCTTCTTAACACCGACGCATCCAAGCTCGAAACCCATCTCAATTTCATGTAAATCTCACAAACCCCTTCTCTGATTCATCTCTTAGCTCTCGATCCATCGAACCCTAATCGATCTCTCAAGACCCCAATCGACTAAAGAGCATCAAGACTCCTCCTTCTTAACAATGAATCGAACCCACCTCATTTTCCCTTCAATTGCATCTCGAATCCAACCGCATCATCTTCTCGCCGATCTCAACCAAAATCACCACGTAACCCATGAATCTCTCGATGCAGAAATAGTAACAAAAGAAAATGGGAAAAATTCCTCAATTCCGATCTAGATAAGGCCACCTTGGAGTGGGATTGCTATTAGCACCCAAGAGTGGATACGGGCCACCATCCGGGCAGCCCCCTAACGTAAGTCAGTCATGTCTTTAATACTTCTCAAAACAGAGATGCCCCTTAACATTGACCGGGCTCCAGATAATGCTCACTTTGTGAAATGACAATTCTGCCCTTTTCGCTCCTAAATGAGTAGTTTCTCCTTCTTTTCCTCCGTGCGACTCCAAAGCACCTAATAACTCAAAAACACGCGTAAGATACATAATTTACAAGAAAACTCGCAAAGAAAGCATAAATACTAGATATTAAATACGGTGTATTCTACACCTATCATAATGCCAGGAATAATTTAGGTGTTGATGTTAGCCTTCATGCCGAGCATACTTCCTTGGTTAAAGACATGATATCTGACAGAGAAGGTTGTTTATTATACTTTGCTGCCCTTTATCTCTGTAGTACTGTTATTGTATTGTTAATTTATTATCATATGTTTTGCACAATCCGAGAAAAGATTTCAAATAAGGATTGAAGAACTTGAGCGAGAAAAAGGGGAACTCGCGAGAAGACCTTTCTCTTCGCAATAATAAGTATTCTAAGTTGAAGAAACAACCGCAAGTTACAGATGGCGAATTTCAACAATACTCCGCTGTTCGTTTTCGCAATCAAACTATTGAAATGGTTTGCAATGATCACCGCATTCCTCTTAGTTCATATCCTTGTCTTCGCGGTGATATTCCTGAAGATACGCCTTTCTCAGATGTCTCTGATAGTGATGCTAGCGAAGCAGAAGAATCTAGCGAAGAGAATGATGAAACTGAAGAATCTGACCAAGAAGAAGATTCTTCAAAGAAATAACTTCTTTTTCTTCTTTCGCTACTTGTAATATATATACTCTTTCAATCTTCTTGGATTGTCAAATGTGAATTCAATCTTTGTTTTCCTTACTTTCACATATTAATCAAGCAATTCTCTTTTATAATTCGACTAACTAGTATTATGAATGCATAAATTCCTCATATGGAAATGAATAACAAAACTTTATCCTATTCATTCCCATACTTGCCTCTGTTATTCATTTTCAAATGAGAGATTTACCTCTGTTATCTGTTTTCGTAAGCATATTGAAGCTCATTATTGCGACAAGATCGCAGAATGTCTCCATAAATGAAGAACTCTATTAATCTTGCCTTATTGTTTTTGTGTGGTATTATTTTGCCTTCCTAATTAAAGGTCTTATTTCGCCACCCCTCGTTGCGACAAGATCGCAGGACGTCTTTACATTTTCATGTAATGACCCATTGATCTTGTCTTATCATTTGTTAAGTATTTTTGCCTCTGCAGAATATTTTATCCGCGACAATATGACAGGCTTAAATACTCTTGCGAGTGTAAAATCCCATGACATTATCGTCTCTGCGACGAAATCGCAGGACGTTTTTGCATTTTCATGCAACAACCCATTGATCTCGCCTTATCCTTGCGTCGATATTGCCTCTACAGATCATTGCACAAATATGACAAGCCTATATTTCCTTGCGAAAATAAAGTCTCATGACATTTGCGTCTTTTGACACTTATCGGCTCTCCCTAATGGAGGGTGCCGCCCTTATCTTCTCACCGGGTTGCCCCTTCAAGGAGGCGTACATCGGCCATACAAGACTAGCTCCTCCCTATCCGGTCTTAACAACAACCAAGTTGTTTTCGCAGCCTCTTATCCCTTATACCTATATGGTTTATGGTTACGAGACTGCACCCTAAGTGGAGTTTTCTTGGGCCGAGTGCGCAAAGATATACCAAGACTTGCCAAGAATGGCCGAGACACTTCAAATGCCCCAGCACTCTTGGCTCAACCGTGTACCTCGGCGCCTTGAGCATACATCGACTCCTTGGAAGAGACCCTCGGGCGTCCAACCAGGGTATAACCTTATATATGTAGTTGGAAATCCAAGGTATCTCTCCCGGATAGGCTTTCGTGGGCCCCAAATCTCCATGACTCGAGTTCCGGAGCGGTGTAACCTTTCCCCGAGCCATGTTAAGAGATACCCCTTATATGACGCACTTTAGGTCTTACATTTGCCTCTTGCGAAATATCATTCGCGAACTAGGGTGTACGCCATAAAGGTTCGTCCCATTCACTCACTCTTTCATTTTTGTTAATTCATTCAATCATTCATTTTTTTTTTTTTGCGAAGATATCGCGCAATCTTACATTGTTTTGTTTTTCAATTCTTCACTCAAATTGTCATACATCTTTGATGGCGTGACCCTCGCATATTTCTTTTCCAATTATTTTTTTTTCCTCTTACCCTTAACAAGCTTTTGCTATTGCCTTTTGATGATTATTCATTTCTTACACTTTTCGCTCCTGCTACTCTATGCCTCTTCACCATTCAAAACAAATTTTTATCTTTCGATCCAACTTCTATTACGAACGTTTCTTTCCCCTTTGATGGTGGTGGTGGCAATTGTTGAACTTTCTCTTCACTTTTTAGAAAGTGATTCAGCTTCCCTTGATCAATCATTCTAAGGATGATTCTTTTTATGTTTCTCGCAGATCGTTTGTCGATGTCCATGAAAACGGTGGTAAGAGCAGAATTCATGACTTCTATCACTTGGTGGTGGTTCACTCCCCATGTTCCATGGTGCGGTATGTTTTCCATCGAGTATAGCTTCCTGCATTTTTTCAACACTAGTATTCAGTGGTGGCATCTTGATTTCTTCCCATACTACTCTATGACGTCGACTTCCATAGGTTTCTTGCGAGTGATCGAGTCTCTGAATTTTGTTATTGCCGCCACGGTTGTAGTAATTTCTTTCTCTTTCAAACTCTTCTTGATCTCGGCTTCCCATCGCTACTAATTTTGGCTGTCCATCATCTACCACCTTTTCTTATTGGCCTTGCTAGGTACTCTCCACTGTTTGTATCAATCTGGGTAACAAACTTGCATTCGTGAAAGACTTGAACTTGTATTCGCGACCGGGTACGATTCCACTCCATTTTGTCTTTCTTCCAAAGCAATATATTCCTCTTGCAGTTCTCTCAATTCTGTCATCGTGATTGTATTCTTGACTCTGAAAATTTGAACATATAATAGGTTGGTTGCGAACATAGCATTTATGAATGATAATATGAGGTATCTTTCATCCACTCGTCCAGCCATTTCGCTACACATTGTCTTCCATCTTACGGTCAGATGTCTCAAGCTCTCGCCAACTCTTTGTTCTAGCCCAAATACATCTTCAATGCCAGGTCGCGAAGAGTTGTTACTTATATACGCCCCCAAAATATAGCTTGTAAATGATTGAATGACGTGATTGTATTCCTTGGTAGTCCCTCAAACCATTTCAACGCTTCTCCCGTTAAACTCGACGCAAAGTATTTGCACAATATAGCATCATGGTTTTCCCACTGTAGCATACATCTCACGTAAGCCTTGATGTGTTGTACTGCACAAGTCGACCCATCAAAAATTCTAGTTAATGCTGGTAATTTGCACTTTGGGGGTATTCCTCCTAGCTGCACTTCTAATGTAAAAGGATTTTTTCGAATTACTGCGATAGCTTCATCTATCTGTCTTCTTCCTCCTTCTCTTCTGCTGTTCAATATTCCTCTCATCTCTGCCAATTCTCGCAGAATTTGTTCATTTGCCTCAGAATTTGAATTTATTGGTCTCTTTAATTCTGCTTCCCTCCTTCTTCGTTCGTGTCTACTTATATTTTCTGGTTCATTGCTCTCTTCTCTTCTTCCTCTGCGAGTTTCTCCCTCATCTTCTTCACAAATTCTCACACCATTATATCTGTCATTTTCTCTTCTTGGCTGTCTATCAATTCTTTTTTGTATTCTTTCATATTCTTCGTTGATATTTCCATTGTTGCGATTTCGCTCACGCCTTCTTTCTCGATTGTCATGATTATTCTGCCGAATCGCCTCTTCCAATTCCCGTTTTTCCATTTCTGCTCTCAATCTTTCTCTCTCGAGGGCTAGACGCGCTTGTTCATTATAATGCTTTTCAATGTCATCTTCAATTTCCTTTTGTTTCCTTTGTGTTTCTCTCCCATGTAGTATTCTCCTTCCTTCTTCCTGATTTTCTTCATTAACTGGGTTATTCTGTCCTTGAGGCTGCCTATTTTCTTGATTTCTATCATTTTGATCATTCACCAAAATATAACGATTCTCTACTAGTTCTCTCTCTTCGCGACCTCCTTCACCAAAATTTGATTCTCTTTCCAAATTTTCTTCATTGACGTTTTCTCTACAGTAATGTTCTTCTCACGTTTTCTCTAATCGATCCTGATCTCGATCTGTTATTACTTCTTGATCTTCTATTTTGCAGCCTCCTATTTTCCATCCTTAATTCGTGGTTTTGCCTTGTTAAATTTGCGCGTTCTTCTGCTTCTAACCGCCTTTCTTCATGTATTGTCTGTCTCAACGCTTCTAATGCTGCAATTTCTTCATTTCCACGAATTGTTTCTCCCATCTCTTCTCGATTTCTCTCTCCCTGTCTATTATTTATCACTTGTTGCACTTCTTCTCTTTCTTCTATAGAATCTGATCTCCATGTATGTAAACTCACCCTATCATAATCTATTACTCTATTCGGCGCTGGTTGAATCGGTGGTTGAATTTGGCCTTCTTCTTCACTTCTTGTGTTTACTCTTGAGGGTTCACCTACCTCATTTCTCCTTTCCCCAGCCAATCTTCTGCTTCTTCTTATGGTTGTTGGTTGTTCTGATGTTCCTCTTCTTCTAGCCATTTCTTAATTTCAATAATTTGCTAGAAATTGTATGAAATTCTTCTCTTTGTACTCAAATTCGTCCCTGTTTCTAGCGCATATGTAGTTGCAGGAAATCCCACACTACACCCCTCACTCGAATTTGTTTAATTAATCCATTTGAAGATGAGTAACAATATATTTTATTAATTGTTTTCTTGAAAGGTTTACAAAGAAATGTAGAACAGAGCTAAAGAAATTACAATCACTCTTAATTTTCTCTCCCCAATGACTTGCTTAACAATTCAAAAAGAATCCCCCACAACAGACTAACTCAACCCTTTATATAGGGTAATACATAAGTGGATGACAGCTAAGCTGTCCTTTATTTTCGGGAATAACTCGCGAAGCGTCGCGAGTGTTATAAACGTTTTTCCTTGCGACACTCCTAAATCTCGCCAAGTCTTCACACTTTTCTCACGTTCTGGCTTTCGTCATCTAATGCGTCATTAAAATCACTTCCTTGCGACGCCTTCGCAACGTAGTTGTTTATTACTCTCTCAAAATACTGATGTCGCGATATTCTGCTCTTACAGGAGGTGAGACCACGCTAGTTTGGGCGCGCGTCTTGGAATAACCAGGCATGATATGCCTTGGCCGATCGGGTGAGGGGATAAATGGGTCCACGGTGGTCATGCTGGTATGACCGGACCTGCTTAATCTGATCTTGGACCCTCCATTCGTGCCGGAGAAGATGGACGCTCGTGATGCTCAAAACCCTAATTTTGGGTTTCAAGGTCGTGCGTCAATGCTTGATTCGGCGTACGAATTGGGATAACCAACCATAGTTGGTCCTGACCGATTGGTCGGGTATGCGGAGGGCCAACGGTGATTGTGTTGACATGCTCCGGGCCCTTTGAATCTACATCTACACCCTCCATCTATACCGCGAAGATGGATGGTTGAGACCGTTTTGCGACACATGTAATATGCCGCAAACCCTAATTTTAGGGTTTTCCGCCCATACTTTGATATGGTTTGGATGTTTTTGGCAAGCTAGGCCAATTACGGAGGGAGGCCGACCATGGGGGTCCGCGTTGGTTCTAAGTGGATATTCCATACCGCTTGGGGTGATGGAATTGATCTGGGTCATCCAATCATGCTTGTGGAGTTGGATGATCAGTGATCATATCCGACCGATCGCGGTCGATCCGGATGCTCAATCGGGCTAGTATAACACACCGAGAGGGCTCAATCGGGATAGTATAACACACCGAGAGTCATCCCGTGCGGGTATTTCGTACATGGTTTCATTATAATTCTTGGAGGTTCGTGTTGCTCGTAAGAGCAACACTTAGTCGTCATGCCGCACCGATAATGAGTACGAAATACAAGGCTGATTGCGCATTAATTAATAATGCTAGAAATTCACGGGGGTATATGGGATTGTTGCTACATGCTCCAACTGATGAATTTCATGTATTCACGAGAATGGGATTGTTGCCACATGCTCCATTCTAGGTGAATTAAGTGAGGGAGTATCCAACACTTATTGATGGCCTTATCTTTTACAAGATGTCGGTACGCATAGTTTTCTGTTTTTATAATTTTAACCTTAAATGAAATTCTACCATCAACATTAAGTCCCCCGCCTAGCACATAATGGTTACACTATTGTGGGGTAGGCATGAGATGGTGACAAATTTTGTACATTGAAATGACCAAGCTAAGGTGAATGATATTTACCTGATAGGCCGACATCATCGTCGGGCGTTGCCTGGAACTGGTTGGTCCTGATCGAGGTTGTGAAGGAAGTAGGACTTGATCTGGTGAGTCACTTTGGTTCCCCTTGTGTATATCCGAGCTTGGTCCCTTCCTTGGGTCTGGTGTACTCCCTTTCACAGCTTTCCCCAGATGTATCTGATAAGCATCGTTGATTGATATCCCGAATTGGTAGCCTTTATAGGTGGTAAGTAAAGACTTCTTTTCTCCTGGGATTCTGTCGACTTGTGAGATTATAAAGAATCATCTCACGCAGTCATTTATTCTATATCTCAGGTACTGCTCCGCACTTATCTGATCTCCTGATTGACTGATCGATTGATTGATTGATGATTTATATATATATTTTTTTGTGCTCATAACCTCTTCTCTTTTGCAGTTTATCATGGAAGCGGTGGACGATCATTCTGTCGCTTCTCCAGAAAGAAGCTTCGAAGTTGACAAGCCGGAAACCCATGCGCATGAAGAAGTAATGGCTAAGATTGATCTTCCACTTCGTGAAGTCGGCCGTGCTATACATGAAGAAGTAATGGCTAAGATTGATGATCTATCCTGCACCTGCGTATTGCCAGGGGACGCATCTGTGCGCTTTCAGCTGCGATTGACATGGAGGAGCGGTGGAGGCGCGAGGAAGCGTTGCAAGTACTGGTAAGCGCAAGGGCAGAGAGATATGCTTGTGTGGTTGAAGAGGCGGATGGTTGAGCATAAACATCCTCTCGAATGAAGATAAGTGTGATTACCCAATCCAGATGGCGTGATAATTCTTGACTCCGACACGAGGAACCCGAACATCCGAAAGCAATTGGTACGACTCCTAATGTTGATGCGCTCTTTAATGCTCCCGCCGATGATGTTGGGATGGAGTGTGCTGCCGCGGAGATGTCCGATGCGAAGTTGAGGTAGATTCGAAGGGAGGAGCATCAATAGGTGATGGTGCTGAAGCAGAACCTGACAGTGGTGCAGGCGATGTCGATCCTCTTGACGACTAAAACCTCTTTTCTTCTTTTTTCCGCTTTCCAAGTATATTCCGTACATTTGAACATCTTCCTTGTATTCAGTGGCAGCCGAGTTCAAGGTTTTCTTCTATTTGATTGTTTGAATAAAGGTTTTTTTTTTTTATGACCCTTTGTCAAGACTGCAACTGTGTTCCTGATGTAAAATCTTCCTGGCCTTGCTGGGGTGAATGGCTCAAAGCTTCTCCCCTTCCCGTGCATATCTTTTCCCTCAACTATTTTCAGGATGTATTTTGTTTAGGGTTTCTTTCCTGACCTGCTCTGGTGGGTTGACTTAGGATGGGCTTTGTGTCTTTGGGAGTAAAGAGATTCTCAGGTGGAAATAACACTTCAATTAATTTTGATTTCGAAAATGGAAACCCTAATTATGAATGCAAGTATTGCAATCATTTCTAGAGGAATTACAAATATGATGTGAAATTGTAAGGGGGAATACGCCGGAGGAAGTAGCACAGCGTCTTAAAGCTTGTAGGATGCTGGAAAGTGATAGCACAACATCTTAAGTACGGTAGGGTTTGAGCCATCGTGAGTGAATTGTTATGCCTTCCAACTTGTCAGCGTTGATGAGTTTGCAGTAGCCGCCTAGGATGACATCTGCTACCAGGTATGGTTCATCCTCCTTCTCGGTGACCGAATTAGGTGAGGTAGCCATTCTCACCGTAATGCTTCCGACCTTGAATGCGGTTGTCTTCGTTACTAAGTCCCCAATTCCAAACGGGTTTGGGCGTGTTGACGTCGGGGTCTTGGTTTTGTCGTTTTTGATCGAGACAACTTCTATACTCCTGATAAACTGCTTGAAAGGTCCAGCCTCCCATTCGCATCTCTTAGCCAAGGTTGGTTTGTTGGTTAGAGCCAGTCCCCAGGATTTGTCAGAATGGAGGGCGGTAAGTTGTAAAGAGGGTTGCGTGGTGAGACTTACTTGAGATCGGAACCTTTCAATGTATCTTTGGCAGGCTCTCTCCTCGGGAAGTTGCGTCACATTGGCAAGTTGCTTTGTGCGGCACCCGACGGCTATCGTGTCCGAAGGCGTGTTGGAGATTCTTTCGAGGTATCGAAACCGGTAGAGGATAGACTTCTAGTATTGCTTTGTTTTCATGCATCCAAGAGCGTCCCGGGATCATGTCGTAGTTGGGATGATCTTTGACTATGTAAAACTTTGCTTGTGTCGAGGCATCACCCAATTTGACTTCCAGATCAATATATCTGTATGCATCTCTGAGCTCTCCTTCTGAATCTTTAACCACAATTGGGTGACGAGTAACTTCCTGCTTTGAAATCTTTGCCGCTCTCAATGTCTTGACAGTAATGATATTAAATTCGGAAGCCATATCAATCAACGCGCTATCGAACTCAGCATCTCTCAAACGAGTGACAGTTAGGAGTCCCTAGTTTCCATTGCTCGCGTCCTTCGGGAAAGACTGGGTTCTTGGACCCCTTCGGATACAAACGCCGCCCGACACAACATGGTTGAGGGCCGTAAATATGTCTTGACGCTGCCCTTTGGAGAAGTACAAAATTTCACACAAGTGCTCCATCATAGATTGTATGAGTCTTGCAAACCGAATCCCCGAAATCATGCAGCTCCCGATAGGGAGAGGGTGCCTACGAACACCTTCGTTTCCAAGCTGGAGTTCTCCCTGTCTCTATCTTTTCCCTGAATATTTGTTTCAACCTGTTACAATCTTTGGTCGGATGATGAACGAATCTGTGGTAGCAACAATATTTGGGATCTGCCATGTCTTTCTCAGTTGGAGGACGCCTGATAGGAGGTAGCTTCACGGCATCGTCTTGGATCCATGCTTCCAAGAGTTCTATCACTTCATTCATGGGGAAAGGAAAACATGTATCTTCGGTGTCTTGTTGTTGATGGTGGTTTATAAACAAAGGGTAAAATCGTAAAACCCCAAATAACCTAATGTCACCAGTGACACATTTATTAGGACATTTAATGCATGTAATCGATAATTAATAGGGGTATTTTTTCAAATTAGGGTTACGACGAACAAAACCCTAATTCCTCCGTGTCAATGGCAAGTCATGCCAGCCACACCTAGCCCAAGCTAGCCACACCTCGTGCCAATGGCAAATCATGCCACCACACCAAAACGCGCCAAAGCATGCCAACCATGCTAGCCGCACCTCCGTGCCAATGGCAAATCATGCCACCACACCTAGCCCAAGCTAGCCGCGCCATGCCAAATGCACCATACCAAAACGCCTTGGCCCTAGCTACGCTAATCACACCACGCCAAGCCAAACACACTTACCTAGGCCCTATCCACACCTCTCGTGCCAATGGCAAATCATGCCAACCACACCAAAACGCGCCAAAGCATGCCAACCATGTTAGCCGCACCTCCGTGCCAATGGCAAATCATGCCACCACACCTAGCCCAAGCTAGCCGCACCTCTGTGCCAATGGCAAATCATGCCAGCCCACACAAAACGCGCCAAAGCATGCCAACCATGCTAGCCGCACCTCCGTGCCAATGGCAAATCATGCCACCACATTTAGCCCGAGCTAGCCGCGCCATGCCAAACGCACTCGCCTTGGCCCTAGCTACGCTAGTCACGTCACGCCAAGCCAAGCACCCTAACCTTGGCCCCGACCATGCCATGCCAAAATGGCGCCCACGCCTAGGCTTGCAAATCATGCAACCTAGGCCAAATTGGCCACGCATGCCATTGGCACATGCCAACACGCTCGATGGTAGCTTTTCTACCGTGCGCGACCTAAATTGGACACGCATGCCATTGGCACATGCCAACACGCTCGCGGGTAGCTTTTCCTACCAGGGCGCGACCCAAATTGGCCACGCATGCCATTGGCACATGCCAACACGCTCGCCGGTAGCTTTTCCTACCAAGGCGCGACCCAAATTGGCCACGCATGCCATTGGCACATGCCAACACGCTCGCTGGTAGCTTTTCCTACTAAGGCGCGACCCAAATTGGCCACGCATGCCATTGGCACATGCCAACACGCCGCCGGTATCTTTTCCTACCAGTGGCGCGACCAAATTGGCCACGCATGCCATTGGCACATGCCAACACGCCGCCGGTAGCTTTTCCTACCAGGGCGCGACCCAAATTGGCCACGCATGCCATTGGCACATGCCAACACGCTAGCCGGTAGCTTTTCCTACCAAGGCGCGACCCAAATTGGCCACGCATGCCATTGGCACATGCCAACACGCTCGCTGGTAGCTTTTCCTACCAGGGCGCGACCCAAATTGGCCACGCATTCCATTGGCACATGCCAACACGCTCGTTGGTAGCTTTTCCTACTGGGCGCGCACCCAAATTGGCAACGCATGCCATTGGCACATGCCAACACGCTCACGCTGGTAGCTTTTCCTACCAAGGCGCGACCCAAATTAGCCACGCATGCCATTGGCACATGCCAACACGCTCGCCGATAGCTTTTCCTACCAAGGCGCGACCATGCCAAATTGGCCACGCATGCCATTGGCACATGCCAACACGCTCGCTGGTAGCTTTTCCTACCAAGGCGCGACCCAAATTGGCCACGCATGCCATTGGCACATGCCAACACGCTCGCTGGTAGCTTTTTCTACCAAGGCGCGCCCTAATGGCCGAGCATGCCATTGGCACATGCCAACACGCTCGCTGGTAGCTTTTCTAAACACGGGCCATGATTCAACTTGGCCACGCATGCCATTGGCACATGCAAAACACGCATGCTGGTAGCCCAACTTGCAAGCCGTGCAACCTAGGCCAACTTGGCCGTACGCGCCATTGGCACATGCCAAAACCCACGCTTGTAGCCTAACTTGAAAACCGTGCAACCTACCGCCAAGGCATTCCGCACATGCCATTGGCACATGCCACACACGCCACTAGCAACTCTATGCATTTTCACTTACACTCAACGTACAACCTACCACCAAGGCATTCCACACATGCCATTGGCACATGCCACACACGCCACTAGCAGCTCTGGCATTGCCACTTGCGCTCGAGGTGCAACTCGCAACAAAGGCATTCCGCACATGCCATTGGCACATGCCACATGCGCCCTAGCAACACCACTTGCACTCAAGATGCAACCAACACTCGAGACATCAACACAAACCGGGGATGCTTTCCAGTGGTCTTGGTTTGGCGGTCACAGCTTGCAGCGTACACTACGCTCACATTAAGAAAGCGTGAATAGGAATAAAGCGGTCAAATAAATGAGAAAATAATGGTGAAAACGTTTTCACCCATTAACACCATGCGGTTACCACCTCCTCCCATTATTTCACCCTTTACTCTCTTCCTTCATGAGGCCAGTTACGTTTCAATCTCGACTTGTATAAATAGGTCTTACCTATTTCCACCGACAACAAGTCTCGGTCGGAGAAAATACAACACTCTCGAAAAGGCAACTTTGCAAGCTCTCCAAAAAGCTTTCATCTCTTGCAAGCTTCCTAAGATTTCACTTTCGATACAAGTCGAGACACTACTCTCCTGCATTATTCTCGGTCTCAACACCTTTCTTTGCTTCCTCCCCAAATCAACCCTTCTCCTCCACTTTGTGACCGAAGCAAGTCTGGAACGGCCATTTCTTGGTTTAGGCCGGACTTGTACAGATTGATCTCTCGAATCTATAAAGTGCTCATGTGCAACACATTTGTTTAGGGTTTAAACCAGTTTCTCACTCACCTACCGAATTTACCAAAATCGGCGGAAACGATTTTTACCCATAAACAATTGGCGACCACAAATGGGAGGATTGATCTATCGCTTACAATACCAACTCCGACTCCTGATTTCGTTTCCCGAACGTCAAATCCCAACATGGTGGAACTCAGGTCCGGAGCGGCTGCCGAGAATACCAAAGACGAACGCATCCCTGATGTTAGCGTCTCTCCCAATAACGTTGTTGCATCACCTGCCGACTACAGAAAATCGAATGCACTCCCTCAAGTGTAACACCGCCAATCACCGGGCCGAGCCTGCCTCCTCTAGTGTCTCTCGCACAACCCTCTAATCATGGCAACGAAAATATCTCTTCGGGTGTCACGCCACCAAATCACTGGGGCTAGAGCCGCCGCTACGACCCCAAATGCTTCGTCTAGCATGGCGCCTCCGACCACAACTAAGGTTCCAACTACCCCGCCGACGGGACGAGAGACCGGAGGGACCAGAGGAAGTCGTCCTTACGTCACCATCGCTGATTTGATGGAACGACAAGAGATGCTCGCCAGAGCCTAGACGGATATGGTTTCAACGTATAAGGAGGTACTCATCTTTCTCAAGACCCTGACAGAGCGACTACCACGTGAGTCGCGTCCTCCAGAGCCGCTTAGGAACGTCTCCAACAACCCCGACGCCAGCACCTCGACGGAGCACACCTCCACGGATGAGGAAACTCGCGCTAGAATCCCGTTGGAACGAAATCAGCCGCCCAACTTCGTCACGAAAGAAGATTTCGAACAACTTCTCCCCAACCGAATCAAGAATGATGAGTTGGACGTGCATCATCACCAACCCCCTTACCCATCCGAAATGCAGAGAATCCCTCTCCCAAGGGGGTACTCTTCTCCTCAATTTACCCTGTACGATGGTACCGGGAATGCACATGAGCATGTCTCTCGTTTCCTGGAATCCCTAGGTGAACATGAATATAATCACGTTCTTCGTTTAAGGGAATTCTCAAAATCACTTAATGGAAGGGCGTATACATGGTACAACAAAGATCCCACCGAACAACATTCCCAACCGGAGTAGCATGGTCACTGCGTTTTACAAGAAATACTTCTTCGTGTCCGAACAAGTTACTTTCTCAGACCTCGGAAGAATGTATCAGTGGGATAACGAACATCCGAATGATTTCGTCAAAAGGTTCAGGGTTCAAGCACTCGACTGTCACGACCCAAACGTGACCGAGCAACAACCGGTGAACGCATGCATCAATGGTATGGTTCCAATTTACGCGCCCGCTAGAAAACTTGCGCTTCCAAACGTTCTCCGAACTCCATGAAGCCGCCGACGATAGGCAACAACAACACCAAAGATTACTGGAAAGAGCTAAGCCAAATCGAACCGAAGACACGCGTGAAACTCGCGGGAATAGACGCCTCATCAGCAAATAATTTAATGCCGGCTCATCCTCCGTGAGCATAGTAAATGAAAGGGAAAAAAGAAAAGCCCCAACTACGAGCCACCAGCCAAAACGTGAAGCGCCGGCGCAACAGGAACTCCCACCACGAAAGACCGTCACTAAAACTCCCATGCATCATCATGAGACCGAAGGAAATACCTTTGATTTCCGTTTCCCATCGAGGAGGTGATTGACCTCCTAGAAGCCTCGGGTTCAAGATGATATTATCGGGACCGCCACCTCCCGGACGTCTACCAACCGAGGCCGAGATGGCGAACCCTGGCACCGCCACTACCACAGGTTCGTTCACCACCCGACCAGCGATTGCAATGACTAAAGCATATTTTCAAAGAAATGATAGAAGCGGGAGGACTCCAACCAGGAGATGAAAGAGTGCATCGATACCCACTCCCAATAAGAAACTGCGGGTCCTCTGGGGACTCCGTGCACGAGACTGTACAATCCATGATGCAACATGTATGCGAAATTCTCTATCTTTCCAAGGTGCAGCGCCAAGATATTTTCGCAGCTCTCAATCGTGTTGTATCCGGCAAACGACTTTTTCTCTCCTCGGAATCCACGCCAGGGGCCCAAGCTTTCCAAACAGGCGGAACCAAAAAGGAGAACTGGGGACTGCTGACCACGTCCCGTTTAAGAGGTAACGAATTTGACGATACGCTCATCGACACGGCCTCTGACCACAACATCATTACTTTCAAGACACTAAAGGCAAATAGGATTTACAAAACAAGACGCTACCTATTCCCCGTCTGTGATTAAGAGCTTGAGAGGAGAAACTTTGAACGCGCATGGCTACATCAACCTAGAGATCAAGATGGGAGACGCTATAACGCATAGCAAGTTCCACATTGTCAAAGAACTAGATCATGACATGATATTGGGACGCTTATGGGTGCTCGACAACAAAGCGAAATTGGATGTACACCCTCTGCCGACGTCCACGCCCGAAGGAATTCCCAACAAATCATCCCACGGGTTATCGCATCAACGAGCTATTAAAGGAACCCAGGCATCCGGAGAGGACCCGTTGGCGCTAGCTCATGGTTTTCAAATGCAAGTAAGTCTGACCAAGCAACCTTTTTCTGGCAACCGTCTTTCCTTCCTCCATTCCGTCATGGGGACTCTCGGCACATCGGCACAAACGCTGTCAAGAAATGTGAATGGGGAGCTGGACCATTTGAACACTTTGCAAGAAGCTTGGAAACTTCTATTGAAGCCAACGAAGCCAAGACTCAAACGGTTGCACGACGTCTGAACCCGTTTTCAATTGGAGATGTAGTGGTTAAGGAAAGCTCGTTTCAAGTTGGGAAGATGACAAGAAAAATGGATTTGCCCAATGAAGGAGAAAACGAGCCGTATCTGGTTGCGGATACCCTTTTGGGAGGATATTGCAAGCTCATCAATGCAGACACACCTGAAGGCGTGATAATTCACTCGCGATGGCTCAAGGAATCCAATCCCTAAAATGCTATACTTCCCAATCACTCCCCCTTTTAGTATTTCCTTTAACAATTCCTCTTAATAGTTGTAATTACCCAAGATGAATACACCGTTTGTATTTTTCCCTAGGGATTCCCTTTTTGTCAAAAAAAAAAAAAAAAAAACATAAATACATCTATTTCCAAGCGAATCCTCCAGATATCAGAGAAATACATCGATAAACCCGAAAAACCATTGCAGAGCCATCATACCACAACCTCTTTCAAAAAATATATATGAAGCAAAATGTTGACTGATGAAGAAGAAGGAAAAGACGAGTTTACAAAAAAAAAAAAAGGGGGACACCGAGGGAACTAAAGCAGCTAACAGGAATAACAAAAGGGAAGAACTAGCCCTCGAAGGACGGAGTACAAGTCCCCTCGGGTAAGACTATCTTCAAACACTTCCCCAAAGAATCCCTCGGGCAACAAAGGTTCCATTCAACGGTGTTAGCAAAGCAGCAACCTCAAAATCCCATCCCGAAGCAACCACAACGGCAACAGTGTCCTCCCCGACGACCGGTCCAAAGATACGCCACCATGACCCTCTCCGTATCACCAACGACACCTTTGGCATCAACTTCGAGGGTATCTCGTTTCATCATATGCTCCTTCGAAGGTTTTCTCGGCGACACTCGGAGAAAGTTTTTTGATTCATCCACATCAGAGTCAAGAATCATTGCGCTCTCCTCCAAGACCACCACACGTTCACTTTTCCGTCGTTTCAACCTAGAAACGGTCCGATCCGCCCCATACCCGGATCGAGGAAAGGCTTTGCCGCACTGAAACCTCTCAACATGCCAAGACTCTTCCTTGTTCTCTCGCCCTCCTCCATGCTCACCGAACCCAAGAAAGTCCGAACATGCACCTGTTCTTCATGGGGATAGATGGAAGGAGGTCCTTAATGATTTCACTAGCTTCGTGGAATAGAGATTCAATCCCAACCAATGCCTCCTCAAGAGAAGAAGATCGATCTCCGCCAAGTCTGAAGCCCTTCTCCGAAGATTTAAAGGCGCAGCCATCCCTGGAGGGTCCCATCATACACTACAAAAGATGGGGAAAATGATCCAGTTCCATCATATCTATACACATATAAAAAGAGGATAACACGAACGGAGAAGAAGAAGAAAACATACCGGTATGATCTTCTTAGCCCGAATAACCCTAGTCGGGGTGCTTTTGCAAGAGTCATACCTCGCACCTTCACCTGGAGAATGTGGCTGGTTAGAAGATGATTCGTCTCTCGTGCGACATGACGAAGAGGAAAAATTCAACAAGAAGAACCCTTTCTCAAACGAGGGAGATGATGCAATTACGTTGGGTATGAATACGGAAACTTAAAGAAGTAAAGGAAGTAATGATGGACGTAACGCTTCCAGATTTTAGCATGGATGATGACCTGATTGAAGCCGCGCGTGAAGGAAGGCAAAATAAGGAAACTTTGCTATCTGTAGAAACACTTACTCCATCCTTGTTTTCACCGGTCCCATCAAGCTTGCGCCAGTCTCACCAAACTTCCCTACAACCGCCCAAGTCACGCCGGCTAGCACGCTCGCCTTCCCCATCTTACGCCCGGTCCCGCCGACCTAGCACGATCGACTTCACACTTTGCGCCGGTCCCGCCATCAAGCACATTCAGCTTCCCCACCTTGCGCCTAGCTAGGTCCCACCCCAAGGACCGCCTAGCACGCTCACGCCTTCCCAACTCGCAAAAACTTCTCAATGCCGCCCGACTTCTGTCTCTCACGACACTAACTTCCCAATTGTGCTAGCCCTCCCGATTTGCGCAAAATCGCGAGAGGCAAGGATTCTAAATCCTATTTATAAAAAGGTCGACGAGCCTCCTCAATTTTCTTTACAGTTTGTTGTTGATAGTTTGTCACCATCTTATGCTTACCTCGCAACAAAGCTCCTGTTCCGAGCTAAGCAGGGGACTTAATGTTGATGGTGGTTTTTAAACAAAGGGTAAAATCGTAAAACCCCAAATAACCTAATGTCACCAGTGACACATTTATTAGGAAATTTAATGCATGTAATCAGTAACTAATAGGGGGTATTTTTTCAAATTAGGGTTACGACGAACAAAACCCTAATTCCCCTCTGTGTCAATGGCAAGTCATTCCAGCCACACCTAGCCCAAGCTAGCCACACCTCTGCACCAATGGCAAATCATGCCAGCCATACCAAAATGCGCCAAAGCGTGCCAACCATGCTGGCCGCACCTCTGTGCCAATGGCAAATCATGCCAGCCACACCTAGCCCAAGCTAGCCGCGCCATGCCAAATGCACCCTGCCTTGGCCCTAGCTACGCTAATCACACCACGCCAAGCCAAACACACTTACCTTGGCCCTATCCACACCTCTGTGCCAATGGCAAATCATGCCAGCCACACCAAAACGCGCCAAAGCATGCCAACCATGTTAGCCGCACCTCCGTGCCAATGGCTAATCATGCCATCCACACCTAGCCAAAGCTAGCCCCACCTCTGTGCCAATGGCAAATCATGCTAGCCACACCAAACGCGCCAAAGCATGCCAACCATGCTAGCCGCACCTCCGTGCCAATGGCAAATCATGCCAGCCAAATTTAGCCTGAGCTAGCCGCGCCATGCCAAACGCACTCTGCCTTGGCCCTAGCTACACTAGTCACGTCACGCCAAGCCAAGCCAAGCACCCTTACCTTGGCCCTAACCATGCCATGCCAAAATGGCGCCCACGCCTAGGCTTGCAAATCATGTAACCTAGGCCAAATTGGCCACGCATGCCATTGGCACATGCCAACACGCTCGCTGGTAGCTTTTTCTACCAAGGCGCGACCTAAATTGGCCACGCATGCCATTGGCACATGCCAACACGCTCGCTGGTAGCTTTTCCTACCTGGGAGCGACCCAAATTGGCCACGCATGTCATTGGCACATGCCAACACGCTCGCTGGTAGATTTTCCTACCAAGGCGTGACCCAAATTGGCCACGCATGCCATTGGCACATGCCAACACGCTCGCTGGTAGCTTTTCCTACCAGGGCGCGACCCAAATTGGCCACGCATGCCATTGGCACATGCCAACACGCTCGCTGGTAGCTTTTCCTACCAGGGCGCGACCTAAATTGGCCACGCATGCCATTGGCACATGCCAACACGCTCGCCGGTAGCTTTTCCTACTAGGGCGCGACCCAAATTGGCCACGCATGCCATTGGCACATGCCAACACGCTCGCTGGTAGCTTTTCCTACCAGGGCGCGACCCAAATTGGCCACGCATGCCATTGGCACATGCCAACATGCTCGTTGGTAGCTTTTCCTACCAGGCGCGACCCTAATTGGCCACGCATGCCATTGGCACATGCCAACACGCCGCCGGTAGATTTTCCTACCGGGCGCGACCCAAATTGGCCACGCATGCCATTGGCACATGCCAACATGCTCGCTGGTAGCTTTTCCTACCAGGGCGCGACCCAAATTGGCCACGCATGCCATTGGCACATGCCAACACGCTCGCTGGTAGCTTTTCCTACCAGGGGCGCGACCCAAATTGGCCACGCATGCCATTGGCACATGCCAACACGCTCGCTGGTAGCTTTTTCTACCAAGGCGCGCCCTAATGGCCGAGCATGCCATGGGCACATGCCAACACGCTCGCTGGTAGCTTTTCTAAACGTGGGCCATGATTCAACTTGGCCACGCATGCCATTGGCACATGCAAAAAACGCATGATGGTAGCCCAACTTGCAAGCCGTGCAACCTAGGCCAACTTGGCCGTACGCGCCATTGGCACATGCCAAAACCCACGCTGGTAGCGTAACTTGCAAACCGTGCAACCTACCGCCAAGGCATTCCGCACATGCCATTGGCACATGCCACACACGCCACTAGAAACTCTATGCATTGCCACTTACACTCAACGTACAACCTACCACCAAGGCATTCCACACATGCCATTGGCACATGCCACACACGCCACTAGCAGCTCTGCATTGCCACTTGCGCTCGAGGTGCAACTCGCAACAAAGGCATTCCGCACATGCCATTGGCACATGCCACATGCGCCCCTAGCAGCACCACTTGCACTCAAGATGCAACCAACACTCGAGACATCAACACAAACTGGGGGGATGCTTTCCAGGGTCTTGGTTTGGCGGTCACAGCATGCAGCGTACACTACGCTCACATTAAGAAAGCGTGAATAGGAATAAAGCGGTCAAATAAATGAGGAAATAATGGTGAAAACGTTTTCACCCATTAACACCATGCGGTTACCACCTCCTCCCATTATTTCACCCTTTACTCTCTTCCTTCATGAGGCCAAGGTACGTTTCAATCTCGACTTGTATAAATAGGTCTTACCTATTTCCACCAGACAACAAGTCTCGGTCAGGAGAAAAATACAACACTCTCAGAAAAGGCAACTTTGCAAGCTCTCCAAAAAGCTTTCATCTCTTGCAAGCTTCCTAAGCTTTTAATTTCTGATACAAGTCAAGACACTACTCTCCCAGAATTATTCTGGTCTCAATACCTTTCTTTGCTTCCCTCCCCAAATCAACCCTTCTCCTCCACTTTGTGACCGAAGCAAGTCTGGAACGGCCATTTCTTGGTTTAGGCCGGACTTGTACAGATTGATCTCTCGAATCTATAAAGTGCTCACGTGCAGCACATTTGTTTAGGGTTTAAACCAGTTTCTCACTCACCTACCGAATTTACCAAAATCGGCGAAAATGATTTTTACCCATAAACACTTGTGCAGGAGATTTGTCCGCTCCTTTCCGAGACGAAGTCTTGTTTGCCGGGGATGTCCGCTTGGTTTGTTGTTCCGTCACTGGAGCTTTCCTTTTTTCTCCTCCGCCCACTACACTCACGAAGCACCGGTTGTTGTATTGCTTGTTCGTGAGGCGCCCGCTCCTCGACTTTCACGTGAACCTTCACTTTGAACAACTCTGGTTCTTTCTAGCAACGATGGTGCGATTTTTCTTGAATGTTTGGCGACTTCATGGAGTTCGAGAACATTTGAAAGACCAGATTCTCTAACATTTGAGCGCGGTATATTGGTATCATTCCATTGATGCACAACTCCACCAATTGTCGTTCGGTGACATTCGGGTCGTGACAATCTAGCGCTTGGGTTCTGAACTTTTGACGAAGTCGTTGGGATGCTCGTTGTTTCGCTGAAGAATTCTTCCTAGATCTGAAAAGGTGATCTCGTTCGGACACGAAGAAATACTTTCTAGAAATCACCGACCATCTCGCTCCAATTGGATATGTTTGTTAGGTGCGATGTTGTTGTACCGGTGTACGCCCTCCCCGTAAGTGACTTCGAGAATTCTTTCGGGCGCGGAACATGATTGTATTCATGTTCCCCTAAGGATTCCAAGAATCGAGAGACGTGTTCACGAGCATTACCGTGCCTTCGTAGAGGAAAACGGGAGAGGTGTAACCTCTTGGAAGAGGAATTCGTTGTACATCTTGAGGGTACGGTGGTGATGTTGGTGTATATCCGTTCGGTCCCCTTTTCCTCGATTTTGGAGAAGTCGTTCGGATCCTCGCGTGTGATGAAGTTGGAAGGATGGTCCCTCTCCCTTGGGCGTTCAGGAGCAACACGAGTTTTTTCATTCATGTAGGTCCGAGCGAAAGCGCCTGCTCCGGGCGTATTGAACGCATCTCTTGCCGACTCCAAGGAATGCCGTGAATCTTGTGGCAATCGTTCAGTTAAGGTCTTGAGGAAAGTGAGTACCTCTTTTTGAGTTGCGGCCATGTCTGTTTGAGTTTTAGCAAGAACTTCCTTTTTCTCCATCAAGTCTGCAATGGTGATGGGGGATGGTCCTCCTCTCGTTCCTCCGGCTCCTCGTCCTGATGAAGGGGTGAAAATTGTTGCTCTGGTGACTACCGGAGGTGTTACACTTGAGGAGATGCCGGGATTTGCGGCTGCTCTGGCTCTGGTGATGGGAGGCGTTACACTTGCTGGAACATTTCCTAGCTGGTGCTGATGATAGAAGTGACGGCTCCATGAGATGTATTGACCACGGTAGCTCCAGCGACAGTACTTCGACACCGAGATTGTTATCCATACCAGCTCCATCGAATTGATTGCGACCAGGACCTTAATTCCACCATCTTGAAATGAATTGATTGAATTGATTCTAAGATCTACCCTTTCTGAAATTGATAAAATTGAATTGAATTTAAAGAAATCGACTTTACAACCGAGAGATTAACCTCCCGCTGTGGTCGCCAATTGTTTATGGGTAAAAACTATTCCTGCCGGTTTTGGTAATTTGGGGTGTGTGGATGAGGAATGAATGTAAACCCTAAACAAATGCACTGCGCGGTGAGTGCTTGTAGATTCGGAAATCAATCTATGCAAGTCCAGCCTAAACCAAGAAATGGCCGTTCCAGACTTGTTTCGGTCACAAAGTGAAGGAGATGGGGTTGATCTTAGGGAGGGAAGCGAAGAAGGTGTTGAGATTGTGAAGGTGTTGGCTTGCTTATGACTTGTAACGAGAAATGAACCGGCTTACAGGATGCAAGCTATCAGTTCCGGTGTTTTGTATTAACACTTGGTTTCTGTTTTTGTCTGGACTTGCTCTTGTTTATTTTCTCCTGTTTGGAAAATAGGGAGGAGAACCTATTTATACAAGTCATTTGAGCCTTATTCACGTCTCTCGTGGGAAATGGAGGAAGTGGAGTGATGGAGTAGTGGAGGTGTGTGTTGGTGTTACACGACCAGTCTTGCCCACTTCTCCTGTCATCTCTAACCGTCCATAACTTCCTAACACGTTCTTGTGATGGCGCGTTGCACGCCGCCACGTTGTAAACCGCCGCACCAATACCGCAAATGTATCCCCAGGTTTGTGACATGATTGATGTCTGGAATGTGCGAATCGTGGATCCACGAAAGGTAGCATGTAATCTTTGAAATTGAATAACTGCGTTATTCGGGAAGTTGATACTTGTGAAGTATCATGTGTATTTTATGCAGTATCGCATCATGGTGTGGTAGAGTGACGGGTGGTGATCACCATGACGTCTCACTGACCAATTAATTCCTGACCAGGGTTGTATAACTAAGCTGTTGAATTTGGACGGATGAGATGATCTTTGAGATGCTCATCTGCGACCGTTGATGGAATTAGGGTTTTAGAAGAGGTGCGCAAGCATCCCTCGTCATCCTGGTCGAATCCAAGCATGGGATATGACTTTGGCCAGGTCGACCATACATGCGTGTAGACGGCATGACGGTGTAGGCGCCTATACCCATTACTTCACGTAAGTATGATCTGGGCCACTCAATTCGTCCGGTGAGGTTGAGCGGTCGAGATAAATTTGTGACAGAAAACCAATGCCGCAAGAGCCGCGCATCATGCCCACTTCGGGCGCACGTTCCAAGATAACCAACCTTGGTCGGTCTTGGCCGATTGATCTGGTGTGAAGGTGGTAGGATGGAGTTCACGCCTATACCTGAATATCCCATTAAAACGTGAATCGTCTGGCGAAGTTGAGCGGTCGAGATCAGTTTGCGGTTTGGGAGGTGCGACCACGCTAGTTTGGGCGTGCGTCTTGGAGTAACCAGGCATGATATGCCTTGGCCGATCGGGTGAGGGGATAGATGGGTCCACGGTGGTCATGCTGGTATGACCGGACCTGCTTAATCTGATCTTGGACCCTCCATTCGTGCCGGAGAAGATGGACGCTCGTGATGCTCAAAACCCTAATTTTGGGTTTCAAGGCCGTGCATCAATGCTTGATTCGGTGCACGAATTAAGATAACCAACCATAGTTGGTCCCGACCGCTTGTCGGTATGCGAAGCGAGCCCAAGGTGATTGTGTTGACATGCTCTGGGCCCTTTGAATCTACATTTACACCCTCCATCTATACCTGCGAAGATGGATGGTTGAGACTGTTTTGTGACACATGTAATATGCCGCAAACCCTAATTTAGGGTTTTCCGCCCATACTCCTATGGTTTGGACGTTTTTGGCAAGCTAGGCCAATTCTGGAGGGAGGCCGACCATGCGGGGTCCGCGTTGGTTTGGCAGTGGATATTCCATACCTGATTGGGGGTGATAGAATTGATCTGGGTCATCCAATCATGCTTGTGGATTTGGATGACTGTGATCATATCCGGACTGATACGGTCAGTCCGGATGCTCAATCGGGCTAGTATAACACACCGAGAGGGGCTCAATCGGGCTAGTATAACACACCGAGAGTCGGCTGTGCGGGTATTTCGTACATGGTTTCATTATAATGCTTGGAGGTTCGTGTTGCTCTGTAAGAGCAACACTCAGTCGTCATGCCGCACTGATAATGAGTACAGGAAATACAAGGCTGATTGTGCATTAATTAATAATGCTAGAAATTCACAGGGTATATGGGATTGTTGCTACATGCTCCAACCTGGATGAATTTCGTGTATTCATGTAATGAGATTGTTGCCACATGCTCCATTCTAGGTGAATTAAGTGAGGGAGTATCCAACACTTATTGATGGCCTTATCTTTTACAAGATGTCAGCGCATAGTTTTCTGGCTTTTACAATTTTAACCTTAAATGAAATTCCACCATCAACACCTTGATCCCCCCAAAAGAAGATTCTTTTTGTCCCAAAGATTTTAGACCTTTAAGTTTGTTGGGAAGTGCTTATAAGGTGCTTTCTAAGGTTCTTGAAAACAGGTTAAAGATTGTTATTCCTAAATTGGTGTCTGACTATCAAGGAGCTTTTCGTAAGAATAAGCAAATTCTGGATGGTGTACTGATTGCTGGAGAATGTATTGATTGTAGGTTGAAACAGAAGAAGACAGAAGCACTATGCAAATTTGACATGGAGAAGGCATTTGGTCATGTTAAGTTTGTATTCTTGAAAACATGGTTTTGGTAGGAAGTGGATTTCTTGGATAAAATGGTGCATTTCCTCAGCTAATATTTTTGTTCTAGTTAATGGGTGCTCAACTGAAAAATTTAAGCCTTCTAAAGGTGACGGGGAGATTCTTTATATCCTTTTTTGTTTTTATTGGTGATGGAAGTCTTGTATAAGTTGATATATGATGTTGTTAGTAGAGGTAAAATTCATGGATTTCAGGTGATGGAGAATGAAACCAAGATTTCTCATCTACAATGATACTTTGATTTTCATCAATGCAGAAGTGGAGGAAATTATAAAATTGCTTCTTAGTCTTAACACTTTTGTGATGATTACATGTTTGAAGTTAAACTTAGATAAAATCTTTTTAATTAGTGTTGGTGCATATGCATATAATCAAGAATTAACTTTGGAGTTAGGCTGTAAGGTGGAGCAAATGTCGATCAAATATTTAGGCCTGCCTTTAGGTGCTACTTCAAGAAGTGTCTCAATTTGGGATGAGGTGATTCAAAGAGTTCAAGACAGACTAGCTACTTGGAAGAATAAATTCTTAAATACAGCAGGGAGGTTGGTTTTGATTAGAATTTATTTAGCTAGCTTACTAATTTATTTTATTTCTCTTATTCACATGCCAGCTAGTGTGGAGTTGAAGCTTACAAGATTAATGAGGATTTTTGTGTGGAATTCAAATGAAACTCAAAGGAAAATGTGTTGGGTGGGGTGGATAAAAATCTGTAAAGACAAAAAAATGGGAGGTTTGGGTGTGAAGAGTTTTAGATTGACTAGCAAGGCTTTAAAATCCAAGAGGATATGGAGACACACCAGAGAGAAAACTGCTATATGAAGGAAAATAATTAACCAGAAGTTTAGTAGCAATAGTGATTTTCTAATACAAAGTTGTGATGATGTTAAACCACAAGGTAGGGGTTTATGGAAGAATATTCTTAAATCCTCATCATTTTTGAATAGTTTTATCTCTTTCCAGTTGAACAATGGAAAATCTATTAGATTTTAGCTAGACAAATGGATTTCTGATGGTCCTTTGAAGAATATATTTCCAGGTATTTTTAGAGTTTTTTTTTCATAAGAATGTTTCGGTGTCTGATATAGTGGAAGATACGAGGTTGCAATGTCAAACAAGAAGAAGATTGTATGCAGCTCAACAATTGGAATGAGACAGACTATGTAATTAGTTGGGTCCAATTCCTGAGTTTTCTAGTGATGAAGATCATGTTTCTTTTTCCGGAGATTTTTCAGTACATAAGTTTTATGACATGTAGCTTGAAGATAACTCAATATGTAACTTTGTGAAGTATCTAGGAGAAAGCAAATCCCTTCTACAATCAGTTTTATGCTTTGGGAAAACTTTCATGATTCTTTACCTACTTTGGATATGTTAAGTTACAGGGGAGTGTATGTGTAGAGTAAACTATGTGTGTTTTATGTCAGAAAGAGTATGAAGATGCATATCATATGTTTCTCCATTATTCTTATGCTTTTGATATTTGGTCTTTTTTTATCAAGGCATTTTAGGTATCATGGTATTTTCCCGCTAAAGTATTACATCATTTTGAGTCTCGGAATCTCAATAATATTCATGGGAGATATAAGGAGATGTGATGGTTGGTGAATTACGCTATTCTCTGGCACTTATGGAAAGAGGAGAATTCAAGAACTTTTGGAGGAAGACATAAGTAAGTTGCTAAGACGATTATGGTAATTCAGAATTCCATTATTTTGTGGTGTTTTGAAAAGGACACTTTTAAAGGGGTTAGTGTGAATCAAATTTTGTGGCATTGGGAGACTGTTCTTCATCAAAAGCATTGTGAATCAAAATTTCTTGATAAAAAAAGACCAAATATCAAAAGCATAAGAACAATGGAGAAACATATGATATGCATCTTCATATTCTTTCTGACATAAAACACACATAGTTTACTCTGCACATTCACTCCCCTGTAAATTAACATATCCAAAGTAGGTAAAGAATCATGAAAGTTTGCCCAAAGCATAAAACTGATTGTAGAAGGGATTTGCTTTCTCCTAGATACTTCACAAAGTTACATTTTAGGTATCATGGTATTTTCCTGCTAAAGTATTACATCATTTTGAGTCTCGAAATCTCAATAATATTCATGGGAGATATAAGGAGATGTGATGGTTGGTGAATTACGCTATTCTCTGGCACTTATGGAAAGAGGGGAATTCAAGAACTTTTGGAGGAAGACATAAGTAAGTTGCTAAGACGATTATGGTAATTCAGAATTCCATTATTTTGTGGTGTTTTGAAAAGGACACTTTTAAAGGGGTTAGTGTGAATCAAATTTTGTGGCATTGGGAGACTGTTCTTCATCAATGTTTTAATACTCGGACCGGACGTTAACCTAGTAAAATCATTGGGTCAGGGTCAACTGGTTTAACCAGTGGTTCAACCTGGGTCACTGGGTAAATTAAATCTGCCAAACATATCATATGATATGTATAATATTCCTTGTGATGTTTGTCTAACGCATCTTTGGTAATAAGTTCTTCTGTCTCCAATATGAATACAGAACACCTATCACAGTACCAAGAGGAGCTTATGTTACAATTCTCCTTGATTTCGCTTCTTAGATATTTGATTAACTTGGTTTCATATTCAAGTTTCGCACAGGTATTTACCGAGAAGGTTTATTAGTGTATTAATTATGTGAATATCATTAATTTAATCAACTACTTGATTTAAGATGAAGATGATGATGTTAAAATCAAACGGTATAAACTTAAATACCTTAGGAATTGAATTGATGCTGACAATGATTTTGGGTTTCCTATTATTGTTATTTTAATCTTAGTTTTTTTGATCTTCTTCATAGTTGATTCCTTGTATAATATCCTCAATAATCATATATACTTTGAAAACCTATTAGAGAGTTTCTCGAAAAAAAAAAAAAAACTTCAGTCTTTGAATCGGCGAATTTATAAGTTATCTCAGTCGATAAGTTTTTAATCATTTTTATCTTCTGATAAGCAATTATATGTTTTCTGATTTATAATCATGATTGACTAACTATGTTTTGATTTATAAGATTCGGCATCGTCAAGAACTATTTTAGTTGAAATTTTTTATTCTTCTATTTCCATCTTATAGTGAATTAAATTTTGTGTCTTCCCTGTTTTGATTTTCAGATATGTTTAATCATCTTTCAGCGTTTGCAGTAACCTTAATTGTGGTCATGGCATTTTCTCTCATTAGCGTTTGTTTTCTAGATTCATGGCGTTTGAAAGTATTGAAGATCTTATTTGGTTGGTGGTATTCAGAATCGGGTATTCTTAAAACCAAGTCCTACAACTCAGTAGATAAGAATTTTTGCCCTTTTCAAATTGCAAATTTTCGTTCCAATTTTTTTTTTTTTTTTTTGTTTCCTAATTTGGGGGTTATTAACAAATCCGTTTCTCCCCTTAACCAAATCAGAGATTCTATCAGAGATTTTGTTATGATTTCTTTTATCTGCAATTTCATTATTCTGTCACAAAAATTTAGTATATATTCTCATCACATCAGAAACCCCCTTTTACTCATTTCTCAAATTCCTTTTTCAACCCATACTACCATGACTCTCAAATCTCAACCCCTTAAGGTTCATAAACAAAAGAAGTATCTCATATGACAACTCAGCTCAACACTGCAAATTTGGCTCAAGGTAGTACAAATACTGATGATATGAATCAATGGATCATAGGAAATGCTGGAGGTGAAGAAGATATAGAACCAAAACTCATTGGTAAGATAATCATAAAAGGAAAAATGTCTGAAAAATATGTGACAAAGTACATAAAATTCACTTGCAGGGGGGGAGTTTAATGTATTGTGAATCTTCGGGATTTTGAGGGAGTGTGGGGAGTTTAATAGACTTTGGTGTTTTGAGTTTAAGGAGTTTGGGAGACTCTTCCAAAATCTCTACTCTTTTGAGAGATTTGTAGTGGGGAAAAAATACACTGTAAACCCCCCAGAACTCTCCAAAACAACCAACTCCCTAGCATTATAGGGTTTTACCACTAACAGGGAGTTCAAGAGTTTCTTTTAAACTCCCCCACGCCTAATGGGGTTTTCTATGGAGTTTGGGAGACTCTTCTAAACTCTCCCACGACTAACAGGGATTTTGAAAAACTCCTCTGAACTTCCCCACGACTGACAGGTAAAAACTGAACTACACTCAACTCCCCCGAGGACTAACCCCCTGTTGGTCTTTCATCCCTGAAGAGGAAATCAAAGTGTTAAAAGTGGAACCCAATTTAATGGTATTTACCTTCAAAAATTGGGTTCAAGTTAATGAGGTCTTTGAAGAACGTATATGGAGTGTTGATGGTAATCTCATGATCATCAATGATTACTTTCCTTTCATTATTTACAAGGATTTAGACTAGGAGCATCAAGTTTTCTGGATTCATTTAAAGTATTTTTTACCAAAGCATATGAATCAGAAAGTGGTGAAGGAAATGTGTCAAATTATGGGTGAAGTACTAGCTATTGAGCCACCTACAGGTTTATCAGAAGCTAGGGAGGTTTTCAAAGTTTCTGTCAACATCACAAGGTGAATTAGATATTTCTATGAGAAACAACCACTCAAAATATGTACGGATTGTTATGTTGTCAATCATTCTAAGGGAAAATGCAAAGATCTTATTGAACAACTAGAAATAACCCTTAATAAGCATGTACCTATGGAGTACTTGAAAAGTATTTGAAGACAGAATATGGTTCTTAGAAACGATATTCCTAGTCTCATTACTAATGCTAGAAAGAGCAACAAAACTAATCCTTTTATTCCTCTTGCAGATGAGTTTATGGTTCCGAGTAATGGTCTGAAGACTAATAATAATGTGGTGATGGATACTTTAAAGGAAGCTGATGGTGAGCAAATATTAGGAAAGAGACGGAGAGGCAACATAGTTTCTCATTCTAATCAGAAAATATTTGATGCTGCATATACCAACCAAATCTTTGAAATACAATACGTATCCACTTCAATGGGGATGACCACAACTGTCCACAAACAAGTTTTTGGAAAGATGAAATAATCTGAAGTCAATCCATGGGAGTCCAAGGTAATAAAAAACTCTACTTCTTTTAAACTCAAGCTTAATTCTCTTATATTTTTAATCATTGGTTTTGTATTTCCGATATTTGGTTATCTTTTCTCAAGATGAAATTTTTGTCATGTAATGTTCAGGGCTTATCCAATAAGTTTACTTTCCAACAATTACATAACCTTGTTAAAATCCAAAACCCAGACTTTATTTTCTTATTTGAAACTAAGATTGTTAGTAATAAAATGATATCCATTGCACAATATTTACACTACTATAACTACGATTATATAAATAGAATTGGCCTTGCTGAAGGGATTATTATTATGTATAAGGATGGTATTATTTGTGAGATTGTGTCAACTGGTGACAATATGATTCATGCTCTTGTTAAGATAAATCCAATTTCTTCGGAAGTTCTGATATCTTTTGTGTATGGCTCTACTTATCTTGACCCCAAAAAAGATCAATGTAACTTTATACATGATCTAAGTATGGATGTCTTTCAACCTTGTCTAGTGATTGGGGACCTTAATTTCCATTTAGAGGGAAACACCAATAGTTTAGATAGTTGGGTTCAAAACATGGTTAGAGATTCGGGTCTTATTGATATTGGTTATGAAGGAAAAAAACTTTACTTGGTATAGTAATAGCTTAAATTTTCCTAATGCTAAACTCTTACATCTAAACCATGTAGCTTCTAATCACTGGCCAATTTTATTACTCACAAACCTTATTCCTAAGCATCTTTGGAGGCCATTAAACTTTTTTGGTACTTGGACTAAACATGAGTCCTTTGATCATCAAATGGACCTTGACTGGAACATAAGCGTTCATGGTAGCCCTGCTCATAAATTTCAACAGAAATTGCATGATACTAGAACAACGTTGTCTCAATGGAATAGGATAGAGTTTGGTGATATACAACAAAACATCAATAAACTAAAATCTGAGTTAGAACTTATACAAGATACACCTAATATCGGAAATTATCAAGACAAGGTGTTATCTATTGATCATGACTTAGAGAAGTGGTTTAATATCCAGTCGGAATTTTATAAACAAATGTCTCGGGACAAGTTTGTCACTGAAATGGATGACAATTCTATATATTTCCATTCCTTCGTGAATAGGAGAAGACATAGAATTAACATTGATGCAATTTGTGATGAAAATTGTATCTGGCATAATGATAGAGATAGCATAGGAAACTTGTTAGCTAATCATTTTGCCTATGTTTCTAGTTCTACTAATCCCACTCTTGATGGATCTGTTTTTGATTGTATTCCCACTGTACTCACTGATATGGATAATAAAAAATTGTTAAGTATGTGGATAAGGATTGAAAATGTAGTTAAAAACATGGCAGCTTGGAGCTCACCAGGGCCTGATGGATTCCAAGCTGGTTTTTAGTAAACCCAATGGAAATATGTGGATAAGGATGTCGTTGATGTGGTTCAAAAAAAATTAGTCTTGTTTTATGCTTAGGAGTCTTAACAAGGCTTATTTATCTCTCATTCCTAGATGTAAAGAACCTAAAACTCCATCTGATTTTAACCCCCATAGGTCTTTGTAATACATCTTACAAAATTATCCCCAAAATACTTTCTAATAGGATTAAACCTTATCTCAAAAACTGATTTCTCCATATCAAGCTGCATTTGTCCCTAATAGATCTATACATGACAACATTATTGTTTCCCATGAAATAATACACTCTATGAAGCATAAGGAAGGTTTTAGTGGTACTATGGATATTAAGTTACACTTACCCAAATTTCTTGATAGACTTGTCTAGATGGGGCAAAACGAGTTGCTAGTTTTTACGGAATTGAGGAGACGACCGTGCGAAGGAAACTCCTTGAACCGAGCGAACTGTCAAAATTCACACAAATGCACTGCAAAAAGGGAGTGCTTTGAATTTGAGAGATTAATATGTAGGACTCCGGCCTAAACCAAGACAATGGTCGTTCCAGAGTCCATTCGGTCACAAGAGAGGATGGGTCGATCTGTAGGAGAGAAGCTGAGAAATGTGTGAGATCAATGATGATCGAAGATTGTAGGTGTGTTATGTATTCTGAGTGAAGAAATAAAATAAGCTCTGATTGATTGAATTTGCTCTGTTGAGAGTAATTGCTCAGATGTTGATTTGTTAATATCTTGTTGTCTGTTTGATGTAAGATTGTGTTGTTTTCAATCATGATTCAGAGACTTATTTATATTGCTAGAATTGTAAAACACCTTGATCCCATGAAGTGTGAAAGTTGCTGGAGTCAAAGAGTGGGGAAGTGGAAATCGTGTTAAAACCAGTTGCTCATCGTGCGGAGACTTGGTCAATTTTCCATCCACTACTTTGCTAACTCCTCCAACTGATTGCACGACTTGCTCACATTCTCATCGTGTGTATGAACACACGTGTCGTAGACCGCCAGACCAAAACCCTAGTTAATATCCCCCATGTAACACGGTTGATGTCCCGTGATTGTGGAGTCTCGTGCGGCGTACGTGTATTTAGTTAGTCGATTCTTTGACTTTATGGGACGATGAGTCCTTGAAATGCTGAGTCGAACGTGATTTGCAAATGTTCAGAAACTCATGAATTGAACGTATCTGTTGAGAAAGAGGTATAATTCTCGAGTAAATGTTGATAGTTGAGGTGAGCAAATATTGCTCATTCTTTGAATTGTTGAATATTGATAGTTGAACCAATATTCCTTGATTTGAGCAAATATTGCTCATCTGAGAAAATATTGCTCGTCTGATGAATTATTGGTAGCTTGACCAAATAAAATATTAATTTAAAATACTGGCAACTGAACCGAGTATAATTAATTAAAATGTTGATCACGGGATCAACATAAAACTATTAGTGTTTGAATCTGGAATTATGAACCTTGGATTCGAAAACCCTAATTTCGATCAATTGCTGATCAATTGATGATTTATCGAAAATCAACAACGGAGTGAAGGAGGGACCGGCTACATGGGATGATGGATCGACCATGTAGTGCCCACATGCTCGAGTGAGCAAATTCCAAAGTCTCTTGAAGACCAGTTGCTGAGAGGATGATTAAATACTGATTTAATCATTTATTAAAATATTGCTGGTTTGAGCCTTATGTGATGAAACCTAATTATGAAGAGATGAGGGACCGACCAATGGTCACGGGATCGACTGACGATCATTTTTATGAAATTCCAAGTCGTTTGGAAGAGTTTTGGACCCAATATGTGCAATTAGGTCAAATTGTGAAAATGTGTGGGACCGGCTCCTTGCAAGACAAAGAGCCAACCTTGGTCGGTAAAGTCAACATGCTCACGTCGCCAAAGTGTCCGTGCCTCAGTCTTGAGAATTTTGATATTTTCTGATGTGTGTTTGAGCAACATTTTTAGAAAATACGAAGAAATCAGGGATTTTGCTGAAACTGAGGAAACTTCATAAGATGAAGGAATAATAATAAAAAATGAAGAAATTATGAAGTGTGGGACCGTCTATGGCCGAGGCATGGCCGGACGTCCAATAAGCTCGGTCCCATGTCACTTTTCCTAATTTTATATTATTTTCATGATTTTAGGGAAATATCATGAAATCAAGGAATTTGTTGAAATAAAGGAGTTTTCCTTAAAGTGAAGGAGTTTCCATGAGATGAAGGAAACAAATAATAATAAAATAAGGGCGTGTGGGACCGGCCGACTGGGCCCGGTCCCGTGAGCTTTCCCTAATTTTATGTATTATTTTCATGATTTGAAGGAAATATCATGAAATCAAGGAATTTCATGGGATGAATGAAATAATAATAAAATAATAAGGAATGCAAGGTGTGGGACCGACCACAACTAGGGCATGACCGTCCGGCTAGGCTTGGTCCCACGACACCTTTCCTGATTATTTATTATTTCCTTGATGTGAAGGAAACACCATGAAACTGAGGAGTTTCCTTGAAACGAAGGAATTTTGTTCAAATGAGGGAATTTTCATGAGATCAAGGAAAATAATAAAAATATGATAGAATATAAAATTGGGCGTGGGACTGGCCAAGGCACGACCGGCCGGCCGGTGGGCCCATTCCCCCAGCTCCTTGATAAATTTTTTATTATTTATTATTTTCTTCCTATTTTGCATAGGTTCATCGTTCCTTCGTATTTTGGAATGCTCGTTCATGCATTCAGTGATCGTTAGTGCATTATTGCTGAGTACACTTGCACCATTTTAGTCGGGGTTTACTCGATAGCGGCTCAGATGCCCGTACGTTGAATATTTATTACTAACCCATGGAATTCTGCTGGGAAGAACCATGAATTGAAGTAACGAAATATTATGAATAATGTAGAATATTTTCCAGGGATTCAGTTAATGAATCTAATGATTTAGAAATATTTAATTGATGGCTCTATACTAGTACGATCATCTAGGAGCATTAATTATTCAGGAATTGAGTGATATGAGCTTGTTGAAGCGTCATATTTCTTTATATAGTCGGGGAAAACATTGTTACATCATGAAGACGTTATTGCTTTATACTAGCAGGCAAGGTACATGTCTAGAGCCGTCCAATCTTTCGATTCTATATGGTAATTACTTGAAATTGCTCGATTCATGAGATATGTCGTTGCCTCAGCTGAGAGACTACACATCTACATATACTCTGAGAGACAGTATTCTCAGTCAGAGATTCTTATGGCATGAGCTTTCATGCTTCGATGAGAGACATGAGCCTCAATACTCGTCTGATTGCTGGATCAGGAGCATGTATAATTATGGTTTCGCTATTTTATCCCTTGTCGAAAATCGACCATCTACATTAAGTCCCCTTCTTAGTGAGGGACAATCATGTTCCTCAGTCAGCACTAGACGGTGATTTAATCATTTATTAAAATATTGCTGGTTTGAGCCTTATGTGATGAAACCTAATTATGAAGAGATGAGGGACCGACCAATGGTCACGGGATCGACTGACGATCATTTTTATGAAATTCCAAGTCGTTTGGAAGAGTTTTGGACCCAATATGTGCAATTAGGTCAAATTGTGAAAATGTGTGGGACCGGCTCCTTGCAAGACAAAGAGCCAACCTTGGTCGGTCAAGTCAACATGCTCACGTCGCCAAAGTGTCCGTGCCTCAGTCTTGAGAATTTTGATATTTTTCGATGTGTGTTTGAGCAACATTTTTTAGAAAATACGAAGAAATCGTGGATTTTGTTTCGAGGAAACTTCATAAGATGAAGGAATAATAATAATAAAATGAAGAAATTATGAAGTGTGGGACCGTCTATGGCCGAGGCATGGCCGGACGTCCAATAAGCTTCGGCCCCATGTCACTTTTCCTAATATTTATATTATTTTCATGATTTTAGGGAAATATCATGAAATCAAGGAATTTGTTGAAATAAAGGAGTTTTCCTTAAAGTGAAGGAGTTTCCATGAGATGAAGGTGTTGATGGTGGATTTTCGTTTAAGGTTATATTTGTAAAAACCAGAGAAAATCATGCGCTGACATCTTATAAAAGATAAAGCCGTCTATAAGTGTTGGATACTCCCTCACTTGATTCACCAAGAATGGAACTTGTAGCAACGGTCCCATTCTCGTGAATTTCATATCGACCTTGTATTTCCCGTACTCATTATCGGTGTGGCATGATGACTGAGTGTTACTCATATAGAGTAACACGAACCTCCAAGCACTATAATGAAACCATGTACGAAATACCCGTGTGCTGATTCTCGGTGTGTTATACTAGCCCGAGCCCTCTCGGTGTGTTATACTAGCTTTGATTGAGCATCCGGACTTGACTTGATCGGATCTCCGGATATGATTCGATCGCAGCCATCCAACTCCGTAAGCATGATTGGATGACCCCGCATCAATTTCCATCACCCCCAAGCGGTATGGAATACCCACGGCCGACCCGCATGGTCGGCCATCGGCTTAGCTTACCAAAAGAAAACCGTTCATACCAAGCATTATGACGGAAAACCCTAAATTAGGTTTGCGGCATATTACATATGTTGCAAAGTAGTTTCAACCATCCATCTTCGCAGGTATAGATGGAGGGTCTAGATGTAGACTCAAAGGGCCCGGAGCATGTCAACACGATCACCGTGAGACCGCCTACACACTTGACCAGTCGGCCAAGACCAACAAGGTTTGGCCGTGACAAAATCGTCACCCAAACAAGAGGTGGCGCACGGCTTTGAAATCCAAATTAGGGTTTCAAGCCATCACGCGCGTCCATCTTCTCCTAAGGTTTAATGGAGGGTCACAGTTAGATTAAACAGTCCAAATCATACCAAAGATGATCACCGTGGGCCCATCTATCTCCTCATGCGGTCGGCCAAAGCATATCATGCCCGGCTAATCCAAAACGCCCGCCCAAACATGCGTGGTTACACTTCCCAAATTGCAAATTGATCTCGACCGCTCAACTTCACCGGATGATTTGAATGGCTTAGATCACGTTTTCATGGGATAGTCAGGTATAGGTGTGAACATCAACCTACCACCTACACGCTGGAGTGATCGACCGAGACCGACCAAGGACGGTTGTCTTGGAACGCGTGCGGGAGAGGAATATCACGCGGTTATCAACTCCTTTGCGGTAAGAAATTTCTCTGCGCAAAACCGATCTCAACCACTCAACTGTGCCGGCCAATTTGAGTGGCCTAGATCGCGCCTTCTTGGGAAAGTGAGACATGGACGTGTACACCGGCATGCCATCAACATGCATGACCTAGTCGGTCCTCTCAAAGCCCTTCCCATGCTTGGTTTCGACCAAGTCAAGAGTGATGCTTGCGCACCTCTTCAAAAACCCTAGTATTCATTAACGGTGCAGATGAGTGTCTCAAACATCATCTCATCCGCTCAACTTCACCAACTTGGTTATACAACCCCGTCGAGTTATTTGGTTAGTGAGGCGTCATTACCCATCACTTTACCACACCACAATGCGATCTCGCATAAAATACACACGATACTTCACAAGTATCGACTTTCTTTCGAATAACGCAGCTATTCAATTCAAAGATTACATGCTATCTTTCATGGATCCACGATCCGCACATTCCAGAACATCAATCATGTCACAAACTGGGGGATACATATCGGGTATTGGTCTGGCGGTTTACGACAAGTGCGGCAGTAAACGCGCCATCACAAGAACGTGTTAGGAAGTCATGGACGGTTAGAGATGAAACAGGAGAAGTGGGCAAGACTCGGTCGACGCACAACTCTACTACTCCATCACTCCACTTCCTCCACTTCCCACGAGAGACGTGAATGAGGCTCAATGACTTGTATAAATAGGTTCTCCGCCCTATTTCAAACAACAACACAAGTTCGGGGCATTTAGACAGAAAATCAAGTGTTAATACAAAAATCGTATTCAAACACCCGAGCCTCCTTACATTAACCGTAAGCCTGCTCATTTTTCTCGTCACAAGTCATAAGCAAGCCAACACCTTCACAATCTCAACACCTTCTTCGCTTCCCTCCCTAAGATCAACCCCATCTCCTTCACTTTGTGATCGAAACAAGTCTGGAACGGCCATTTCTTGGTTTAGGCCGGACTTGCACAGATTGATCTCTCGAATCTACAAGCACTCATCGCGCAAAGGCATTTGTTTAGGGTTTAGATTCATTCCTCATCCACACCCCAAATTACCAAATTCTGCAGAGTAGTTTTCACCCATAAACAATTGGCGGCCACAAAGTGGGAGGTTGATCTATCGGTTGCAAAAATTGAATTCTCAATTCTTCTGTTTTCGGCTCACGATGCATCCTCATCAGAAACCACAAAGGTTCGAATACCATGGGAAGTGTAGCTAGAATGCTGGAGGATGTCTTGGCAAATCAAGCGGATCACTAGAAGACAGAGCGAGACATTCCGCCTTTTGAATGATATAAAGAAAGACAATTACAAGAAGGGGTCGGCATGCATCTACTCAAGCAAGTGCAAGAAACGCCGAATCCTTAGCCAGAGTCACACCTTTACCGGTGGAGAGGAAAAAGAGCCCGGGGAGACTCAGGAAAGATGAACAACATGGTCCAAATAACAATGAAGAACCGAGGAAACTCCACAGAGGAGAGGACTTGTCCGAGTACTACAACATCTACCGGATAAAGAAATGGAGCCTCGCAGCTTACGGATCCTCGCTGAAGATTTACATCTCAAGACCCTTGTCGAAGCCGTGAAGAAACGCTTGAGGAAGGAGAGATCAATCAAGTAACACGTGAGTACAGAGGATGGGAACGTTCAATTCGATCACTCAAGGTGATATTACAACACCTCCCATCACTGCAGAGCCGCAGCAGCTGCAAGTCCCGGCATCTCATCATGTAACACCTCCTAGTCACCGGAGCAACAACTTCCACTCCTTCATCGACGAGGAACCGGAGGGGCGAGAGGAGGACCATCTCCCATTATTGCAGACTTGATGGAAAAGGTGGAAGTTCTTGTCAAGACTCAAACGGATATGGCCGCAACTCGGAAAGAGGTACTCACTTTTCTTAAGACATTAATCGATCGATTTCCACATGACCCGCAACAGCCCTCGGAGCCAACAAGGAATGAATTCAAAGCACCGAGAAGGTACTTCAATGGCACGGACCTACATGGACCTGATCAAAGAAGCGACATCGAGATATGAGCGGTCCCGTCATGGAGGCTCCTACACTGGGACCGATCCTCACAACGATCTTCCTCGAGTCAATAGTTTCACTCTGGTTCGGCGGTCCTGTCATGGAGGCTCCTACACTGGGACTGATCTCACAACGATCTTCCTCAAGTCAATAGTTTCACTATGAACCAGAGGCCGGTGGATCGGGAAGCGGTTTCTCTAGTGGAAAGTTTATGCAAACTTTCACATCTCTCAAGAATCGCCGCGAGACGTTTTGCTCGCTATCAACCGTAGGAAGGTCACGGCCGTGACTACATGTCACCGCACGCATCAAGGATTCAGAGTTCAAGACGACCCTTATCTACACAGGATCGTCTTCATTACTCTCAAGATTCTCGGGACATCCAAGGCTCTCCCCGTGCAAGGTCGTACGGAAGCCTACCACAATAACGGACTTCGAGGGAAACCAAACCAAGACATACGGAGAAGCTCCGTGGAAAGAATCGACAAGTTCGTTGCATCCCACTCCCCATGTGGGCGTCAATTCAGAAGAGGACCGACTTGCATCATTGAGGGCTAGTACCCACGATGCATCTTTGCCGACGAAGCATTCTTCTCCATACCGTGAAGCCACAACCCACGTTCACACGAGGAGGGAACGAACTTTTATGGCGAGTCGTGACCAGAAGGAAAACGGTATACCCAAGATCGCCATTATCAAGCAGAGGAGACTCACACTGTCTCTCCACCTAATGGAATGCTACAACAAAGAACGAACCACAAGAGCAAGTGCTAGATGCTCCACAAAAGTTGCAAGATGGCACCAACTCTACAACTGATGAAATTGAAATCGTTGAGGAATCTCCTAGGCCTATCTCCATCAGCTCAACCTTGTGTACGGATAAACGCACGAAGCTCGTGCAACTTCTCAAAGAGTACCAGGACATATTTGCTTGGAGATATGAAGAAATGCCGGATGAAAATTGGTCACCCATCATATACATATCATACCCGTATCCAAGTCGGTTAAACAGGTTGTAGTTCATACATGAGGAAAATGGATAGATCGTGTGCCGCATAGACTTCGTAGACTTGAACAGATGTTTGCTCCAAAAACGATCCTCCTCTACCTAACATCGACATGTTAATAGATACAACCAGCGGACACGGCATGTTCTCCTCCATGGATGGATGTAATGGCTACAAAAATGATAAGGATGTACGAGCATGATGCAAGTAAGATATCTTTTCGAACTCCTCTCGGAAATTTTTATTATACCATGCTGCCATTTGGTTTAAAGAGTGCCGGTTCAACGTATAACCGCTCTATGACGGTAATCTTCCACCGGAGCCGATACCTCAAGGAGCAACCTCAAGAAGATAACGATGTCCAACCGTCATATCGAGAGAGATCCTAAGCGAGTTACTCTATCGCATGCTGGTCGAACAAGATCCGGTGAGTCACTTTATCGCAGCGGTACATGTCTATCACGCTATATTGAGAATCCGCGCTTTTGGTCATCCTCCTGGAGTCACTGAACGCTCATCTACAACAACATATGCCCCGATAGAAAGAACCAGCTCGCCTAAGAGCCTCATAATGTTTGTAGGGGCATATATCTCACCAACAAAGCGATACAACATTCAGCCTTTCTCCTAAGGCAGTTCCTTGAAGCAGCAAGAGGAAAACCACCAAGATACAACATCATGCGCGTCCATCAACTCCAACTCCAGTACCACGTGCACGAATCCCACAATGATGAAACAACGTCCAAGGTATTCCATACCCGGCTCGACAACAACCACTACGGACAAACCATGTAAACCACGCTTGGGGGATCGAGGCTCAGCATGAAGTTCCTTCACCGTCATCAAGGACTTCTTCAACATGAGAAAGATGGTCACCAAGAATCATGGATTCGCAAGGGTAATCGAATCAAGAGGAAGCCACTTCAACGCTCCCTCCAAAGAAGCTGCTTTAATGGTCTATTCAAGAGCCGCCGCAACGCTCTCTCCGAGACCCACGTTCGCTTCTGAATCCTTCTTCAACACTCTCTCCGTGACTCACCTCAACGGTCGCATCGTAAACCACTTTAAAATCCTCTCGAGACATTTCAACACTCAAGTTGCATCAATAATCTCGCTCCGGTCAAGTTATCTTTGATGTACTCATTGCTCAACATACGTCTCATCCATCCTTCATAAGGGCCCACGGAGCATGAAAAACCTAAAAGTCGATAGGAGAAGAGTTATCTTGTGGAATGATATTTTTCTATAGTTGAAAAGGCGCGGTGAACAACTCATCATCAATGTTCTAGCATATCCTTGAAGCCGCCAACACTTCCCGACTTGGTGCCAGCATTATCTCCAAGACATCTCAACGGGGATTCTTTTCTTCCACAATTAAATAAAAGGCAAGAGTTAGAACTTGTATGAAAATACAGGAGAGATATAGTCACACGGCAAGACACAACTCACATCGGAGCACACAATGGCCGGTCCAAACACCATTCAAGTCCTAAACAAATTTTAGTCCTAAGACAAATTTTAGTCTGGTGTTGATTTCAAGACCGGTACAAGTTTCAAGACCGATACAAGTTTCAAGTCTCACAAAGTATGTGGGTGAGACTCACGTTCAATCAAGCAGATACAACAAGCCCACATTCGATCAAGCAGCGCAGAGGCCCCACGAACGAAGCAGTGCAGCAATCCGTCGATTAGGCACAACCCCACGATCGAGTGAAGCAGCGCAATAGCCCTCGACCGAAGCGTGCATAGCAAGGTCGATCGAAGCAGTGCAAGGCCGACATCATACTAGGGAAACACTCTCCTATATGCCTTTTGAACGTGACATACTCCAAGGACAGATGACCCGTCCCTCCCGGTAACATCTAACTTTGCCTCATAAGTTTTATCTTTAATCACACCATCTCATGCCTACCACACAATAGTGTAACCATTATGTGCTAGGCGGGGACTTAATGTTGATGGTGGATTTTCGTTTAAGGTTATATTTGTAAAAACCAGAGAAAATCATGCGCCGACATCTTATAAAAGATAAAGCCGTCTATAAGTGTTGGATACTCCTCACTTGATTCACCAAGAATGGAACTTGTAGCAACAAATCCCATTCTCGTGAATTTCATATCACCTTGTATTTCCTGTACTCATTATCAATGTGGCATGATGACTGAGTGTTACTCATATAGAGTAACACGAACCTCCAAGCACTATAATGAAACCATGTACGAAATACCCGTACAGGCTGATTCTCGGTGTGTTATACTAGCCCGAGCCCTCTCGGTGTGTTATACTAGCTGGATTGAGCATCCGGACTTGACCAGATCGGGCCTCCTGATATGATCGAATCGAGCCATCCAACTCCGTAAGCATGATTGGATGACCCCGGATCAATTTCCATCACCCCCAAGCTGGTATGGAATACCCACGACCGACCCCGCATGGTCGGCCATCGGCCTTAGCTTGCCAAAAGAAAACCGTTCATACCAAGCATTATGACGGAAAACCCTAAATTAGGGTTTGCGGCATATTACATATGTTGCAAAGTAGTCTCAACCATCCATCTTCGCAGTATAGATGGAGGGTCTAGATGTAGACTCAAAGGGCCCGAGCATGTCAACACGATCACCGTGAGACCGCCTACACACTTGACCACCGGCCAAGACCAACAAGGTTTGGCCGTGACAAAATCGTCACCCAAACAAGAGGTGGCGCACGGCTTTGAAAGCCAAATTAGGGTTTCAAGCCATCACGCGCGTCCATCTTCTCTCCAGATTTAATGGAGGGTCACGATTAGATTAAACAGTCCAATCATACGGCATGATCACCGTGGCCCATCTATCTCCTCATGCGGTCGGCCAAAGCATATCATGCCCTACTAATCCAAAACGCCCGCCCAAACATGCGTGGTTACACTTCCCAAATTGCAAATTGATCTCGACCGCTCAACTTCACCGGATGATTTGAATGGCTTAGATCACGTTTTCATGGGATAGTCGGGTATAGGTGTGAACATCAACCTACCACCTACACGCTGGAGTGATCGACCGAGACCGACCAAGGACGGTTGTCTTGGAACGCGTAAGGAATATCACGCGGTTATCAACTCCTTTGCGATAAGAAATTTCTCGTCGCAAACCGATCTCAACCACTCAACCGTGTCGGTCAATTTGAGTGGCCTAGATCGCGCCTTCTTGGGAAAGTGAGACATGGACGTGTACACCGGCATGCCATCAACATGCATGACCGGTCGGTCCTCTCCAAAGCCCTTCCCATGCTTGGTTTCGACCAAGTCAAGAGTGATGCTGCGCACCTCTTCAAAAACCCTAGTATTCATTAACGGTCGCAGATGAGTGTCTCAAACATCATCTCATCCGTTCAACTTCACCAAACTTGGTTATACAACCCTCGTCGGGAGTTATTTGGTTATTGAGGCGTCATTACCCATCACTTTACCACACCACAATGCAAGACTCGCATAAAATACACACGATACTTCACAAGTATCGACTTTACGAATAACGCAGATTATTCAATTCAAAGATTACATGCTATCTTTCGTGGATCCACGATCCGCACATTCCGTACATCAATCATGTCACAAACCGGGGGATACATACTGGGGTATTGGTCTCGGCGGTTTACGGCGTGCGGCGTGCAACGCGCCATCACAAGAACGTGTTAGGAAGTCATGGACGGTTAGAGATGAACAGAGAAGTGGGCAAGACTGTCGACGCACAACTCCACTACTCCATCACTCTACTTCCTCCACTTCCCACGAGAGACGTGAATGAGGCTCAATGACTTGTATAAATAGGTTCTCCGCCCTATTTCAAACAACAACACAAGTTCAGACGAGACAGAAAATCAAGTGTTAATACAAAAATCGTATTCAAACACCCAGAGCCTCCTTACATTAACCGTAAGCCTGCTCATTTTTCTGTCACAAGTCATAAGCAAGCCAACACCTTCACAATCTCAACACCTTCTTCGCTTCCTCGCTAAGATCAACCCCATCTCCTTCACTTTGTGACCGAAACAAGTCCGAACGGCCATTTCTTGGTTTAGGCCGGACTTGCACAGATTGATCTCTCGAATCTACAAGCACTCATCGCGCAGTGCATTTGTTTAGGGTTTAGATTCATTCCTCATCCACACCCCAAATTACCAAATTCTGCAGGAGTAGTTTTCACCCATAAACAGAAGGAAACAAATAATAATAAAATAAGGGCGTGTGGGACCGGCCGACTGGGCCCGGTCCCGTGAGCTTTCCCTAATTTTATGTATTATTTTCATGATTTGAAGGAAATATCACGAAATCAAGGAATTTCATGGGATGAATGAAATAATAATAAAATAATAAGGAATGCAAGGTGTGGGACCGACCACAACTAGGGCATGACCGTCCAGCTAGGCTTGGTCCCACGACACCTTTCCTGATTATTTATTATTTCCTTGATGTGAAGGAAACACCATGAAACTGAGGAGTTTCCTTGAAACGAAGGAATTTTGTTCAAATGAGGGAATTTTCATGAGATCAAGGAAAATAATAAAAATATGATAGAATATAAAATTGGGCGTGGGACTGGCCAAGGCACGACCGGCCGGCCGGTGGGCCCATTCCCCCAGCGCCTTGATAAATATTTTATTATTTATTATTTTCTTCCTATTTTGCATAGGTTCATCGTTCCTTCGTATTTTGGAATGCTCGCTCATGCATTCAGTGTGCTCGTTAGTGCATTATTGCTTTAGTACACTTGCACCATTTTAGTCTGGGTTTACTCGATAGCGCTCGTATGCCCGTACGTTGAATATTTATTACTAACCCATGGAATTCTGCTGGGAAGAACCATGAATTGAAGTAACGAAATATTATGAATAATGTAGAATATTTTCCTGGGATTCGGTTAATGAATCTAATGATTTAGAAATATTTAATTGATGGCTCTATACTAGTACGATCATCTAGGAGCATTAATTATTCAGAATTGAGTGATATGAGCTTGTTGAAGCGTCATATTTCTTTTTATATAGTCGGGAAAACATTGTTACATCATGAAGACGTTATTGCTTTATACTAGCGGGCAAGCCATGTCTAGAACCGTCCAATCTTTCGATTCTATATGTAAGTAATTACCAAATTGCTCAAGATTCATGAGATATGCCGTTGCCTCACCGAGAGACTACACATCTACATATACTCTGAGAGACAAAGTATTCTCGACCGAGATTCTTATGGCATGAGCTTTCATGCTTCGATGAGAGACATGAGCCTCAATACTGTCGATTCTTTGGATCGTGAGCATGTATAATTATGGTTTCGCTATTTTATCCCTTGTCGAAAATCGACCATCTACATTAAGTCCCCTTCTTAGTGAGGGACAATCATGTTCTTCAGTCAAAGACTAGACTGGTGATTTAATCATTTATTAAAATATTGCTGGTTTGAGCCTTATGTGATGAAACCTAATTATGAAGAGATGAGGACCGACCAATGGTCACTGGATCGACCGACGATCATTTTTATGAAATTCCAAGTCGTTTGGAAGAGTTTTGGACCCAATATGTGCAATTAGGTCAAATTGTGAAAATGTGTGGGACCGGCTCCTTGCAAGACAAAGAGCCAACCTTGGTCGGTCAAGTCAACATGCTCACGTCGCCAAAGTGTCCGTGCCTCAGTCTTGAGAATTTTGATATTTTCTGATGTGTGTTTGAGCAATATTTTTAGAAAATACGAAGAAATCAGGGATTTTGCTGAAACTGAGGAAACTTCATAAGATGAAGGAATAATAATAATAAAATGAAGAAATTATGAAGTGTGGGACCGTCTATGGCCGAGGCATGGCCGGACGTCCAATAAGCTCGGTCCCATGTCACTTTTCCTAATTTTATATTATTTTCATGATTTTAGGGAAATATCATGAAATCAAGGAATTTGTTGAAATAAAGGAGTTTTCCTTAAAGTGAAGGAGTTTCCATGAGATGAAGGAAACAAATAATAATAATAGTAATTAAATAAGGGCGTGTGGGACCGTCCGGATAGGGCCCAGTCCCGTGAGCTTTCCCTAATTTTATGTATTAGTTTCATGATTTGAAGGAAATATCATGAAATCAAGGAATTTCATGGGATGAATGAAATAATAATAAAATAATAAGGAATGCAAGGTGTGGGACCGACCACAACTAGGGCATGACCGTCCGGCTAGGCTTGGTTCCGTGACACCTTTCCTGATTATTTATTATTTCCTTGATGTGAAGGAAACACCATGAAACTGAGGAGTTTCCTTGAAACGAAGGAATTTTGTTCAAATGAGGGAATTTTCATGAGATCAAGGAAAATAATAAAAATATGATAGAATATAAAATTGGGCGTGGGACTGGCCAAGGCACGACCGGCCGGCCGGTGGGCCCATTCCCCCAGCGCCTTGATAAATATTTTATTATTTATTATTTTCTTCCTATTTTGCATAGGTTCATCGTTCCTTCGTATTTTGGAATGCTCGTTCATGCATTCAGGTGCTCGTTAGTGCATTATTGCTGAGTACACTTGCACCATTTTAGTCGGGGTTTACTCGATAGCGGCTCAGATGCCCGTACGTTGAATATTTATTACTAACCCATGGAATTCTGCTGGGAAGAACCATGAATTGAAGTAACGAAATATTATGAATAATGTAGAATATTTTCCAGGGATTCCGTTAATGAATCTAATGATTTAGAAATATTTAATTGATGGCTCTATACTAGTACGATCATCTAGGAGCATTAATTATTCAGGAATTGAGTGATATGAGCTTGTTGAAGCGTCATATTTCTTTTATATAGTCAGGGAAAACATTGTTACATCATGAAGACGTTATTGCTTTATACTAGCAGGCAAGCTGTCTAGGAGCCGTCCAATCTTTCGATTCTATATAGAAGTAATTACTGAAATTGCTCAGTATTCATGAGATATGCCGTTGCCTCAGCTGAGAGACTACACATCTACATATACTCTGAGAGACAGTATTCTCAGTCAGAGATATCAAATGAGGGAATTTTCATGAGATCAAGGAAAATAATAAAAATATGATAGAATATTCTATCACGCCCAGTCCCACGCCCAATTTTATATTTTATCATATTTTTATTATTTTCCTTGATCTCATGAAAATTCCCTCATTTGAACAAAATTCCTTCGTTTCAAGGAAACTCCTCAGTTTCATGGTGTTTCCTTCACATCAAGGAAATAATAAATAATTAAGAAAGGTGTCGCGGGACCAAGCCTACTAGCCGTCCGGTCATGCCCTAGTTGTGGCCGGTCCCACACCTTGCATTCCTTATTATTTTATTATTATTTCCTTCATCCCATGAAATTTCTTGATTTCATGATATTTCCTTCAAATCATGAAAATAATACATAAAATTAGGGAAAGCTCACGGGACCGAGGCCCAGCCGGTCATGCCCTAGTCGGCCGATACCACACACATTTATTTTATTATTATTTATTTCCTTCATCTCATGGAAACTCCTTCACTTTATTTCAACGAACTCCTTGATTTCATGATATTTCCCTAAAATCATGAAAATAATATAAAATTAGTAAAAGTGATATGGGAGCGGGCTTATTGGCCGAGCGGCCATGCCTCGGCCGTAGCCGGTCCCACACTTCATGTTTCGTTCATTGTATTATTATTATTTCCTTCATCTTATGAAGTTTCCTCAGTTTCAGCAAAATCCCTGATTTCTTCGTATTTTCTCAAAATGTTGCTCAAACGCACATCAGAAAATATCAAAATTCTCAGGACTGAGGCACGGACACTTTGGTCATGTGAGCAAGTTACCTTGACCGACCAAGGTTGGCTCTTTGGCTTGCAAGGAGCCGGTCCCACATATTTTCACAATTTGACCTAATTTGCGCAATTGCACGTATTGGGTCCAAAAATCTTCCAAACGACTTGGAATTTCATAAAAATGACCAGTCGATCCCGTGACCAACCAGGGCCGATTTCATGACCCCTTGGTCGGTCCCTCATCTCTTCATAATTAGGTTTCATCACCTAAGGCTCAAACGAGCATTATTTTAATAAATGGTTAAACCAGCATTTAATCATCCTCTCAGCAACTGGTCTCAAGAGACTTTGGAATTTGCTTACTCGCGCATCTGGGCACTACATGGTCGATTCATCATCCCATGTAGCTGGTCCCTCCTTCACTCCGTGGTTGATTTTCAATAAATCATCAATTGATCGAAATTAGGGTTTTCGAATCCAAGGTTCATAATTATAGATTCAAACGCTAATAATTTACGTTGATCCCGTGATCAACATTTTAATTAATTATACTCGGTTCAGTTGCCATTATTTTAAATTAATATTTTATTTGGTCAATCTACCAATAATTCATCAGACGAGCAATATTTGCTCAGATGAACAATATTTTCTCAAACCAAGGAATATTGGCTCAACTCTCAATATTCAACAATTCATCAAATGAGCAATATTTTGTCACCTCAACTATCAAAATTTACTCGAGAATTATACCTTTGTCTCAACAGACACGCTCAATTCATGAGTCTCAGAATATTTGCAAATCATGTTCGACTCATCAATACAAGGACTCATCGTCCCATAAAGTCAGCAACTGACTAACTAAATACACGTCTGCCTTGCAGACTCCACAATCACGGGATATCAATCGTGTTACATGGGGGATATTAACTAGGGTTTTGGTCTGGCAGTCTACGACATGTGTGTTCATACACACGATGAGAATGTGAGCAAGTCGTGAAATCAGTTGGAGGTGTTAGCAAAGTAGTGGATGGAAAATCGACCAAGTCTCTGCATGATGAGCAACTGGTTTTAACACGATTTACACTTCCCCACTCTTTGACTCCAGCAACTGTCACACTTCATGGGATTAAGGTGTTTTACAATTCTAACAATATAAATAAGTCTCTGAATCATGATTGAAATCAACACAATATTACATCAAACAGACAACAAGAGATTAACAACTCAACGTCTGTGCAATTACTCTCAAAAGAGCAAATTCAATCAATCATAGCTTATTTTATTTCTTCACGCAGAATACAGAACACACCTACAATCTTCGATCATCATTGATCTCACACATTTCTCAGCTTCCCTCCTACAGATCGACCCATCCTCTCTTGTGACCGAATTGACTCTGGAACGATCAGTATCTTGGTTTAGGCCGGAGTCCTACAGACTGATCTCTCGAATTCAAAGCACTCCCTTTTTGCAGTGCATCTGTGTGAGGTTTGATAGTTCGCTCGGTTCAAGGAGTTTCCTCCGCACGGTCGTCTCCTCAATTCCGTAAAAAACAGCAACTCGTTTTGCCCTCATCTACAGATTCAACTTCCGCCCATGGGTGTCAATTCCTCCTTATATTTCTCATTTGACGAATTTCAATGATGAAGAGAGTACGACTCTAAAATCTGGTGCTAATTTGAGCGACGACGAAAGGTCTTTTATGTTGAGTTGCACTCCTGGTCACTTGATATCAGCAATACATGGAGAATTCTCGGTGGAAGAATACAATATTGATAGGGCAACTCGACAAATGGGTATGGATCAGTGTGTTCCAACTTTTCGAAGGAGGAAATCATCGGTTGAACTGCTCATGACCCGCTTATACCGCACACATGTGGAATGAAGTGAATATTGGTTCCCTAACTCTGAGCGAATTACATATGTAACTCCATGTTACATAACCTTTTGGGATCAACAACTCGAGCGTTTACTCGATTTCGTGAAGGTTGATCAACCCTTGGTGAAGGAGCCTCTTTTTGCTGAGATGATTGCTACTCGACCAAGACTGAAGCATTTCCCTGGTGGTGATAAACGAAAAACATCTCCAGGATGTTCACAAGTAAATATTCTTTGTACAATCTCCATAAAATTACGATAACTGTGTTTTGACTATTGCATAAAAAAAATTCACAGGACGGTCGTAATAAGACCTCGAATCTATGTAGACCTCTCAGAAACTGAAGCAACTATTCATGGCGGAGAAGGCAGGAGCAAGAATTACAAATTGTGGTCCAATACCATAAAGTCCCCAGTTGCTTCTTTGGTGAGTTGTCAGTGCTTCCTTTGCTGTGACTTCTTCTCATCCGCATTATTAGGACTAAAAATCAATATTTTTTATTCCGTTGCAGAATTTCACTCCATCGAGTATTGACGGTCTTCAGTTCTCTGCTACTGGGCAAATAGTTTGTCTTGAGTGATGAAGAATAGGCCGCAAGTATTTCTTTGTATAACCAATCGTGATGCTTTATAGACAAAATGTTAATTGTTGAGAATATATCCAGGAGGATGTCGCCATGGAAGTGGAGAGTACTGGTGATGTTCGTTCGTCTTCGAAAAATGGCGATAGAGAAAATTCCCAGAGTTCAAAACCGATGAAAGCAATGGCGCTCTTGATGTTGATACGTGCAATTCAAGTTCTTTGAACGCTTCAGAGACCACCCAAGTAAGTATTTCTCTTGCATTTTATACATAGAAGTATAAATTTCTTATTTTATGAATGAATGAATGAGAATTCATATGAATATGCGAGAAGTTTTTCCGAAATACGTCACCAGAAATTTCAGAATTCAGCCCTTTAGCAAAAATGCTGTAGAATCTTCATACGATGTCGGATTTTCGCAATCTACCAATGTACCCTTATGACCAGGAAATTTCCAAGATTTATGTCAGAAGCTTTTAGAGTTTTGAGCACGTTTAGGGGATGAAATCAGCGAAACAATAAACTTCCAGGAGACTTCCAAAAAAATTTCACCTGTCATGTAGTCTAATGTTTTGACCACATCTTTTTGCTCGTTCATCCAATTATTATGAAATTTTTATATGTTGTATATAACATCCATATGAAGATAATGGTATATAAATCAACCTTAGATTCTTCACCAATTTCTCCCAGTTCGTCGCTTTGTACATGGAAGTGTAAAATCTTCTCAGACGAGCTTGTTGTAAAATGTGTTTTTATGACTTTCACGTTATTTGCTGATGTCTAGCATGTAAAATGAAGAACTTAAGTATAATTAGTTCACTTTCATGCCAAATTTTATGATTTCCTTCGGTTTCATGCTTGGATGATTCTAATCTCATGCAATCTTCGTATTAGGTGTCAAATACCGAAATTGAGAATGAAGGAGCTAATAATGATGGCCTGAGAAACACTGAGGTTATTGATGAAGAAACGACCATCTCTGCACTTCAAAGTCGTGAGGGAATTATTGCTGATGTTGTTAAAGATACTGAAACTTCGATTGTTGTCGCTTCGAGAGGCAGAAAAAACCGAACCTCGAGTAGAAGAGACTGAAGAAACTGTTGCCATGACTGTAGAAGTTTCTCCAGTAATTGAGAATCGTATAGTAGTGCATGAATAACCGAGTGCGGAGATTTCTTTTGACCCTCCATTTGATGCATCACTCCCATATCACGAACTGGTTGGTGGATTTAGTGTTCCCATTGGATATGCCGACTTGTACGAGAAAATATGGAGAAAATTTGGTCATATCATCGTTGCTAGAGACCCCAAGCGTGCTTATTCTTTAACAATGCAAGTAAGTGTTATCTTGCGTGTTGTAAGTGATATATGCGCTAGGGCCAGAAATATTGTGACTCCAGATGTACTCTTTGATTGGGAGTTCAACTTGGAGAATTCTGAGAGACTTGGCTTCAACGTGAAGTGGCTTCATAGGAAGATAAATGCTATTAAGGACTCATGTGAGAATAACATACCCTTTCCCAATGACGTTGTGATGGAGAAGGAAGACAAGATTGCCAGACTGACTGAAGAGATGAACATGGAGAAAGCGGACTTACAAGTCTTGAAGGATGCAGAGGAGCGAAAATCTTACTTTGCTGATTTTCTTTGATTTCTTTTCATAATCTCTTGAACTTCTGAACTTCTGAGAGATGTGAGGTTTTATTTTTTGGTTTTGATTGGTTTTGGATAAGTAGATGATTGAGGATTTTCTTTGGATTTGATAGAGATTTTATTTAAGTAAACTGAATTTTGATAAATTGTTGGATTTAAATTAATGAATGCAAGTATTGCAAACATTTTGGTGGAATTGAAATACAATGAAAGAAAATTATAAATGCCAAATGTTTTGAGGTGTTCGTGCCTTGAACATCCAATACCTCGAATATCCAAAACCTTAAACGTCAAAGGCCTTGAGCCAATTCTCGTGTATTATGGCCATAGTCTCCTTGCTGTCCATGTTGATTAATTTGTAGTATCCACCAGCAACAGCCTTAGAGATCATAAAAGGTCCTTCCCAGTTGGAGTTCTTTGCAGAATGAATGTTATGCTTAGTTGCTTTGAGAACTAAATCTCCTTCCTGGAATTTGTTAGACTTGATCATCCGTGCCCTGAATATCTTCTGTTGGTTTGGAATTCTTCGTGCAGTGGAATTCCATGTTGTTGAAGTCTTCCAATCTTGCGGCACATGTGGACATTCTTGCAAAGGAGAGTATTTGGAATACTATTTGTTGAATTCAGCCATTATTTCAGCAATGACTGTATTAGTGGGGTGCTTGATTCGGAGAGGTTCTGCGTCCAACCACTTAGTAAAATATTGCTGAGGTGAGGTTATCCACTCATAGCATTTTGAAATATTGGTGGAGTGAAGCCCTCGAACCAAATAAGCATATTTGAAAACTAATGATATGGACATATGAGGAGGAATAAGACTTGCATGAGTACGAAATCTTTTGATGAAAGCATTTGCATTTTCCTCAGGATTTTGTGTTAGCTCTGTCAAGGCTTTGACCTCCTTCAGGTACTCGAACGGTGAAATATCTTCTTTTTCTTCTTCCCAATCAGAGGTTTATTCAACAGAGAAATGTGCAATTGAAGGTGTTGGGGTTACCTTTCCAGCGTGAATCTACGTATGTCCAAGGATCATATCATATCCTGGGTCTTCTCAGATTATGTAAAATTTTGTTTCTGTCCATGCTGAGTTTATGTTCACCTTGAGAGTAATGTGGCCATAAGCCTCTCTTGGCGTCCCTTCATGATCCATGATTAATGCTGGAGCATGAATGGATTCTTATCGTGTGATTCCAGCGGCTCTGAGAGTTTTCAGAGGGATAACATTGACAGCAGTGCCGACATCTACCAATGCTCGTTTGAACTCGTTTCCTTTAACATAGACTGTGGTGAGAAGTCCCTAGTCGTACATTTATTTGTCTGCTGCTGAGGGTTCAGGAAGTGTCTCCTGAATCAATAAACGCTTCCCTGACACAATGTGGTTCAATGCAGTAAACATGTCTTTCCTTTGAGCCCTTGATAAGTACAGCAATTCGCAGACATGCTCTATTAAGGATTGAACTGCTTCCTTGACGGGTAGTTCAGAGAAAGTGAAAGTTTTGACTGGGAGAGGGTCTTTGTGTACTCCTTCAGTCCCCAAGCTAAGTTCTCCTGATTCGACTTTCTCTTGGAAGATGCGCTTCAAGGTCCTGCAGTCCCTTGATGATTGATGAATCTATGAAAGAGACAGTAACGAGGGTTTTCCATGTCTTCTTTAGTTGGTTCTTTCTTGACATTTAGTAACTTGATTGCACCGTCTTGAACCCAGACATCTAATAATTCAATCACCTCTTCGATGGGAAAAGGGAAACCAGGTGCTTCTTGATCAGCTCCTGCGCGTTGGGTAGGAGCTTGTGCATCTCGAGTTTGATTATCCTTCCTTTGTGCTTTCGAAGGGGTCGGAGAAATATGCTTGTGCTGCGGCTTGGCTTTTCGTTTGCTCCCTTCTGCAACAACATTTGTGGAAGGTTGGAGGTTGTACTGTTTGTTGATTAAACGTCTACTACCTCGAGTTTCTCATGGTTCTTCAGCTTTTATAGTCTTAGATCTCTCCAATAAAGCAGGTGCAGTAGTTGCTGATCTCTTAGCCGCTTCATGAAGTTCTGAAAAAGTCTGGAACCTGAGATTTTCCAATTAAGCTCTATAAACTGGAATCATTCCATTGATGCACAAGTCCACGAGTTGTTGCTCTGTGACATTTGGATCATGGTAGTCCAAATCTTGAACTCTGAACCTTTTCACATAATCGTTAGGATGTTCATTGCTTCTTCGAAACATCCTTCCGAGATCATAGAGGGTGATTTGCTTTGAAACGAAGAAATACTTTCTGTAGTAAGCATTAACCATTTCTCCCCAACTTTTTTTACTTCCTAGTACGATGTTGTTATGCTAGGTATATGCCCTGCCTTTTAGAGACTTTGAAAATTCCTTCAGACGGACAGTATGGTTGTGCTCATGTTCACCCAATGCTTCCAGAAATTGAGAAACATGTTCTCGAGCATTGCCCGTTCCATCATAAAGGGTGAATGTTGGAGAGGTGTAACCTTTTGGAAGAGGAATCCTTTGCGTAGCGGCAGGTTATGGAGGTTGGTGACGGTGGACAGAAGGCGTCTTGTCTTTTCCACGATCCTCCAAAGGCGTTTCAGGTATTCATGAGTGATGAAACTGGGTGGTTCTTTCGCTGGTGGATTGTATGCAGCCTTAGGAACTTCCTCATCATCTACTACATGGATCCCTTCTCTTGAGTTTTCTCTGACATCTTGTCTGTAAGAGTCTTGAGATAATTGTATAGTTCCTTCTGAGTGGCAGCCATGTCAGTCTGATTCTTGGCAAGAGTCTTTTGCACCTTCATGAGATCACCTATGGTAGGTGAATTTTCTATGATTTCTTCAGGAGAGCGACCGAAGAGTGGATTGTTGATGGCGCCAGTGCCGTCACTTGCATGGGTAATCACTGGAGCACCAGTGCTTGGAGGAGTAGTAGTAGTAGGTTGCGTCGGAGGAGTGGTAGTGGCAGGTTGCGCCGGAGGAGTGGTAGTGGAAGGTTGCGCCGGAGGAGTGGTCTTAGCAGTACCACTAGAACTTGCGATGTTAGGGTCGGGTGTTGAACCCGGATTGGTAACTGAACCAGACTTAAGACCGACCATCTTTGTGAGATTTGAGATTACAACCGAGAGAATGATCTCCCACTGTGGTCGCCAATCTATAGATGGGGCAAAACGAGTTGCTGGTTTTTACGGAATAGAGGAGACGACCGTGCAGAGGAAACTCCTTGAACCGAGCGAACTGTCAAACCTCACACAGATGCACTGCAAAAATGGAGTGCTTTGAATTCGAGAGATCAATCTGTAGGACTCCGTCCTAAACCAAGACAATGGTCGTTCCAGAGTCAATTCGGTCACAAGAGAGGATGGGTCGATCCGTAGGAGGGAAGCTGAGAAATGCGTGAGATCAATGATGATCGAAGATTGTATGTGTGTTCTGTATTCTGCGTGAAGAAATAAAATAAGCTCTGATTGATTGAATTTGCTCGGTTGAGAGTAATTGCTCAGACGTTGAGTTGTTAATCTCTTGTTGTCTGTTTGACGTAAGATTGTGTTGTTTTCAATCATGATTCAGAGACTTATTTATATTGCTAGAATTGTAAAATACCTTGATCCAATGAAGTGTAACAGTTGCTGGAGTCAAAGAGTGGGGAAGTGGAAATCGTGTTAAAACCAGTTGCTCATCGTGCGGAGACTTGGTCGATTTTCCATCCACTACTTTGCTAACTCCTCCAACTGATTGCACGACTTGCTCACATTCTCATCGTGTGTATGAACACACGTACCGTAGACCGCCAGACCAAAACACTAGTTAATATCCCCCATGTAACACGATTGATGTCTCGTGATTGTGGAGTCTGCAAGGCAGACGTGTATTTAGTTAGTCAGTTGCTGACTTTATGGGACGATGAGTCCTTGTATTGCTAAGTCGAACGTGATTTACAAATGTTCTGAGACTCATGAATTGAACGTGTTTGTTGAGACAAAGGTTTAATTCTCGAGTAAATGTTGATAGTTGAGGTGAGCAAATATTGGTCATTCGATGAATTGTTGAATATTGATAGTTGAACCAATATTCCTTGGTTTGAGCAAATATTGCCCGTCTGATGAATTATTGGTAGCTTGACCAAATAAAATATTAATTTAAAATACTGGAAACTGAACCGAGTATAATTAATTAAAATGTTGATCACGGGATCAACGTAAAATTATTAGCGTTTGAATCTGGAATTATGAACCTGGATTCGAAAACCCTAATTTTGATCAATTTCTGATCAATTGATGATTTATTGAAAATCAACCACGGAGTGAAGGAGGGACCGGCTACATGGGATGATGGATCGACCATGTAGTGCCACTCTAGTGAGAAAAATTCCAAAGTCTCTTGAAGACCAGTTGCTGAGAGGATGATTAAATGCTGGTTTAATCATTTATTAAAATATATTGCTCGTTTGAGCCTTAGGTGATGAAACCTAATTATGAAGAGATGAGGGACCGACCAAGGGGTCGTGAAACTGGCCCTGGTTGGTTATGGGATTGACTGACCATTTTTATGAAATTCCAAGTCGTTTGGAAGAGTTTTGGACCCAATACGTGGAATTGCGCAAATTAGGTCAAATTATGAAAATGTGTGGGACCGGCTCCTTGCAAGCCAAAGAGCCAACCTTGGTCAGTCAAGGTAACATGCTCACGTCGCCAAAGTGTTCGTGCCTCAGTCCTGAGAATTTTGATATTTTCTGATGTGCGTTTGAGCAACATTTTGAGAAAATACGAAGAAATTAGGGATTTTGCTGAAACCGAGGAAACTTCATAAGATGAAGGAAATAATAATAATAAAATGAAGGAATCATGAAGTGTGGGACCGACTATAGCCGAGGCATGGCCGTCCGGCCAATAAGCCCGGTCCCATGTCACTTTTCCTAATTTTATATTATTTTCATGATTTTAGAGAAATGTCATGAAATCAAGGAGTTTTCCTTAAAGTGAAGGAGTTTCCATGAGATGAAGGAAATAAATAATAATAAAATAAGGGCGTGTGGGATCGTCCGACTAGGGCATGGCCGGCTAAGGCCCGGTCCCGTGAGCTTTCCCTAATTTTATGTATTATTTTCATGATTTGAAGGAAATATCATGAAATCAAGGAATTTCATGGGATGAAGGAAATAATAATAAAATAATAAGGAATACAAGGTGTGGGACCAGCCACAACTAGGGCATGACCGGACGGCTAGTAGGCTTGGTCCCGCGACATCTTTCCTAATTATTTATCATTTCCTTGATTTGAAGGAAACACCATGAAACTAAGGAGTTTCCTTGAAACGAAGGAATTTTTTTCAAATGAGAGAATTTTCATGAGATCAAGGAAAATAATAAAAATATGATAAAATATAGGATTGGGCGTGGGACTGGCCAAGGCACGACCGGACGGCCGGTGGGCCCAGTCCCCTAGCGTCTTGGTTAATATTTTATTATTTATTATTTTCTTCCTATTTTGCATAGGTTCATCGTTCCTTCGTATTTTGGAATGCTCGTTCGTGCATTCAGGTGCTCGTTAATGCATTATTGCTGAGTACACTTGCACCATTTTAGTCTGGGCTTACTCAATAGCGGCTCAGATGCCCGTACGTTGAATATTTATTACTAACCCATGGAATTATACTGGGAAGAACCATGAATTGAAGTAACAAAATATTATGAATAATGTAGAATATTTTCCTGGGATTCAGTTAATGAATCTAATGATTTTTAGAAATAATTAATTGATGGCTCTATACTAGTACGATCGTCTAAAAGCATTTAATTATTCAGGAATTGAGTGATATGAGCTTGTTGAAGCGTCATATTTCTTTTATATAGTCAGGGAAAACATTGTTACATCCTGAAGACGTTATTGCTTTATACTAGCAGGCAAGCTGTCTAGGAGCCGTCCAATCTTTCGATTCTATATAGAAGTAATTACTGAAATTGCTCAGTATTCATGAGATATGTCGTTGCCTCAGCTGAGAGACTACACATCTACATATACTCTGAGAGACAGTATTCTCAGTCAAAGATTTTTGTGGCATGAGCTTTCATGCTTCGATGAGAGACATTTGCATCAATACTCGTCTGATTGCTGGATCAGGAGCATGTATAATTATGGTTTTACGATTTTAGCCCTTGTCGAAAATCCACCATCTACAACTTGATGGTGTTTTCTTATAAATGTCTTAAAGAAGTTTGGATTTTGTGATAATTTTTGTAATTTGATTCACCAACGCATATCCACAACAAGTATAAATATTATATTGAATGGTTATCCTTGTCAAAAATACACTCTTTCAAGAGGTTTAAGACAAAGAGATCCATTATCGCCTTGCCTATTCATTTTATCTATGGAATTCCTCTCCAGAAGCTTTTTGATTGCGGAATCTAATAAGGTAACTACTAGTGTAAAAGTTGCTAAAAAAGCCATACTATCTCGCATCTTCTTTTTACAGATGACACTCTCATCTTCACTAAAGCATATATGAAAAATGCGCAAGGTATTTTGGACATTATAAAAAGGTTTGGTATGTACTGTGGTCAACTTCTGAATTTTTAAAAGTCTTGTTTTCATTTCAGTAATAACATCATTCCAGATGCTTGTTCTGATTTGGGTAAGGCCCTTAATATGAATATTGTGTCAGACACCAATAAATAAAGATACTTGTTCTAAGCAGTAAAATCTCATGGAGTATTGGCACTGCAGTAGTGTGTATCAATGCTTAGTTAGAAAATTCATTTTCCATTTCTTTTCTTTTCTTTGTTGCGATTTTTACTGTTCTTTGTTCTAATAATCTTGGATTTTTCATTTTTACATTTATTACTGATCATACTACATAGAAATGGAACCTAGAAATAAGAAAAGAACCAAAATTTTAGCACCACTCTGTCTAAATTTTATCAATTTACTCCTAAATTTATAATTATATGCATGCTCTTATAGGATATTGTTATATATGCAATTATGAATTACAAGTTTAATGCTCTTATAGGATATTTATAATTTATTTGCAATTATAAATTTGCATCAAGTTTAATATATATATATATATATTGAATTGTTAATCTGTACATAGTTGTACACATGTTGATTCTTAATGTGTACATAATTGTACACATCTTGACTTTTATGTGCACATTGTTGTACACATGTTAGTTAATACGTACATAATTATACACCTATTGATCGTTATTGTGCACATAATTTGACACATGTTGATTTTAATGTGCACATAGTTGTACATCTGTATTGAGCTCTTGTATGTATCAATTTGGTTTGCAGCATGTGATAGATAGGAAGGGAAACTATGATTCTTATCTTTGGTATGAATTTGTTTTAGCTAATTATTTCACAATTTTGCTTGATTTATCTAGTAGTTTTGAGTGTTGTGCATGTAGTTATGTTTATGATGTTATTATGAGATATATGTTCAGGAATGTTAGAGCCTTGTTTCTATGCTTGTGTTTTTCTTATCTCATATGTTAAAACTTTTGATGTGGATGGGGATCAAATGATTGTTTAGGCATTATATCATTAGTAAAATATATGTGTCTCAAATTTTTCAACCTTTTTATTTCTCTCAATTGCAGGGGGAATGAAGGTCAAAGATGATAAAGATGGGTCATCGCCTCATGCTTCTATGCTTGTAACCCAAGATGTTGCAACAGGGTGATAGGTATTTGGTCTAATTGTATACTTGGTTCCCTTTTTGATGCCCACCTTAATGTTGGTCTCAGTTGATAATAGGATTTTGTGCATTAGGATATCTTAGCTGAAAAATTAGGTTTTTATACATATTTTGGAGGGGTGTACATATTAGTGCACTAGTGGAATTCCCAAGAAAAAGTAGGTTTATGTGTGGTTATGAATGACCGTCTTTATACATGTTTTGCAGTGGTGTACATATTGCTGCACCCGTATATTTTCAGTGAAAAAGTAGGGTTGTGTGTGGTTATGAGTGTACGGTTAGGAAATCAACAACACATATTGCTGCACCCGTGTATTCTCAAGTTCACCCCAAAACCGTAAAAGCTCCAAAAAAAACAAGTGTACGGTTAGGAAATCAACAACACATAATTGTAAGTGAATCTGCAACCCTAAAAAGAGGGGAAAAAATGGGTCTAAAATAGTTCGGTTAAGAGAAGAAGGGGAGAAGAACATTTGCTTAGACAACCATAATTAAGGTTTCACAAAGATGATGAAATTATTTCAATAAAAAAAAAAGGATTTATGATTGATGAAGGATATGAAGTTTAGAAGAAGAAGAGCAAATTTTTGAATTAGAATTGGGTTTTTGATTTAATTTAGGTTTTTATTTTAGATATAGGGTAACTTAGACATTTGCTATTGCATCAAGATACCCCATAACCAATACTTTTGACACTAGGAAACGTGAAACCCTTCTATTAGAATGTGAAGCCTCTATATTAGGTTTCATTTAACACTAGTTCTTTCTTCCATGATTTGCTCGCAGGTGAAGTAGTAACGATATAGTTAGGCTGAATAATTCGGCGCAAAAAAAATCACATTTTCGTACAATGGTTCAACGCTGGGGAAAAATATTCCACGGCATCAAAGAAAGCGCTGAATGAATTCCCATCCGTCACTTCTCAAGTTCACACACAACCTCTAGTCTATCCTCTCACTAGACTAAACTAGACCTCCCTCTCTCTCTCATATGCATCGCTAGACTAACTAGACTTCACTCCTCTGTTCTGCCCTTATTAGAGTACTGAGGAAGGTGAACTTGAGAGATAAATTAGGTTCAAAATCCAAGAACAGAATACAACTTCTCCCGCTAAGCATATCAAGAGTCGCCTTTATATTGTTGGTTGTTAAGTTCAGTATTTTCCCCCGAATCAGCTTTCTTAAGCAGTAAAATCTCATGGAGTACTGGCACTGCAGTAGTGTGTATCAGTACTTAGAAAATTCATTTTACCATTTCTTTTCTTTTCTTCATTTCAATTTCATGATTAGGGCTTCCACTTTCTTCTCTCAAACCCTAGTTTCTTTGCTTCTCTTCTCACACTAATGATCTTAATCCAGGTACTTCTTAGTCTAAAATTTGCTGTGATTTTTACTGTTCTCTGTTCTGATCATCTTGGGTTTTTCATTTTTACATTTATTACTGATCATACTATACATAGAAATGGAACCTAGAAATAAGAAAAGAACCAAAATTTCAGCACCACTCTACCCAAATCCTACTCAACAGGAAACCCATGGAAAATTTTACTCAAAAAACAAAGTAATTTCTGAGAGATACATAGACTATGAGAGTTTTCCCAAATACCCAATTTCACAATGTTTTGGTGGAAAGAATATGATCACCAGTTTGCTCCATATTCGTGGTCCTGCTCCTATTTCACCAGTTTTATTGTTTTACTCTCAAATACATAACTTATCTGAGGAAGATCAATCGTTTGATACATACATTGAGGGGAAAATACATAAGATTACTCCTAATGTAATTGCTAGTGTTCTTGAGCTGGATAGACCATCAAATCCTGAATCTTACCCACCTACTAATGAAGATGAGTTGGTTGTCTCAAAAGATGAATTCAGGAATGCTGTTTATCGCCCTGAGCATGTGAATTGTAATGGCCGTAAACCTAAGAGTGAGATAAGAGTCACCCATCTGAAGCCTATCATCGCTGTCTTGGTTAAAATATTCCAATCCAACATTCTTCCTGCAGTTGATCATCACTATGTCACAAACCTGAAGTCAGTTTATTTGTCCTTTTTACTTGTCAATGGATATCAGGTTGATTTTGCTTTTTTAATTTGGTATACAATGGCTCGAGCTGCTCTAAAATCTGTTAGAACCAAAGCTGTTCCTTATGGAATCATAGTTGGTCGATTGTTGTCTTATTTGGGTCACCCATTTCCAGCTGATACTCCATGTACCAGTGTCCCCAGTACTTTTGATATGAAACTTTTGTTTCGATATCATCTTCCCTATGATCCTTGCGACAGTAATTACCTAGGTTTGTCTAAACCGCAGTCTGATGACATTTCTCCTCCTCTCATTACGGATGATGATGATGCTAGTGAGCTCCAATTGGCACTTCCTGAAGATCCTCCTAGCGAATTTGTTTGTTTATCTGAATCCATCCAGTCGCTCAAGGATACTGATGATATTTCTCCTCCTCTTCCTCCTACTAGTACGGTTGATGATAATGCTAGTGAGCTCCCGCTGGCACTTCCTAATGATCCTCCTAGAGAATTTGTTTGTTCATCTGAATCCATCAAGTCGCTCAAGGATACCATGGAGGTTATTCTTTCTCGTGTTGAGCAGCAACATGAAGAGTTCATGCAACAGAAAAAGATGATTGAACATATTGCTCACCAACAACACCACCTTCAGCAGCAACATGATGAGGAATTCGGTCAACAGTGGAAGCTAATTGATCGTATTACTACCCGGCAGGACCTCTTTGAGCAGCAACAGCAAGAGATAATTGATCGTATTACTCGCCAAGATGACCGCCTTGAGCTGCAACAACAAGAGATAATTCATTGTATTGCTCGCCAAGATGACCGCTTTGAGCAACAATGTCAGGAGTTTGCGCAGCTACAAAAAATGAGTGATAGTATTGCTACCCGACAAGACAGCTTTGAGCTGCGATTTGAGGAGTTCAACCAGCAACAAAAGAGAATTGATCGTTACAACCAGCAGGACCGCTGTGAGCAGCTACAGCAAGAGATGGGTGGCCGTATTGCTCGCCAAAATGACCTCTTTGAGCAGCAACGTGAGGAATTTGCACAGCTACAAAAGATGAGTGGCAGTATTGCTACCCAACAAGACAACCTTGAGGTGCGACTTGAGGAGTTCAACCAGCAACAAAAGAGAATTCACCGTTTTGCTACCCAGCAGGACCGCTGTGAGCAGCAACAGCAAGAGATGATTGATCGTATTGCTCGCCAAGACGACCACTTTGAGCAGCAATGCCAGGAATTTGCACAGATACAAAAGATGAGTCATAGTATTGCTACCCAACAAGACAGACTTGAGCTGCGACTTGAGGAGTTCAACCAGCAACGAAAGAGAATTGACCGTCTTGATACCCGGCAGGAACGCTGTGAGAAGCAACAGCAAGAAATGATTAATCGCATTGCTCGCCAAGATGTCCACTTTGACCAGCAACAGCAAAAAATAACTGATCGTATTGCACACCATGATGATCGCTTTGATCAGCAATGTGAGGAGTTAACGCGTTTACGAAAGATGAGTGATAGTATTGCTACCCAACAGGACAGCCTTGAGCTGCTACTTCAGGAGTTTAAGGAGCAACAACAGAGAATTGTTCGTCTTGCTACCGAGCAGGATTGCTGTGAGCAGCAACAGCATCAGATGATTGATTGGATTGCTCGCCAACATGACCGCCTTGAGAAGCTACATAAGGAGTTTTCCCAGCTACAAAAGATGAGTGATTGTATTGCTACCAAACAAGACCGCCTTGAGTTGCCACTTGAGGAGTTTAAGCAGCAACGGAAGAGAATTGACCATCTTGCTACCCAGCAGGACCAGTGTGAGCAGCAAAATCAAAAGATGATTGGTGGTAATGCTCGCAAACATGACAGCCTTGCTCGATGTCAGGATCACTACCAGGCTATGATGCAGGATGTTCAGCGTGCCGAACCTGATCAGGTAATATCTCATGAGTCAAGGATTTGGTATCACCCTTGAGGTCTTCTGGCATTCTTTCTTTCTGTTGATCATTGTGTTCATTTATGGAACTCTAGAATATAATTTATTTGATACCTCGCAAAACAAACATTTGTGTTGCTTTCTTTTTAGTTTTTACATCAAGTTGTTATACTACAGTGGCTTGATTCTGATGTGTTCGTGTTTTGCAGTCTTTGAATTTTTAATGATACACGTGATCTTAGTTGTCTCACTTCCCTAGTCATTCATGACAGAAGGGGACTACAACTTACATGTTTATTGTTGTTGAACAGATTTGGTTTATCTTGCAGGTTTTGGTAACTGGTAAGGTTTTGTTGCTTAGACTCGATAAGAATATATATAGTGTCTGTGTCTTAGATCGATGATCTGCTTATGCTATTATGATACAATTGAAAAGGGCTGATGATGTTCCTCCTATAAGCTCTAGTTTGCACTGTTGCACGTTGATTACCTGAGAAATAGAACTAGCTAGAATGGTGTGTAACTATGTAAAAGAAGGATAGATCGTAGAGCACCTAAAGTGTACTCAGAGAACTAGTTCACCAATGAAAATTAGCTTCTCTGGAACAAATTTGATTCTTTTTCTTTCTATGGAGAGTCTTCCATTTGTACCTCTGTTCCCTTGCAACATGTGCTAGCTTTCCTCTGTTTTGGACCTTATTATCTAGGTGGTACTGTGATCTTTCAAAATAAGAAAGCTTTGACAGCAAGAAGCACCTCTTCACCAAGCAACATAGCAAACAATGAGATCAGAAGATGTGTTACAATGAACTGAGTTGTCAAAATGCGGATAAGCCAAGTTGAAGGCTGCCTTCTCAAACTAGACTTCTAGATCCCATCCACTGTCAACCTTGTTATCTCGAAGGTTGACACGAAGATGATCGATATAGTTTTTGATATAATTTTTGTGTGTCCACCAGTTCTGCTTCAGTGGAAGATGAAATTAGACTACTAGTGGGAAAGAGAAGTCAGACATATCAGCTTTATGTGATGTTAGTGTTCAAATGTCCAATTAATAAAATTGGTATTTTTATTCAGTGCGATATGGGTTCCTTGTGTCCATTCGTGCCAAGTAGATTAGAACTGAAATTCCTGGTGAAGAGCTCATATAGCATTCATCTTAATTTTATAATAATCATATTACCATTTTTGGTTTAACTTCGACACCATCAAATAACTATAGTTTGGGATATATGCATGCAACATTAACATGCTGAGCTCCCATTTGTCAAATTACTGTGTTTTAATTTACTGTGTTTTGTGTCAAACATCTGCTGAACATAGGTATGTTGGGCTGCACTCTCGTTTTTTTCATTATGCCACATGCTATATCTTACAAATCAACTATACAACTTAAAGGCTTTCCTGGTAATAGTGTGCTGACATTTATGGGTTTTTTTTTCTTCTTCCAGTTATTGTTTAGGTAAAACACCTAAGAATGGTGACAGTGAAGCCATATGGATATGTGAGGATTGTGAAGAAACAGCTGGACTCGAGTCGCAACAAGGTGTGCAAGTAACCAGTTCAAAGAAGTAATTGAAGATAGGTCAAACAGTAGAAAGAAACTAAAATACTGAGTTCACTGATCCTGTGTGGAGGTATGGCTGCCCGTGGGTTTTGTCTTTCGTTCTTGTATTATATCTGGTATGTTGCAACTTGCAACAGTGGTTTTCTATTGCTAAGCACATATACCTAGTCTATGTTAGGAGTGTTGGTCAATTAGCTCACACTGCTCCCATTGGTATGAGATGTTCTGTACCAGTTAACAAATTTGTCGTGTGTCTACTATGTTTATTCATCCAAACTGATATTCCGTACACTAATTCCATGGCAATGATTTTTATGACATTAGGTAAATGGGGTTTAGAAAGCAAAAGATTAGATGCAGACAAGGAGGAAAGATTTACGCCTGCCACTTGAATTCACGATTTATGGATCCTAAATTTTGTTGGAGATGTACAATTCTGACTGTTAACATGAAGGGGATAGTAAGCTGAACCTTGAGCTAGAACTAGGCCTAGCAGTGTATATATTCAGTTCCGGTGTTTTCAGAAAATGAAGGGGAGGAGAATAGAGGCTTAAATATGCTGGTTGATGTTCTTATCCACCCCCTGCAACTTTTTTTTTTCCTCTGTGAATTCGATATCATGTGTATTTTAATCGATTCCCTAATCTGTTGCTTGTTACTACTACTTATCTGTGGAATCCTGTATATATGGATCACTAATTTGCTCTTAATAAGCACTTCAGATGAACTATCGATTCCTTTGATCTCTATACGTCTGGTCTGGTCTACCGTTAAAGGGATCATGACGGACTGTTATATATTCCAATACATTTTTTAAGGATATTATGACTGCAGAAGAGGTAAACTAATTTTTCACCTATAACACACCAGGTGGAAAAGACGCTCAGAATACGCCCTACTTGAGGACATACCAATTCAACAAAATTAGCCCTTAGAAGAAGAGGTAAACTAATTTTTCACCTATAATGTCAGTTTTGGCTGTCTTCACACCTACGGAGGAAAAATCAGTTTTGAACCATCCACTGCCACCCTAGTGAAGTTCAGAGTTTCCCAAGGACTCTTGTGAGTACGTGGCTTGATCGAGGTCGTGAATGGGTGAAATTAAAATATCATCAGAGCCAATAAGTTTACAAGTTAATACATGTTGGTGTTGTGGCATTGGCAGAAAATTTAAATTTTAGACCAAAGAGGATGATGGCACTGGGTTTTCATTTCTTTTCTTTTTATACACGACAAATTACATGAATGTTCTAGATCTGGATAGGGTTGAGGATCGAACTCGCGAGCACTCTCAAGTCTCAACAGCTACATTATTATAAGGAAATAAAACAATACCCCCTCATTTTCTTTATTTTTTACAATACACCCTTTCGTAATAAGCCAGAATTCATAATATACCTTGAGGTTCCTTATTCTCTTCAGTCTGAAAGAATGGAGCCTTAAAGTTGTTACTCTCAGAACCACCAGCCACCAGGTTTGGAGTTCTCTACTTCTGCATCTGCAGAAAGATCAAAAATAACTTTCTGAGTTCCCACTAATCTAGAGGCAATTCAAATTATATAAATCACAGTAACTTCTTTTGGGATTACCTTCTGTTTGTGATCTCTCCCCAGCTTGAAACTTTCTGAGTTTCGACTGACTGCAGTGGATACAAGATAAATAAATATGATAACTACATATACAATGAACAGCATAACAGAAACTATATAAGATAGATTGTATACCTTCAATTCCAGAGATTGAAGAGGTGCATCTTTGAACATCTAGATATGAGGAAAGCACAAAACTATCTGTTCCTAGTTCTTGTTTAGAGTTTGGATTTATATTTTGTCCTTTGACGTACACAACTCGAAGCATTTTCCCAAAGCTGCTTCCTGAACAATTCCAAGTGGATCATGTCAGGTCATGACATGCTAAGAAAATTTCAACAAAATTATTGCAAGTAACCAAATGGAAGATGATACCTACAGAATATACATAGTGTAATTACAGAAGTTACAATGAAACATGGATTCCAGCACTAATAAAAGTTGATAGTAGTTTATGTACAAACTCCAAAGTGATAATGCCATGGAAATGATGCCCTTAGATTCTAAAAACAAGCTACAGACACGGGATCCCAAAAGAATGAAGAATAAGTGTGTTACAAAGGGAGAAAATAATTATAACCATATCAGATTCGACAAATCCCAATAACAAATTTTAAAAAGTGTCAACATGTGAAACAGGTATAGCTAGAAATAGAACAGATCGAATTACACCAAAAAGACCTAAAGATAAATGACAAATGCTGGTAACAGGAAAAAACTGGAATCACCACAAACAAACAGTATAAGAATTTAAGAAAAAGCCACAGAAAGAGAGACATCATCAGAAGTAGAAATATATCTACAAAAACTCTATGTATTCAAGATAAGCAAATTGAGCGATAAAAACATAACCATTTTCAATAAAAGTAAACTGCAGCAGATGAATTGTCAATGGTTACACAGGATTTATTAATATGGCAAGGCATAAACCTTACCCAAATGCTACGATTATCTTATGCACAAAAGTGAGGCCTCTGTCTCTCTGCCAATTTGGTATGTCGCTTGGCCGAACCATACTATCTTTACTTCCCTTTGATAACTTAGGTGATCCATGATTTTAACAATCTTCCCGAAGTAATGCACCTCCAAATAACTTTCTGGAAACACGAAAAAGGCACAATTATTAATAACAGGTTAGAGGCACAGTTATTTTTATATACAGAACAAAAAACTACAAAAACCCATAGCATCTAGAAAAGTAAACAAATATCACAAGAGAGATATATATCAAAGTCAACAAGTAGAATCACTTTTTCAATAAAAACTAACTGGTGACTTTCTGAAGGTGAATGTCAATTAGATACCTTGTAGACTGTGTGGCACCAAAAAACTCACCTTTGGAAGTGCTGCTACTCTTCTTTCTCATCTTCCTCGTCATTGAAACTAAGATACTTGTCAGGATTATAACCAATCCATCTCATCTCTTTAATCAGTGTATCCAGCCTATTATATATCTCTACACACTCAGGGTGAGATTTATCCCCTACAAGAAACGGATGAACCTTACTCTTCACTTCTATCCAGCTGCAACCTGGTTCTTTTTTCATTCCTCTCTCCCTCATTATCTTTCTCATTTTAGAAACTTCACTCCACATTCCTGCTTCAGCATAAACATTCGATAAAAGAATATAGGCAGCAGAATCTTGAGGATCTAATTGCAAAATCGAACTTGCTGCATGTTTAGCAACCTCAACATCCCCGTGAATTTTACAAACACTAAGAAGGGTTCTCCAAACTACAACATCCGCCCCAAATGGCATCTCATTGATCATCTTTAAAGCCTCCTTGACTCGTCCTGACCGTCCAATTATATCCACCATACAGGAATAATGCTCCAACTGAGGTTCTAACCCATAATCGTCTACCATAGATTGGAAGTAACGCGATCCTTCTTCAAACCAGCCCATATAGCCACAAGCCCGAAGTACTGCCACAAAACTGGCACTGCTAGGCTTAATGTTTTCAAGTTTCATGTTTTCAAATACATTAATAGCCTCTTCTGCAAGACCATGTTGAGCACATGCGCAGATCATAGCATTCCATGACACAAAATCTCTTTCATGCATTTTGTCAAACATTAACAGAGAATCTTCCATGTTACCACACTTCGAATACATATCTATAAGAGTGCTTGAAATGTAAACATCCTTTTGCAACTCATTCTTAATAATTTGAGCATGAATTTGTTTACCGAGTCCAATTGTCGCCATATTAGCACAAGTATCAAGAACAGTTGCATAAGTAAATTTATCAGGTGTTAATCCAATATCCAACATCTGGGAAAATAATTGTTGAGCATTCTCATTTTGTTTTTGTAATGAAAATCCAGATATCATTGCATTCCATGACACGACTGTCTGTTTTCCCATTCTTTCATGGAGCTTCTTTGCTTCTTCAATCATACTACATTTACAGTACATATCTATGAGAGAACTTCCAACAAACATATCTGAACCCAATCCTGATTTAATGACTCTATCATGAATCTCCATTCCACGGTTCGGAGCTTCCCAACCTGCACAGGCCTTTAGTACACTGCCATAAGTGAATTGGTCAGGTTCCATGCCTGACCTAATCATTCTAAAGAAGAGCAGAAATGTTTCCTCTTCATTTCCATTCTGTTCATAAGCTGCTATAACTGCATTCCAAGATACAATATCCCTTCTTTCCAGCATATCAAATACTTTACGAGCTTCAGCCAGAGATTTGCATTTTCCATACATGTCCAACATTGCATTTTCTACACAGATATTTGAATCAAAACCACTTTTAACAGCTAACCCATGCATCTGTAACCCCTCCAGATGCCCTTGAATCGCTGCACAGGCACTAAAAACACCGGAAAAACTAATCTCGTCCACACCAACCCCAGCTATCTGCATACGCCTGAATAATTGTAAAGCAGTAAAACCCTGATCATTTCTAGCATGGCCAACGATAATAGCATTCCATGACTGCAAATTATGGTCCGGCAAAGAATTAAAAACCCTTAAAGCATCTCTCAAATTACTACATTTTGCATACATGTCTAGAGTTGCTGTTCCTACTATGGCATCGGTTCCAAAATTGTTCTTCAAAGTATGGGCATGCATCTGAGATCCTAATGACAATGAAGATAAACCCGCACAAGACCTCAAAATACTTGCATAAGTAGATTGATTAACTCCTATTCCTTCTCTTTGCATCTCCTTGAATAGCTCTAAACTGTCCAAGAGCTGATCATTATGAACACAGCCAGCGACCATTGCGCTCCAAGAAACCCAATTCCTTCGGGGCATTTCACGAAAAACCCAAGTGGCTTCCCTCATGCTTTTACATTTTGCATACATATCTAAAAGAGCACTCCCAGTTACCACATCACAGTCGAAACCCATCTGGACTATAAGACAATGCATCTGAATTCCTAAACCAAGATTCTCCATAAAAGAACACGATTTGAGAATAACAGAAAAAGTTGTATAGTCAGGTCTTATACCCATTTGTCCCATTTGCAAGAACAAAACAATAGGTTTGGTGTAATAACCATTCTGCAAATACCCCGAAATCAAAGAGTTCCATGAGATGACATCTCTTACAAGCATCGAGTCAAAAACAGAATGTGCAAGATCCATGTAACCATACCTGGCGTAACCAGATATCATCGCATTCGACGACACTACATCTGGATTAGGCATTTGATCGAACACTTTAGACGCGTAATCTAAAATCGAGCATTTGATGTACATATGAATTAGACAATTTGTAACAAAAGTTGTTGGAACAAATCCAGATGTTATCATCTGGGAATGAGCCTGCTTCCCTACATGTATTAGTGATTTCTTGTTTGAGCATTCTTGAAAAATCTGTGAAAAATTGATTATTTTGGTGGTGGGTTTTGCTTGGTCTGATTTAACAAAATTGAAGAGAAATGCAGAGATGGTGAATGTTCTGAATGAGGAATAGGAGGAAGAGGTAGTATTAGTTTTGTAAAGAGATAGATGCTGTCTTCTGTAGTAGACTCTCAAGGAATTGATTCCCAATTTAACCATGAAATCAGGCTCAACACTAACTGCTCCAGAGCTTGCGCGCACTATTTCCGAGATTTATACCGCCTTCAAATGAAACTATTTGAATTTTGGCAAGAGCTGGTTAATTACTGACGGCAGACATCTAAGACGTAACTAGAAACATCACTAGTGGACATCTAAGCTATGAGTAAACGGCCTAGAATTGAGCGTGTGACAACAGCCATAGTTCGTACTAGCGGCAGCCATTGCGTTTAGAAGACATACAGGCGGCGACCCGACTAGACGCGTGACAAAAAGGCTCCAACAGATGTGAGAAAGGAGGTGGCGCCCTTTCTCACCGTGGATAAGAGGTGCTTTTAGTGTCAAGCTCGGATGGACGCCACACTACCGATCACTTCCCCACATTTCAGTCATGCATTTGTTCCTTCTTTTCCAATCCTATTATTGGGCTGTAGGGATGGGACTTTGGGGGCTTAAATTACTATGTGGAACCCAAATGTTATATGGGGAGATCATATTTAAGTAAAAGTTCAAAAATACCCTCGATCCTTTTAGCTTATTACCCTTCTACCTTTCTATTAACTAATTAATCTAATAAAAAAAAACTGAAAAATCATTAAATAAAAAAAAAAAACTAAAAATCATTAAAAGAGAAAAAAATCTCTCTTTTAATGAAGGGTTCATTAAAAGATTTTTCAACCATTTCTTTCTTCTTCTTCTTCTCACTTTCTTTTCTTCTTCTTCTTCTTATTCCATTCTTCGTTTTTCAACGATTAATCGTCGATTCAAAAAAAATTCTTCGTGGATTAAATTCATTGTATAAAACCATGAAACCTGAGGAAAATCTCGGTCAATCTTCGTCGAATCCACCTCCCCCTGAAGCAGAGAAACCAACTTCATCAAATGAAGATGAAACGAAGATCAAGAAGAAGTGAATAAAGGTGATGCACCAGCCGCCGAGACTCCTGATATGACAGCAATAAGGTATGAATTGAAAAACCCACTCTTTATTTAAGTGTTTTGTTGATTATTCAGTAGGTTTCGAAAATTTTAGGTCTGGAAAAACAGTTTCTGAAGATGCTTACGGCTGGGAGTTCTTGTGTTCCCAGCCGTAAATAGGTATCACGGTTGGGATTTATTATTTTCCCAGTCGTTTATATGTTACACGGTTAGGATATCCAAGAACCCCCAGCCGTTTTTTTAGCTTTACAGTTGGGATATCTAAGAACTCCCGGCCGTAAAGTAGGATTGCTTAGTAAAACAAGCCGTGAATCCATGAATATGTTGTGTCCTGCTTCCTTTTTCATTGTTGCATGCAAAAACTAGCTTCTTAGGTTGTAGCTTGGAAAGAAATTCGGCTTGAATTTCGTGAACATGATTCCCATGAACATAAGAGAACCGTGTTTTGCAAGTAAATGTGGTCCCGCCATACATGCTCGATTGAACGTGGGTCCCATACCGCGTATGCCTGATTGATGTCGCCTTTATACCATCCTTGTGCCCTTGACCAGCACCGGACTTGAAACTTGAGCAATATACCGGACTTGAAACTTGAGCGTACTTGTGACTTGATCAATACCAGACTTGAAACTTTGAGCGATACCGGACTTGAAGCTTGATCAATACCGAACTTGTAACTTGATCAATACCGGTGTTTGGACCCAATCTCGGCCTTGTGTATTCCAACGTGAATGTGTGTTCTGTCGTGTGTGACTACACGTCTCGCGCGTTTTTATACAAGGAATGACTCCTGTCTTTTATTGTAGAATGAAGAAAAGAACTCCTGTTGAGATGTCTTCTGGAGATAATGCTGGTGCTAAGTCGGGAAGTGTTGACGACTTCAAAGATATGCCGAACATTGCTGATGATTTGTTCACCTTGCCTTTTCCAAACATTAGAAACATCCCTCTCACAAGATAGTTCTCGCTCCCCCTTCGTAAAATATGGAAGTCGATCCATCTTCTTCTTCGGCACTTGTGATGAGGTTCTGTCTTCGAAAAATGAATATCCGCCTTCTCCTATCGACTTCAAGATTTGTGATACTCCACCGGGTTCTTATGAAGGGTGGATGAGACGATGTTGAATAATAAGGATGTTAAAGCTAATTTGACCAAAGCGCAAATCCTCAATGCGACATGGCATCTGTTGCTCTTGAAATTAAGAAAGACGCTGCAGGCTTGATTACGTTCATTTCTCGGTGGCGCCTTTCTACTCATACATCCATATTTAGATGGGGAGAGATGACTATTACTCTGGAAAGCGTAGCTGCATTGATGAACCTGCCTGTCGCGGGAAGTTTTTATTAAGAGCTTTTACGACACTAACAACGTGATTATGACGCTATACTCCAAAAAGGTGGCGAGAATTTGACGATCTGGACAAGGAGGAAAAAAAGATAAGAGATGCTTTTATACCTGGTGGGTATCGGAGTGGTCTCCGCACACCCGTAACTGGATCGTGATTTGGAAAACGAGCTCGGGCGTGATTGCATTCCTGTCTTTGTGGTTATCCGTGAGATATATTTGACGACGGTTACGGAAAGAAGACCATAAGAGGTGTCCTTGTTAGGATTGCTATAAAGCTAGAAAAAGGTGAAGTTCTTCCCTTAGGTGCCTTGTTCCTTGGATCGCTGTATTCTCATCTGGACGCCTTAGCAATGGAGATGCATGTTTCCAACGGGTACAAGAAGGTGGATTCGTACGTCTACTTCGCTTTTCTTCAGGCATTCTTGTGGGAACATTTCAAAAGTTATGCTCCTGTTCCTGCAACTTCGCTCAGCAGTTTGTATGGTGGCTCGAGAATACTCCATTGGCATAGGAGGCGTCCCAGGCCTAAGTGCGAAACTTCGTGGACATCTTTGATATTGTGTCTTCCGTAAATTTCCGTCCATGGGGGCCGATCCACTCTTCCATTATTCAGCCGAGACTTTTGCTATTTCTTATGACGGTCCTGATGATTTGTTGCGTACCGATGTCAAGACTATGAAATTTGGAGAACTTATTTATCTCGCACAAACCGCATTCCGAGATATATCCCGTATCTATTCAACGAAGCATTTACTTTGTGACTCCGCATAACATTGATAGGCTGCTCGTCAAATGGGATTTGACCAGGTGTTGATGGTGGATTTTCATTTAAGGTTAAAATTGTAAAAACCCGAGAAAATTATGCGCTAACATCTTGTAAAAGATAAAGCCATTAATAAGTGTTGAATACTTCTTCACTTTACTAATTCACCTAGAATGGAGCATGTGGCAACAATCTCATTTTGTGAATTAAATACACGAAATTCATCCAGGTTGGAGCATGTAGCAACAATCCAATATACCCTGTGAATTTATAGCATTATTAATTAATGCGTGAGCAACCTTGTATTTCATGTAGTCATTATCAATGCGGCATGACGGCGAGTGTTGCTCTCCACATAAATACGAACCTCCAAGCATTATAATGAAAGCATGTACGAAATACCCGTGCAGGTGCCGCAACTCTCGGTGTGTGTTATACTAGCCCGATTGAGTATCCTGGATCGTCCAGTATCGGTCGGGATATGATCTCGATCATCCAACTTCACCAAAGATGATTGGATGGCCCTTATCAATTCCATAACCCCCAAGAAGGTATGGAATATTCGCTGTCAACCAACGCGGACCCTGCATGGTCGGCCTCCCAGTTGGCATAGCTTGCCAAAACGCCCAAACCCGAGAGCGATGGGCGGAAAACCCCAAATTAGGGTTTGCGGCACATTACATGTGTCACAAAGCACAAGTCTCAACCATCCATCTTCGCAGGTATAGATGGAGGGTGTAGATGTAGATTAAAAAGGCCCAGAGCATGTCAACACAATCTCCGTGGGCCCGCCTACATACCGACCAATCGGTCGGGACCAACCATGGTTGGTCATCCCAATCGTGCGCCGAACAGAGCATGACGACTTACGGCGGAAAGCCAAAATTAGGGTTTCGAGCATCATGAGCGTCCATCTTCTCCAACGAATGGAGGGTCCCGGGGATTAGATTAAGCGGGTCCTGGTCATACCAAACATGACCACCGTGGGCCCGTCTCTCCCTCACCTGATCGGCCAAGGCATATCATGCCTGGCTATCCCAAAACGCGCATCCAAACTAGCGTGGTCACACTTCCCAAACTATGGCCGATCTCGACCACTCAACTTCACCTCCGGACGATTTGATTGGCTTAGATCACGATTTCATGGGACAATCGGGTATAGGCGTGAACACCACCCTACCACCTACACTCCCGAGCACTGATCGGCCAAGACCGGCCAAGAATTGGTTATCTTGGAACGCGCCCACGAAGATGGCATGATGTGCGGCTCTTGCGGCACTAGTTTTACTGTCACAAATTGATCTCGACCACTCAACTTCACCGCATTTAATTGAGTGGCCCGGATCATACTTTCGTGAGGTAATGGGGTATAGGCGCCTACACCACATGTCGTCTACACGCATGTACGATCGGCCTGGCCAAAATCGTATCCCAAGCTTGGATTCGACCAGGTCAAGAGGATGCTTACACCTCCTCTAAAACCTAATTTCATCAACTATCGCAGATGAGTATCTCAAAGATCATCTCGTCCGTCCAACTTCACCGGCTTGGTTATACAACCACGGTCGGGAGTTAATTGGTCGATGGCGTCTTGGTGATCACCACCCGTCACTTTACCACACCATGATGCGTGACTGCATAAAGTACACATGATACTTCACAAGTATCGACCTCCCGAATAACGGATTATTCAATTTAGCATTACATGCTACTTTCTATGGGTTCCACGATCCACACACTCGAGACATCAATCATGTCACAAACCGGGATACATACTGGGTATTGGTGCAGCGGTTTACGGCGTGCGGCGTGCAATGTGCCATCACAAGAACGTGTCAGGAAGTCATGGACGGTTAGTGATGATGGGAGAAGTGGGCAAGACTGGTCGTGTGACACTAACACACGACTCCACTACTCCATCACTCCACTTTCTCCACTTCCCACTAGATACGAAGGTTAAGCTAAAAGACTTGTATAAATAGGTTCTCCTCCCTATTTTCCAAACACAACAGGAGAAAACAAAAAGAACAAGTCCAGACAACAGAGGCAAGTGTTGATACAATATTCAAACACCGAAACTGATAGCTTACACCCTGCAATCCAGTTCAGCTTTCTGATACAAGTCATTCATATCCAACATCTTCACATTCTCAACACCTTCTTCGCTTCCTTCCCTAAGATCAACCCCATCTCCTTCACTTTGTGACCAAAACAAGTCTGGAACGGCCATTTCTTGGTTTAGGCCGACTTGCACATTGATCTCTCGAATCTACAAGCACTCACCGCGCAAAGGCATTTGTTTAAGGTTTAGACTCATTTCTCATCCACACACCCCAAATTACCAAAAACGCGAGAAATAGTTTTCACCCATAAACACTAGGGTGTTCCACTTATCCGTCCGTTGGAGGCTCCGAAAGAACTTTTCCCGGGTATTTTTAATGCTGACGTGTTCTTGGCACTGCAGATTCTTCCCTTCTGGCCTATTGGGAGAAACCCAGTGGTAACCGATAAGTATAAGGAATTTTGGAGGAAGCAACTGTTGGCTTTCCAGGAATTCTCGGAGGATGCTTGTGACAAATCCTGCAGAGCCATCTTCGACGTTTGAAGAAGCATTTCGGTTGAAGCCACTCCCGTGCAAACGGACCGAGTCGATGATTGCGGTCCCCAAGCAGGAGAGAGATCTAAAAGGCAGTCATGTGATTCGGTGATCCTCAATTCCTCCAATATGCAGGTATTTAAATCTCTTTATGTCGATTCCTTCATTTCTCCGGATTAAATTCTTCTAAGAGTGATCCTTGCTTGAAATCAGGGAATTCCGAAGAGAATGTTTTCACAAGGTCGGGCGCGCATTCGAACGAGAAGTCCGGTAACGTTGGCCTTCATGTTGAGAAGTCCGGCGACACCGATCCTCATCTTTGAGAAGTCTGTATCTTGATCTTCATGCTGAGAAGTCTGGTGAAACCGCTCCTTTTCCAGACAATGACAGAGACGACGCAAGCTCGGACGGACAAGGTGCCTCCCTAAGTGATCTTGTTGATGGGGCCGTGATGGAAATCAACACCCAGAGTGAAGTAGACATCGGGAGGAATGTAAGAGAGGCAACATCCGCTATTGTTGAGGTGGCTCCCCTTGAAGAACGTTCGAGCAGGTTCCGGTCAATAAGGTCTGTCGTGGTGACTTCTTCCGAAAGGCCTCCAAAATCGACAAGGCTCTTGTGATTGGCAAAGTGTTGGTAATGCAAAGATGAGGCTTTGTTCGATCCTCTTTTCACTATCCCTTATCCAGGTCATGTGTTGGTTGGAGGATTCAGCGTGCCAGCTCAGTTCGAAGGGTTGTACACGGCGATATGGGAGAATCATGGCCACATTACTACCACTACGAAGCTCAAAAGTCGTCTTCCATTGGTCAACCGCGTCCAGAAATCTTTATTTTCTATCCATGGGATGAGCGTCTGGCAACCGGTCGAACAATTTCCGAGGAGATGATTGAAGACCCAAGTGCCATCGAGATGTGTTTGTGAAGTACGACTTCAATGCTCCTTGGTTCTTCAAAGGGTTCTCCGAGATTCGGGAGCTCCGAAATTACAAGATGAAGTCCCTTCGCAGATCGTGTTACTCGCCGAAGAAGAGGTTGAAAAGTTGTCTAAGGAGTTGAAGTCAAGAAATGGCTGTGTACTTCAAAGGATGAAAGTCACTCTTGCCCATAAGGACGAGTTCTTTGTGAAAGACTTTCCTTGAAGGATTCGCGCCACCTACTTGTCTTTAGATGCTTTTCTTTTTGAGTGATAGTGAGGATTTCTTTTCACAATTTGACTTCCGGTAATTGAATTGGCTTATTTTGAGATAGTTTTGTGAACGACTTTTCTGAAAGAGATTATTTTAAATGGAATTTAAATCTTGGTCATGAATGATTGCACATATCATATGAAATTGCAAATGACGCGTAAAAGGGAAGTATGAAGGGAAACAAACATGGCGTTTGATCATTGAGCCTCTTTCTCCATGTGTGGGATGCCAAGTCTCCAGTTGTTTATGGGTGAAAACTATTCCTGCCGGTTTTGGTAATTTGGGGTGTGTGGATGAGGAATGAATCTAAACCCTAAACAAATGCAACTGTAGGTGAGTGCTTGTAGATTCGAAATCAATCTGTGCAAGTCCTACTAAACCAAGAAATGGTCATTCCCGACTTGTTTCGGTCACAAAGTGAAGGAGATGGGGTTGATCTTAGGGAGGGAAGCGAAGAAGGTGTTGAGATTGTGAAGGTGTTGGCTTGCTTATGACTTGTGAGAAAGGCCGAACTGGCTTACGGGATGCAAGCTATCGGTTAGGTGTTTTTGTATTAACACTTGGTTTCGTTTTTGTCCTGGACTTGCTCTTGTTTTTGAAATAGGGCGGAGAACCTATTTATACAAGTCATTGAGACTTATTCACGTCTCTCGTGGGAAGTGGAGGAAGTGGAGTGATAGAGTAGTGGAGTTGTGCGTCGGTGCCACACGACCAGTCTTGCCCACTTCTCCTGTTCATCTCTTACCGTCCATGACTTCCTAACACGTTCTTGTGATGGCGCGTTGCACGTTGCACCGCCAGAAACCGCCGAACCAATACCCGGTATGTATCCCCTCTTGTTTGTGACATGATTGATGTAAGAACGTGTGGATCGTGGATCCACGATAGGTAGCATGTAATCGCTAATTTGAATAACTGCGTTATTCGGAAGTTGATACTTGTGAAGTATCGTGTGTATTTTATCACAGTCTTCTGCATCATGGTGTGGTAAAGTGATGGGTAATGACACCTCACCCACCAACTAACTCATGACCGGTTGTATAACCAAGTTTGGTGAAGTTGGACGAATGAGATGATCTTTGAGACACTCATCTGCGGCCGTTAATGAAATTAGGGTTTTGAAGAGGTGCGCAGGCATCACTCTTCAGCTTGGTCGAAACCAATCATGGGATACAACTTTGGCCAGGCCGACCATACATGCGTGTAGACGGCATGATGGTGTAGGCGCCTATACCCCATTACCTCACGAAAGTATGATCCGGGTCACTCAATTCATCCGGTGAAGTTGAGTGGTCGAGATCGATTTGTGACGTAAAAACCGGTCTGTCGCAAGAGCCGCACGTCACGCCACTTGAGCACACGTTCCAAGACGACCAATCTTGGTCGGTCTTGGCCGATTGGCCTGGTGTGAAGGTGGTAGGCTTGTGTTCACGCCTATACCCGAATATCCCATAAAAACGTGATCTCGATCCATCCAAATCGTCCTATTAAGTTGAGCGGTCGAGATCGGTTTGTGGTTTTTGGAGGTGTGACCACGCTAGTTTGGGCGTGCGTTTTGAATTAGCTGTGCATGATATGCCTTGGCCGATCGGTTGAGGGAATAGATAGGTCCACGGTGGTCATGTGGTATGACCTACTCGCTTAATCTAATCTTGGTCCCTCCATTCGTGCGGAGAAGATGGACGCTCGTGATGCTCAAAACCCTAATTCTAGATTTCAAATCCGTGCCACCCCTTGTTTGGGCGCACGAATTTGTTACGACCAAGCATGGTTGGTCTTGGACCAGCTTGGTCAAGTGTGTGTAGGCGGCCCTCGGTGATTGTGTTGACATGCTCGGGCCCTTTGAGTTTACATCTACACCCTCCATCTATACCTGCCAAGACGGATGGTTGAGACTGCTTTGCGACACATGTAATATGCCGCAAACCCTAATTTAGGGTTTTCGTCCATCTTGCTTGGTATGAACGTTTTTTGGCAAGTTAGGCCAATGGCCGACCATGCGGGGTCGGCCGGTGGGTATTCCATACCTGCTTGGGGGTGATGGAATTAATCTGGGTCATCCAATCATGCTTGTGGAGTTGGATGATCATGATCATATCCTGACCGATACGGTCGATCACGGATGCTCAATCGTGCTAGTATAACACACCGAGAGGGGCTCCAATCGGGCTAGTATAACACACCGAGATTCAGCACTGTGACGGGTATTTCGTACATGGTTTCATTATAATGCTTGGAGGTTCGTGTTGCTCGTAAGAGTAACACTCGGGTCGTCATCTTCATCGATAATGAGTACAGAAATACAAGGCTGATTGCGCATTAATAATGCTAGAAATTCACAGGGTATATGGGATTGTTGCTACATGCTCCAACACTCGGATGAATTTCGTGTATTCATAGAATGGGATTGTTGCCACATGCTCCATTCTAGGTGAATTAAGTGAGGGAGTATCCAACACTTATTAATGGCTTTATCTTTTACAAGATGTCAGCGCATAATTTTCTGGTTTATACAATTTTAATCTTAAATGAAAATCCACCATCAACACCAGTGAATTCTAAAACTATCTTTATTGTAAAATTGTTGAATAGAACTTACTTGCTTTTGAAGCCTCACTTGTAAAACTGAAGTAGCAGGAAATCGTCTGCATTAATCTCTCAGAGAAGGAAAGCTATCCCTCTGAATTAAGCTTCTTCTGAACAATGCGTTTCAAAGCGTTGCATTCACTTGGTAGGGTGGTGAAGGAACTGGTGGAAATGACAATACCTCGGGTCCATTACTTCTTGATCAGTGGGTAGACGCCATACAGGAGGTCTCCATTTCGTACCCACGCCTCCAGCAACTCCAAAATCTTTTTCATTGGGAACGAAAAGTGTACGTACTTCGAGTCTATCCTTTCCTGTGTTTATGGGCGTTGTGGTGTCTCTACATGGCTTTGATGTGGAGCACGTTTCGGAGATGAAGTTGGAATATTTGTGAGTGCCATCATATCTCATGCGGATCGCTTGCAGGTGACGGGTGTGGAAGGTCCGAGTGATCGAATTGGAACGCTCTCATCCTCTGTACTCACGTGTTCCTTGATTGACCTCTCCTTCCTCAAGCATTTCTTCACTTAGTTGAAAGATCGATGCGGATTGGACAGTCTTCCGGGATTCGACAAGAGTCTTGAGATATAAATCTTCTAGCAGGGCTCCGTAAGTTTGTGCTCCCTTTCTTTATCCGGCAGACGTTGTGGTACCACGGACAAGTCTTTTCCTCTGTGGAGTTGCCTCGAGTCTTCGTTGTCGGCTGGACCATGTTGTTCGTCTCTCCTGAGTCCCCTGTGATTACGCGCTCTTTCGCATCTCCACTGGTAAAGGTGTGACTCTGGCTAAGGATTCACGTTTCTTAACCGTCCGAGTAGATGCCTGACCTTCTTGTAATTGTGTTGTTATATCATTCAAAAGGCGGAATGTTTCGCTCTCGTCTTCTAGCGATACCGGATCGGTTTTCCAAGACATCCTCCAAAGATTCTAGCTACACTTCCCATGATATCCCGAACCACTGTGGTTTCCGGTGAAGATACATCGCGAGATGAAAACCAAAAATTGAGAATTCAATTTTTGCAACCGAGAGATTAACCTCCCGCTGTGGTCGCCAATTGTTTATGGTTGAAAACTATTTCTGGAAATTTGGGGTGTGTGGATGAGAAATGAATCTAAACCCTAAACAAATGCACTGCACGGGAGTGCTTGTAGATTCGAGAAATCAATCTGTGCAAATACGGCCTAAACCAAGAAATGGTCGTTGCAGACTTGTTTCGGTCAAAAAGTGAAGGAGATGGGGTTGATCTTAGGGAGGGAAGCAAAGAAGGTGTTGAGATTGTGAAGGTGTTGGCTATGTATGACTTGTATCGAAAAGGCCGGATGGCTTGCATGATGTAAGCTATCAGATTAGGTGTTTGAATACGATTGTATCAACACTTGCCTCGTTATCTTGTCTTGTTTGGAAAATAGGGAGGAGGACCTATTTATACAAGTCTTTAAGCCTAACCCTCGTATCTCGTGGGAAGTAGAGAAAGTGGAGTGATGGAGTAGTGGAGTCGTGTGTTGGTGTCACATGACCAGTCTTGCCCACTTCTCCAATCATCACTAACCTTCCATGACTTCCCGACACGTTCTTGTGATGGCGCGTTGTCTTGTGCCGTAATTGTATGCCACCAATACCCAAGATGTATCCCCCGTTTGTGACATGATTGATGTCTCTGAGTGTGTGGATCGTGGGGCCTGAAAGTAGCATGTAATGCTAGATTAAATAACTAAGTTATTTAGGAAGTCGATACTTGTGAAGTATCGTGTGTATTCTATCATGTGTCTGCATCGAGTATATTCGAAGATGTATGAAGCATCGTTTGTTTGAGCGTCTCAAAAATAGCTTCATGTCCCATTTACTTCATGTGATGGTTTGTAGGTTTACTGAGCAAGTCCTCCCTTAAAGCCTTGACACATGGTGTGGTAGAGTGACGGTGGAGATCACCATGACGCCTCATTGACCAATTAACTCGACCAGGGTTTGTATAACCAAGCCGGTGAAGTTGGACGGACGAGATGATTTTTAAGACACTTATCTGCGACCGTTAGTGGAATTAGGTTTTTTAGAAGAGGTGCGCAAGCACCACTTTTCAGCTTGGTCGAATCCAATCTTGGGACACGATTTTGGTATGGCCGATCGGGCATGCATGTAGACGCATGCCTATACATGCCCATACCTCATTGTCTCGTGAAAGTGTGATCTGGACCGCTTAATTTGTCCGGCAAAGAGGAGCGGTCGGATTGATTCTGACAAGTTTGGTGCCGAACGCGCTGTCATGCCAATTTCGGCACGCGTTTCGAGACGACCAAGCTTGGTTGGTCCGACGATTGGTTCGACTTGTAGGTGGTAGGCTGGTGTTCACGCATATACCTTCTTGTTCCATGGAAACGTGATATAAGCCACTCAATTTGTCCGGAGAAGTTGAGTGGTCGAGATGAGTTCTTGATTGGGAGGTGTGACCACGCTAGTTTGGGCGTGCGAATTGGAACAACCAGGCATGGTATGCCTTGGTCGATCGGGTATGGAGATATATGGGTCCACGGTGATCATGTTGATGCTCACCGGACCTGCTCAGTCGACTCCTAAACCCTCCATTCGATCAGGATAAAACGGACGTTTGCGATCAATGCAAACCCTAATTAGGGTTTTGCCGGCCGTGCGGCATGCCCACTTTGGGCGCACGATCTGAACGACCATCCATGGTTGGTCCTGACTGACGGTCATGTGTGTGGCGGGCTTCACTGAGCGTGTTGACATGATCTGGGCCCTTTGAATCTACATCTACACCCTCCATCTATGCTGCGAAGATGGATGGTTGAGACCGCCTGCGACACATGTAATGTGTTGCAAACCCTAATTTAAGGTTTCTCGTCCATACTGCTTTGGCTTGGACGGTTTGGCAAGCTTTGCCACCCTTTTGGGGAGGCCGACCATGCGGGGCCCGCGTTGGGTCGGTAGTGAATATTCCAATACCTGCTTGGGGTCATGGATTCGACCTAAGCCATCCAACCATGCTTGGTGAAGTTGGATGGTCGTGATCGTTTCGAGGCCCGATATGGACAGCTTGGATTCAAATATGCTCAATCGGGCTAGTATAACACACCGAGAGATGTATGCTCAATCCGGCTAGTATAACACACCGAGAGATGTATGCTCAATCGGGTATTTTGTACATGCTTCATTATTAGTACTTGGAGGCTCGTGTTGCTCTCTGTTGAAACAACACTCGATGTCATCTTGTACCGATAATGAGTACGAAATACAAGGTGTGGTCATGCATTAATTAATAATGTCAGAAATTCACTGGTATATGGGATTGTTGCCACATGCTCCAACTTTGGATGAATTTCGTGTATTTAATTCACAAAATGTTGGGATTGTTGCCACATGCTCCATCCTAGGTGAATTAGTAAAGTGAAGAAGTATTCATCACTTATTAATGGCTTTATCTTTTTCAAGATGTTAGCGCATAATTTTGGCTTTTACAATTTTATCCTTAAATGAAAATCCACCATCAACAATAACCTAGCAGAAAATGCATATAATTCTTGTCAAGTAAACTTGCACAAACTTTCGGTTAGAAAATCCCGGCCATAAAAGCAAAACGGTTAGGAAAAGCATCCGTAACTTCGTTACGGTTTGGAAATACCTAGTCGTTTATTACTCTGGAGACTCAAAAAAAAAATGAGTCTTGGTTACGGCTACATATCCGGGCCATGTATCTTTTTTCGGTTATAACTCCAAACCGTAATTCTGACTTAAATTTGCAACTCTGGTTTACGGCTTGGTCGACCTTTCAAGTTCCTGACCGTAATTGTATTTACGGTGGGGTTAACCTAGTCGCATGTCACTCTGATAAACAAAAACGAAACTTCACGGCTAGATATCCAGGCCGTAATTCTGACAGAAATTAAAAACTATTTTACGGCCTGAAATACATGGCCGTAACTCTGGCACACCACAAACCCTGCATGATTATACAGAATTACGACTGGGTGTACTTTCTTTTTCCTAGCCGTAAATACCTATAATTTCCTATAGTACCACATCATACTGGCTAGTTTTTTGAATTTTGAAAAATAGATCCGTTTGAAGACTGATCTATAGAAGGTTCTAGCTATTCAACCACTTATTTAAACTTGAAATAACTCTACCTCTATATAACCACCCATTCCAAATCAAAATCACACCTTCTACATCAAGAATCTCCACCAAAACTCCTACAAACTCCATGCAATGTACTTAAAGGATAAACCCAACTTCACTTTGGAAGAAGACTTATCTCTTTGCAAAAATTTTGTACTATGCTATCCAAAGAAGGGAGAATAACGAAGGAAACATGGTTTACCAAGTCAATCGTATTGGAGTAATATTTTTGAGAATTTTTGTAGTGAAATAGGTAACGCTAACAACCGCGATGGGGTTGAATTGTATTTGTATCTTCGATTTTCAGACATACGCAAAAAAGTGGAAGAATATATGGCTTTACGCCGTATGTGCAACCAACTTCGACTTAGAGGTCAGACTGATAGAGAAGTCGCAGCTCAATCTAAGAAGGAGTTGAGAAAATGGAAAGGTTATAATTTCAACTTGGAAGCTCAATTCTCCATCATCAAAGACTTCTTGATACATCGAAAGGGATGTTATTAAAACCAATTTTGTAATAGGTATCTATTAAGTATGTAATGGGTTTTATTGTGGTCTTATTAATGAAAGTATTACTAATTCTCAATCATATTATGTATTCATGTTGAAAATCAAAATTTCTCAGCTTACATAGTCAGTTATGGACGGGAAAAGTATGTTATCCCAAATAGTGTCTGATTGAGAGATTACGAGAAGAATAACGGCAGAAGTTCTTCACTTCCCAGTAGTTTTGGTGTTCACGGCTTGGAATTCTTCATATCCTAACCGTAACTTCATTATTACGGCTGGTTCGACACAATATCCCAGCCGTAACAAGTAAAATTTTCAGATTTTCTCTGATTTTTAACGGATTTGAATCGATAAATTCATGTTGGGAGTTGATTATAAAGTTATCCCGAGTTTTGTGACGAAAGGTTTCATCAGTTTTCTTCAAATTTTTGAAAAAATATTTCACCAAAATCACCATTTTTCCTTCTTCAAAATCAAAATCAAGGAAAATCAAGTTTTGATTTCCAAAAGATTAATCATTTGATTAGTCTAATCCATTCACTAATACTGATTAGTTAGATTAATCAATATAATTAGTACTAATCATATTATGGGTAGAATGGGTATTACAAAAATCAGGATAAGGGGTTATATGAATTGTTATTTCATGACCCCAAAAGCCCCCAAATTCCCCTCCTTTTTACAGCCCCAATAATAGGATTCTTCTTTTTTCCCTTTGCATCTATCCGGCGCTCAGCATTTTCGATTATAAGGGAGATAACATTTCCTAGTCGGGTAGTTGATTTTGATATGAAATTACTAGAGCAGACAGACATTTATACTCGGGGCAGCTCCCATCTTCATTCTAAGCTAATAGCATGTTCGCCAACTATAAAGCAAGTCAATCTCAAAAGTCATAAGCATAGTTTTTCTACTAGCGCAGTTTTTCGATTTTACAAGTCATTCTAGAATTGAGTTCCCAAACTAATTTTTGGCCCATGTGGCATCCAAGCACCTTTAAATGTGGATAACTTGTTAGATTAATTTTTTCACCACTCTTTCAGTTTACTTTCCGTCTCACTGCACCAACTGATTGTCATGGTTAACCATGATAGTTAGGGATTTATATGAAGGGTTGTGACTCCAACTCACAACCCTTTCGTTATGCTGAATGACTTCAAGGAAGTCAGTTTCAAGCTACCGGAAGTAAAAGAGGTCATTCAAGGGCGGTTGAAGACAATGTTCTTCTTGAAGATTATAATGGGAACGGTGATGAGTATGCATATGTAAATTTCGAAAGAAACAACGTCTGCGAAGATAAGGGTCACAAGAAAACAGAGAGGGAGCTCTCCAGACTTCGGTGGAATGTTAGAAACCTCAAGGATTGAAAGAGAATTTAGGTATAGGGAAATGTTCTCGTGCTAGGAGACATTAGCCTTTACTGTTGGTTTGTTCTTAGTTTCTCTTTTGCTTGGTCTTTGTGTTGACTGTTGTTGTTAGCTTGTTTTAGGTAGGCATTAGCCTATCTCCTTTGTCACGCTTGGGCGTTTTTCCATCTTGTATTTTCTTTTTCATTTTTAATATATTTTAACCTTTCTACTTCTAAAAAAAAAAAAAGTATCCGAAATTAAGAAGGATAAGGACCTTGTGATCCATATTTATAGGAATATACTTAATCTTATTTTTTTTTCTTGGACGAGGGGTAAAATAGTCATTTTATGGCTTAGGGGTAAAATCGTCATTTAGGTATTCTAAGGCAAAATCGTCACTTGCTGAAATGTCCGACCTAGCCGAGGTGCTCAGGCCCACAAGTATGGTCATCTGCCAGGCCATGCGGAGGAGCGTGTGAACTTAAATAGTATGAAACCCAAGAAAATTTGATGAAGTTCAGCTCCTGAATAAAGAAAATCTAACTCAAAGCTGAAGAATCCTGGTTAGGCCTGAAAAGCCTTCATTACTCCTAGGTAAAGAACTTATATCACTCCGAGGAGAATAGCCTCCAACGAGCCTTCATCGCTCGAAGGCGAAGAGTCGGGTCGCTCTAAAAGAGAAAGGACCTCACCACTCAACGTTTCCTAGTCAGATACCTCGCAAACCATAGATATCTGAGTTTTAAGAAATACATGAAAGTTCGCGAACTAGCTCAAAAACCGTGATTTCAGTTTGGAATAGTTCACGAACCGTTGTGAACTGAATTATGAAGTTGGTATTATAGGCTAGCAGTTGGCGAACTCCGGTTCTGAACCGTGGTCAACTGAGTTCGGTAGTCTTGTAGGGTTGGCGGTGGGTTCGCAACAAGATTGCACTCGACTCGTGTACAAGCCTAACGATTCACGAATGGTTGTACCAACCGTCCCAGTAGATTTTAGCAGATGCTCAAAGACTTATTCTTTAAATATGTTTAGCATTACTAGAATTCTCTCAAACACTTCTAAGACTTCATTGATCACTCAAACACTTACGTGTGTGCATCATGATTATATTCTTAGGTGTTTAAATGAACATCAAATTGCTTTTAGTTCTTTGGCATACTTTCCAAACCGAACAATCATTATACACTCTGTTCCCAAACCGGTTCCCAAAGTGTATATTATTCTATTGTATTTTCAAGACCCAAAAGTGTTTGCTTGATTTTCAAGTTATCTTAGCTTGAATTCTAAGCCACTGGTCTTTGAATACTATAAATATAGATGCTTTTTCAACCGGAAAAAATCAATCCTTGACACTTTGTGTCCTAGTTGATTCTAGAGTCGTCCTCTATAGACCTAGATTTCCTCTACGAATAAAATACTTCGCTTTGGGGATTCCTCAATCCAGGTCCGACTATCTTTACCTTGATGGTTCGTGAATCCTGATCTTGATTTTATGTTATCGAGGTTTTCTTAATCTCTTTCAGGCAAGATAGATAGAAATCACAAAGTTCTCTTCGCCTTAGACTTTATGATTCCTTAAGATAGATATCTGAAAACTGATCCTAGTTAATCTTTTGAAGATTGTTCTTGAGAGGTGGTTAAGAATCTAGGCTGCTCCTCGGGAGTCGTAAGTTATAGATTTATGAGGATTGCTAGCTTTGTCTATTGCAAACAGATTTCCTCGCCTTGATCTTTGATCTAAACGGAAATCAAATAGGCTTATCTGATTCAAAAGGAAGATTGGTATCAAAAGTCTTCACTTAGGCTGTAAAGGACGTCAGACAAATGAATCAATTGCGTAGAGCATTACGAGGTTCAAGAAACTTAAGGAGTGCGACTGTAACTGAATCTCTTGGAGGGTGGATTCGATCTCAACTATGTTCCAGTCCGAAGTCTGATAGTAGGCTAGTGTTTGTAACGGCTTAATACAGTTTGATGTTCAAATCTGGACGAGGTCCTGGGGGTTTTCTGCTATTACGGTTTCCTCGTTAACAAAACTTCTCATGTCTTGTGATTTTCCTTTTCCGTATTATATTGTTTATCTTTATAATTGGGTTTACGCAAGTTGTATGTATTCAATCTTAATAGATACGTCCATCTAATTGTGATCGATTACGATACTCGTTTCTTGTAGAAATCTTATCTTGAAATATAGTTAAAAATTTAATTACTTGGCAGAATTCCGATTGGATTATTTGGATACGACTAGATTGATCTTGGATATTGATTTTTGAGATCGTCTAAGTACTCTTATTAACAATTAGGTTCATGGACTCTTGTCTATATACATACTGATTGAGAAGAGGTTAGAAATACAAACTATATATACATATTTTCAAGGATCATTCAGTTAGTCTACTTTCAATTATTTTAGGTTTTGTCCATACAGGTTGCCGAACGAAAAAGTTAGTAGTGTACTTGGTACGCCTGCGTTTTCAATTGGTATCAGAGCAGGGAAACACTGTACACCTAAAAAGTTTGTGTTTGTTATAGATTCTTAAAGCATATCCTAATGGGGAATAACTTTAGAAGGATTATCTCATTCACCTGCAACGTACACCAGAGTTCCTTAAAGATTCTTGGAAATTCTTGCCTATAAAAACAACTTCAGATTGTCTGGAAAGTTACAATTCTACTGAGACCTCCAATCTCAAGATTGAGAATGAAGAATCCAAAGGAAAAACAATTGCTCCCTTGGCAAGAACTAAAGTCAAGAATACATCTGTCAAGAGTTTTCAATTATGCAATCTTTAAAAATTGCCTATCAATTTATTTAAGGAATGCAACTAAGGAATATCTATAGACGAAAAACTATTCTTAGTCGTTAAAGACACTCTTGAATTCTTGCATCGTCTTACTGTGATCATGGAAAAAGCTAATTCCTTGCATTGTACCGACTCTAACAAGTTTTGTTTCAAGTATGGTCAAATTAGACATGTTAAAAAAGTCTTGCACACTCCCTAAAAGGAAAACTGCAAAGAGGATGATATTTTCTACTTTTCAAGAAACTAAACAGGTTGATCATTTTAACCGAACTGAACAAAAAAACATCAGTGTGATCAAGAATTCTAACTCTTTTGATTCTGTCTCGGGTACAAAAGATGATAACTTTCGTTCTGAGATGATTCGTGAGCATCTTCTTGCTCACCCAACTTCTTGGTAACAAGAAACTAGAATCACCCCATCATGTATATAGGTTGGGGTGGGGCAAGTAACTGATAGTTTATTTCTTTTGTTTGTGTTTTTAGTTTTACATGTAATCTCTCTAATCGCAAGTCTTATCAATGCTCTATGTAACCCACAAATATTTTGACAATGTTAAAAGATTTTTCTTATTATATAGGGTTTACTCCATAATTTTGAAATTTTTTATACATGAGTAAAGCCGTCAGTGGTATCATGATTGTCTCTAAGATATTTTTGGATTTCACGTATTTCATTGAATAATACGTTAGAGTATGTATCAATCAACCAATTTATCAAAAAATTTAGTTAATTATTATCAATAAATCTCAATTGTAGTATCTATTTTTAGATAACTACTTGTTAGTTATTCGTGAAGCGTCCATGCCTTCTCTAGCTCTTATAAGGTCTGGGTCCACGAACCCTCCTTATCTTCTCAAACTGTTCACGAATGGCAAATTGGGAAGAAAAAGAAAAAAATAGGGTTACAAAACCAATTTCCTTTCTTATGCTTTTTGGTAAAGTTTTTCCTCTATAAATTTTAGATTCAAAGTTATTACATGAAGAAGAGCTTCAACTGAGGAAAGGGTTATCATACAAGGGTGTTTTCAAGTAAGTTTTATATCTCTTATTCTTGAATTTTGCTATTTTTAGTAAAACATGGTGAGGTTAAGAGGTAATGGATTATCTAATAAACTCTAAGGAATCCTCTCAGGTAATACATAATCACAAGGAGAAAGGTGAATATAGTAATCAATCTTCTTGTAGAGTAGTCTTTGTGATTATGATTGTTTTAATGCTTATGACAAAATTCTTTCAAGAGGGTTTCTTCTTGAGAAGAAGTTGGTCAACGATCATGCTAGTGAACTATCTTGTTTTGAAAAGTATAATCTTGCTGACATCTTTGATGGTCATGGTGAAGGATTTGACGTTCTAACAATAGTGTTTTATGCAAATGTCCATGATGTGAATCTTGATAAATTCTCCTTCAAAACCATGATTGGAAGAAGAGTTCTTGAAGTAAATAGAGAATTTTCGGTTACTATTACTAGTATTCCTATGAGAGATTTTAGCTTTCCTAGACCAAGGGAAGAGAATCCATCTTGTGAAATTATCTCTCTTCAACTTGGTGGAAGATGTCTTAGTTGGATGAATTGGAAATTTCCCAAAAGATCTCTCTATGGCATTAATAGTTCTAGAAAACTTGGAATTCCAAATCTTTGTCCATCTGCTATTGAAAATGATCGTTGGGGTCGAGATTTTGCGGAGCGGAATTGGTATATTTTCTTGATGTGGGAGCTCAAGGCCTTGATGTATGTGGGTGGATTATACAACAAATGGCCACCATGAAGCTCTATGACAAAAATCTAGGTTTTCCTTACCTCGTTCATAGAATTTGTTAATACTTTGATGTTGCACCAATTGTAATCTCAATTGGATCACCACCCTGTTCTCAAGACCTCATACAATCATATGAGATGCAATGATCTCAAAAGAAGAAGAAGTTCTTCTTCATCCTCATTCGGTACTTGTGATCCTACTTCCTTGGAACTTTTACACAAAGTTCTTAAAAGGGTTGAAAATGTAGACAACAAGGTAAAATGTGTATGTGAACAAATGTGTTTACTAGGTACAAAATTTCCCAAAATTAAGGATGATATGGAGAAAATTCAAGTTTCCTGGAGTGAATCGGAGAGTGAAGTTGAAGATGACACTTAGCTCCTTCCTATGTTTTTACTTGTTAACTCCTTGTATGAATTTATTCTTATTGTTTAAGGAGGAACACTAGCTTTAGGAGTAGTTCTTATGTGTTACTATTCCAAATACTATCATCTTGCATGTGTAAAGTTTATTTAATTAAATTTTATTTTGGAAGATGACTTGCAATACCTAATATTCATGGGTTATATATATATATATATATATATATATTGCTTATTTTATGAGATTTGTTCTCACTATTATTTTATGGTGACTAAACATATATCTCATATTTTATCATAGGTTAATCTCTTAACTCTTGCAAAAGAGGAGTAAACTATTCTGGAATTTGTTCTTTGCTATCATATTCTGGTGATTAGAACATATATCTCATATTTTCTCATAAGTTAAGCTCTTAGCTGTTGCAAAAGAGGAGTAAACTATTTTGAGAATAACAGTATTGATCTCTCCACGATTACACTTTTGTGAATATACTGCTACAGGATTCCGTAAGATGTTCTCTAGGAATCTACTTACTTCCTTGATTGGATAATCTCCAGGGAATAAGTGGTGAACTTTAATCTCTACGTCCGTACATGGCTAGAGAAGTTATAATTCTTATGTTGAGTCATATGACTCATATCGCACTAATTTTTATCTTGTTCATAACTGGCATAGCAAATAGTTTTTGTCCATGATTATTTTTCTCATGAAAATTTTGTATCTTAGTGCCCCTTACGTTAAAATCGCTATTTTTAACTTCTTTGTTCGTAACTGGAGAGAATAGAAAAAAATATTGTGATACTTTTTCATTTTATGCTCGTAACTGGCGAGTAAATTTGTATGTACAAGGAAAATCCTTCTCTTTTGATTAGAGTTAAGGTTGCTCATGTTGTTCTTTCGGGAATGACATCTAACGGGGGAGAGTTCTTTTTAACTTGCGCTTAATGGTAATATCTTTGTGGGGAGAGTGGATGTGGAATTGTAGGAGATTCTTGTACCTTTACATCTCCTTGATGCAAACTGAGTTTACTTGGTGAAATCCTCTAAACTAAATGTTGGTATGTGTTCTCTATTCATGAATACTCTTTTGTTAATTCATCTTGATCCTGATTTTTCGCCTTTGCCAATTTTGTTGACAAAAAAGGGGGAGAATTATTAAGTAGAATTTTATTACATTACATGTGGCTTTTAGGAGCATCGTGTAAGGGGAATAGATTACTATTTATAGGTTTTACCTATTTTGAAAAACAAGTAAGTATTGACTAAGGGGGAAAACATATCATCGTAGTATTGCTTCGGAGTTTTGGTGCAATTGAACTTTGAGGAAGGTAACAATACTATGTTTTTTATAACAACCGATGAGTAGAGTGTGATTACCCCATTCTAATAAAGATATTTTTGAGTATCCCATAAGTTGTTATCGCTACAGTTCTTCAACAATAAAGGTGCTACACGAACTCCAAGACGTTTATTGAAGAACCAAGGAAATCAAGAAACGTGGATTGAGTTGAAAAATTTATTTATTTTGAATCCATATGTATTAATAGTTTTTTCAATAAAATTGGCGGGGGGGATTGTTAGAGCAATGCTTGGTTGAACCCACAAGCTTTTCTATCTCAAGCTTGTTGTAAATGTTAGATGATCAAAACTATGTCTTGATTTCTAATCTACTAAGTAAACTCTCGGACTAGGTTAAAATTTGGTAGTTGAGAATCAGACATCACCCTCGAAGACTGGAGATCGACGAAGACATTTGGAGAACTTTTGTATCAGGTATGTGAAGACTGAACCATTCTATTTTACTCACTATCTTACCATTTTATCTGTTGAGACAATGTCATATGACTTCTAGTACATTTACAAAGAATAAGTTTCGAGTCAAGCTTGTCTTGTTAAAAATCTCGAAATATGACTTTAGCAAAGGTGTTCAACGATACTTAAACAATATTAGTTCTAAGCAATTTATTGTTTGAATTAATTCGTGGATCAATTGAAAATTTCCCATGCAAATATCACGTGGGAATGTTTCAAACATTATAATAGAAGAATATTAAAGTATCTGATACTTCTGCTCATGGTAGGTTGGCGAAACATTTCGCAAACCATAGATATCTGAGTTTCAGAAATACAAGAAGGTTGGCGAACCAGTTCGCAAATCGTGAATTCAGTTGGGAACAGTTCACAAACCGTTGTGAACTAAATTTTAAATTTGGTATTATGGGGCATCAGTTAGCGAACCTGGTTCAGAAACTGTGTTCAAATGAGTTTGGTAGTCTTGTAGGGTTGGCGAACCCGGTTCATGAACCGTTGCACCCTGACTCGTGAACAAGCCTAACGGGTCACGAATAGTTGTACCAACCATCCCAGTAGATTTTCACATATGCTCAAAGACTTATTTTTTTAAATATGTTTAGCATTGCTATAACTCTCTCAAACACTTTTAAGACTTCATTGATCACTCAAACACTTATATGTGTGCATCATGATTAAATTATTAGGTGTTTAAATGAATATCAATTTGCTTTTAATTATTTGGAATTCTTGCCAAACCGAACAACCATTATACACGGTTCCAAAACCGATTCCTGGTGTATACTCTTTTACTGTATTTTTGAAACCTAAAAGTGTTTGCTTGATTATCAAGTTATCTTAACTTAAATTCTAGAAAACCCCTGATCTTTGAAAACTATAAACAGAGATGCTCTTTCAATTAGGAAATTCAATCCCTGACTCTTTGTGTCCTTGTTGATTATAGAGTCGTCCTCTACAGACCTAAGTTTCCTTTGAGAAACATAATTAGGTCTACGACTAAAAGACTTCGCTTTAGGGATTCATGAAGCCTGGTCCGATTATCTTTAGCTTGATAGTTCGTGAATCCTGATCTTGATTTTCTGTTATCAAGGTTTTTGTGATCTCTTTCAGGTAAGATAGATAGTGAAAAAGCGGGGGTACAACAACCTCACCCAATATTTCGATTAGCAATCTGTATGGACTAACTCTAATATACTTTTAAGATAATCAACTAGACAGTCAGACTCAATCTTAATAAGAAGTATATCAAGGAGTTAATATCTCTATCTCTCGATTTGATCTTTACTCAAGTAAATGGAAATCTGCGAGTCTTTATCAAATACTAGGGAGATAAACTTGTATGGTACCAAAGACCAATATCCAAGTGTCAATCAATGTAAATCAACAACCAAAGGTTGGATATTATAATTGATTGATCTTAACGCACAACCTGTGATATTTCAATTATATAAAGAAATATAATGCGGAATAGATTTAACACAGACACCAGAAGTTTTGTTAACGAGGAAACCGCAAATGCAGAAAAACCCCGGGATCTAGTCCAGATTGAACACCATAGTGTATTAAGCCGCTACAGACACTAGACTACTACAAACTAACTTCGGTCTGGGACTGTAGTTGAACCTAATCAATCTCACACCGATTCAAGGTACGAGCTTGCGCTCCTTACGTCTCTCGATCCCGGTGAGGATACTACGCACTTGATTCCCTTAGTGATCTCACCCACAACTAAGAGTTGCTCGACCCAAAGTCGAAGACTTCAATAAACAAATCTGTATCACACAGAAAAGTCTACGATAATAGATAAATCTTTCTCCCACAGATAAACCTATGAGTTTTTGTTCCGTATTTTGATAAATCAAGGTGAACATGAACTAATTGATAACCCAGACTTATATTTCCGAAGAACAGCCTAGTATTATCAATCACCTCACAATAATCTAAATCGTATGGTAGCGAAACTAGATATTGCGGAATCACAAACGATGAGACGAAGATGTTTGTGATTTCTTTTTATCTTGCCCTATCGGAGATATAATCTCAAGTCAATTATTCAATTGAACTCTTACGATAGAAAATGGCAAGATCAGATCGCTCAACTACAAGATAAGTAGTTTCGTCTGGCTTCACAATCCCAATGAAGTCTTTCAGTCGTTAACCTCCAGGGTTTCGAGAAGAAACCTAAAGTTAAAGGAGAATCGACTCTAGAAAAACCAACTAGTATCACACAGGAGGTGTGGGGATTAGTTTTTACAGTTGCTAGAGTTCCCCTTTGTTTATGGGTAAAAATCGTTTCTGTCGATTTCGGTAAATTCGGTAGGTGAGTGAGAAACTGATTCAAACCCTAAACAAATATGCTGCACGTGAGCACTTTATAGATTCGAGAGATCAATGCAGTACAAGTCCGGCCTAAACCAAGAAATGGTCGTTCCCGGACTTGCTTGGTCACAAAGTGGAGGAGAAGGGTTGATTTGGGGAGGAAGCAAAGAAATGTGTTGAGACCAGAGTAGTTCTGGGAGAGTAGTATCTCGACTTGTATCAGAAAGTAAAATCTTGGGAAGCTTGCAAGAGATGGAAGCTTTTGGGAGAGCTTGCAAAGTTGCCTTTCTGAGAGTGTGGTATTTTTCTCCGACCGAGACTTGTTTTCGGTGGAAATAGGTAAGACCTATTTATACAAGTCGAGATTGAAACGTGCCACTGCCTCATGAAGGAAGAGAGTAAAGGGTGAAATAATGGGAGGAGGTGGTAACCGCATGGTTTAATGGGCGAAAACGTTTTTCACCATTATTTCCTCTTTTTATTTGACCGCTTTATTCCTTTTCACGCTTTCTTAATGTGAGCGTAGTGTACGTACATCTCTTGTGACCGCCAAACCAAAACCCTAAAGAAGCATCCCCGTTTGTGTCGATGTCTCGAGTGTTGGTTGCATCTTGAGTGCAAGTGGCGCTGCTAGTGGCGCGTGTGGCATGTGCGGAATGCCTTGGTGGTAGGTTGCATGGTTTGCAAGTTAGGTTACCAGCGTGTGTGTTTGGCATGTCCCAATGGCATGTGCGGAATGCCTTGGTGGTAGGTTGCACGGTTTGCAAGTTAGGCTACCAGCGTGTGTGTTTGGCATGTGCGGAATGCCTTGGTGGTAGGTTGCACGGTTTGCAAGTTAGGCTACCCTTAGCGTGTGTGTTTGGCATGTGCCAATGGCTCGTGCGGCCATGTTGACCCTAGTTGCAAGTCTTGCAAGCCTAGGGCGCTATGTTTGGCGTGGGCCAAAGGCATAGCGGCTTGGAAGTATGGCTTGCGACACGTGTTGGCATGTGCCAATGGCACGTGCGGCTATGTTGACCTAGTTACAAGTCTTGCAAACCTAGGGCGCTATGTTGGGCGTGGGCCAAAGGCATAGCGGCTTGGAAATATGGCTTGCGACACGTGTTGGCATGTGCCAATGGCACATGCGGCCATGTTGACCTAGTTGCAAGTCTTGCAAACCTAGGGCGCTATGTTGGCGTGGGCCAAAGGCATAGCGGCTTAGAAATATGGCTTGCGACACGTGTTGGCATGTGCCAATGGCACATGCGGCCATGTTGACCTAGTTGCAAGTCTTGCAAACCTAGGGCGCTATGTTGGGCGTGGGCCAAAGGCATAGCGGCTTAGAAATATGGCTTGCGGCACGTGTTGGCATGTGCCAATGGCACGTGCGGCCATGTTGACCTAGTTGCAAGTCTTGCAAGCCTAGGGCGCTATATTTGGCGTGGGCCAAAGGTATAGCGGCTTGAAATTTTTAATTGTTGCCATGGTGCGCGGGGGTGCGGCTTGGTTTGGCATTGTTGCCATGGTGCGCATGGTGCGGCTTGGTTTGGCATTGTTGCCGTGGTGCGTAGTATGCGGCTTGGTTTGGAATTGTTGCCATGGTGCGCAGGGTGCGGCTTGGTTTGGCATTGTTGCCATGGTGCGCAGTATGCGGCTTGGTTTGGCACTGTTGCCATGGTGCGCAGGGTGCGGCTTGGTTTGGCATTGTTGCTTGTGGTCCAAAGCGAGATGCGGCTTGGTTTGGCATTGTTGCCATGGTGCGCAATATGCGGCTTGGTTTGGCATTGTTGCCATGGTGCGCAGATATGCGGCTTGGTTTGGCATTGTTGCCATGGTGCGCGATATGCGGCTTGGTTTTAGCATTGTTGCCATGGTGCGCGATATGCGGCTTGGTTTGGCATTGTTGCCATGGTGCGCAAGATATGCGGCTTGGTTTGGCATTGTTGCCATGGTGCGCGATATGCGGCTTGGTTTGGCATTGTTGCCATGGTGCGATATGCGGCTTGGTTTTGGAATTAGGGTTACTGCGTTGAAAACCTAATGCAGTATTTTGAAAAAAATACCCCTATTAATTGTTTACACACGAGTTAAATGCTCTTAGTTAATGTGTTGCGGGTAACACTAGGTCATGGTTTTTTACGATTTTATCCTTTGTCTAAAAACCACCATCAACATTAAGTCCCCCCGCTTAGCTCGGAGCAGGGGCTTTGTTGCGAGGTAAGCATAAGATGGTGACAAACTATTAACAAAGAAACCGTAAAGAGAATTGAGGAGGCTTGCGACCTTTTATAAATAGGATTTGGAATCCTTGCCTCTCGGTAGTTTTGCACGAATCGGGAGGCTGGCATAATTGGTGGGCCCTGCGCAGCTTGGCGACGTTGGGAAGTTGGCGTGAGTTGGGAAGCCGAGTGTGCTAGGCGGGTGGGACCGGCGCAAAGTGTAGAAGCCGTGCGTGCTTGCGGGTCGGCGCAATTAGTGGGGCGGTGCAGCTTGGAAACCGTGCTTGTAGGCGTGACTTGGGCGACATTGGGAAGTCGCACCCTTTGTGGGACCATTTCTTGCACGCGTGATTTTGGTAAAAGGAAATCCTTCCCTATTTCAAAGTCTTCACGCCTATATATATATATATATATAAGCCCCTTTCTCCCCATCCTGCGCTTTATTCCTTCCTCTTTTCATACTAGCGACAAAGAGAAACCGGCTTCCAGGTATGTCTTCGAGTACTTTTCTTTTTCTTTTTTTTTCTTTTCACGTAGGTGTAAACCATAAGAGTAGGCGCTCCCACAATCCTTGCATATGATTTCTTGGCGTGCCTCTTGTAGAAAATATTGTATGTATGCGACCAAGGGAAATCTTTGCATATATTATTTGAACCCGTAGGAAATATTGCATATATGAATTTTCGGTCTGAAAGAAATATTTGAACCACCGAAGAAAATATCTGCGTGTGTATTTTGAACCCGTAGAGGATGCTCAGTATATAATTCGGGCCCGAAGAAAGATACATAGACGCACTTGTACCCGTATAGAATCTCCGCGTATATAGTCTCGAACCCGAAGAAAATACTTTGCGTGTATAGTCTTGAACCCGAATAAAATACTTGTGTATATAGTCTTGAACGCGAATAAAATACGTCCTCCTCCTTCCCCTTTCTTTTTTTTTTTTTTTGTTGGGTACGATTATGTGTCGGGAGATAACCGTCTTTCTCCGTTTGTTTTGTGCGAGATATCTTATTACCAAATTGTTGTGAAGGAATTCGATAAGATGTTACCTGAATCAAATTTCACTTCGCCAAGGATGCTCATAATTCCAAACCGAACACGATGATGAATTCTTCACTAGAGCCCTTGCCCCCGCTCGGAAGAATCACCCGAGTTTCGTGCCAATTTTGCTAACCGGTGGTGAGGATGAAAGGAAGACACGTTCGGTTTGCCCGAGAGCACCATTCGGTTCTGTCTCCATAAAAAGGGTGTATTCTTCTTCCAACATTGACTTGAGGATGTGTCAAAGCCCATTGCGTTCTTTTGATAGATGGGTTGAGTTCATGGTGAGCAAGGAGCATATAAATACCAACTTGACTCGGCGCGAGTCATTGATCTTTGTCAAGACTTGATAAATCTCCAGTTAGGAAGGATATCCCGGGCTTGGTTGCTTTCATCTCCGGATGGTGTTCGGACACCCATACAATTATATGTAGATGGGGCGAGATAACTTTCTCCTTGGAGAGTGTGGCTCTCTTGTTGAATCTTCTCCAGGGAATCTTAAAATCCAATTATCACGAAAGTGAGGTGAAGATGCGGGATGACCTGGCCGCTAAGTTGGGGGATTTTGCTCGGAAAGACTCCATTGCGAAGTCGAAGGATTCTGCCCCAAAGAGGATGAAAGGTGTCCTTACGGTTGGTGGATATCTCAATGGTTTTCGGACGAGTTGGAGCACAGGCAAGCAGTGATCTTCATGTCGCCGCATTTTTGGCTCTCTGGTTGTCGAGAGACATTTTTGATGACGGTTACGGCAAGAAAGGAATAAGACCCGGAGTTGTTAGCGATTCTTTGTGAAGTTGGCAAAGGGTGAAGTTCTTCCCATTGGCAAAGTTGTTCCTTGGTTCCTCAGATGTGCATCTGGATCACCTAGTTGCGAACATGCAAGTTTGAATGGTTTCATGAAAGTGGATTCGTATGTGCACGTTGCTTTTACGCAAGTCCGGCTATGGGAGCACTTTGAGAAGTATGCTCCGAAACCACCGCTTCGCTTCCGTGAGTTGGGGTGGCTCCGAGAATTCTTCGATGGGTGAACAGGCGTCCAAGAGTTGGCGTGAGCTTGGTTAGTTTTCTTGATAAGTTGCATGAAATCAATTTTCGTCCATGGGGCCGGTCCATAAGTCAGTGACTCAAATTGACACTTTTGCTTACCTTTCGCTCATGTCTTTGTCTTGATGACGCTTTGAGCGTTGGTGAAAAACTGTTCATTCAAAGTCGCTTGCCGGTTATATGCCGTCTTTCTTCGTAGGGTCTTTCCGAATAGCTGCTTACAATATTGACCGTCTTTGCTCGTCACATGGGTTTCGATCAAGGGTGCCTCTTGTTTACCGGCCGGTGATCCCTAAAGATTCATTGCGTGTCGCCCTTGGCCTTGATACCCTTAAAGGGTATCCGTCTTTCCTTCTTTCAAATGGGAAGAGTAACCCGACGACCTTCGGCTATAATGAGTTTTGGTGCGGCGAGTTTACTATGATCCGAGATTTTGTGAATAACGTGGTGGAAAACGTTCGTTGCAAACCTTCCCAAAAGATTACGAAAGAGTATCCAATGTTGAGAGATCCCAAGCGAAAGTTTCCTAACAATTGGAAAGCCCCGGGCCAAGGAACGGAGAACAAAGAATCGTCTTTGGCGGGTTCGGACGGTTTCACAAGATCCTCCCACGGCTCTTGTGTCTTTGATTCTTCCAATAACCGGTATGTGTCGCCTCTTCATTGGTTTGTCTCAAAACACGTGAATTTGGTGAGAATATGTGTCTTGTTTCCTTCGGGGCTTCGGTAGTGTTAATGTTTTCGCTGCTCTTGCACGTTGCCGAGGCGGCAATTTCTTCAAAGAACTCCAGCAACATTGAGCCTTCTCATAGCGATGATGAGTCGAGAGAAGAAGGTTCAACAAGTGAGAGTGATTCCTCCGTGGCCAGAGTTACATTTCGGGAAGTGGTTCGATGAGTTTCGCACTTCTTTTCTTTGTCCTTTTGTTTCCTCTTTTGGGAAATATCACTCGAGTTCGCGGGAGGAATCCGGTTCGGAGGATGATTCTACCTGGGGTAGAGCCGCATGAAAACTTGCCTTTGGTGACCACCGCCGGTGACTTGGAGATGAGCGTTAGCCAATTGCTCGGCACAGATGCGGCTCAAACGGATGATTCTCGATGGTTGTTGCCGTAGACATGGAGGAAAACCCTCTGCGAGTCGTGAGGCCGGAGTGCGGGCGCCATTTTTGATCCTCCGTACTTGGTTCCTTATCCGGGTCATGTCTTTGGTTGGCGGCTTCGAGTCGTGCCGGCTAAGCACGAGGCGTTGTACACCGAATCTGGGGAGAAATACGGACATATGGCTACAACCAAGAAAGTCACTAGTCGATTTCTTATGGTTAAGCGTGTGGAAGAGGCTTTATCTTCCATCGAGGACATGCGTGAGGTGACTGGTCACATCGTTTTCTGAAGACGTTATTGTGGATCGGGGAGCACCATCGCGACGTGTGCATAGAAAGGAGTTCAACACTTCGTGGTTTGTCGAAGGCCTTGCAGAGATCCAAAGTTGAAAGATGCGGCCGATCGAAAGCCTTTCCGTGAGGAGATTGCTCGACAGGAGGTAGAACTCGAAAAACTTTCCAAGATGTTGACTATGAAGAGAGCGGCTCTTGAAGATGCAAAGTTGACCTTCTCCAAGAAGAACGGACCTCTGTTGGATGATTTTCCTTGAATGTTTCTCCGTTAAACTTTCATTTAGGCTTTTTTTTTTTTTTTGAAAGACATATTGGATGTCCGGTTCAAAACTTGACCTTTGATAGACAGTGGTAGCTTTTTGGGTATTGGATTATTTGTGGGATGAATGGTTTTGATAATATGACTCTGATTATGTTTTGGGAAAGGAATATTGCTTTTATGAAAGTGTGTGCTAGCAATAGGCATAAGACTCGGTGAGTACGGACAGCGTTTTACTAAGAACCTAAAAATAGATTGTATATCTTGCCCGATCTGAATTTACTCACTTCATAGGTTTTGCGAACACGCCCCTCTCCATGTAAAATGCGGTTCTTTCTTTGGTGGCTTTGCTAGTAGCATCGCCAAAGAAGTCCCCGATTGTTGGTAGCGTCTTGTGAGTCCCAGGTTTTACGATGTAGTTTTAACAACTGATAACCGGGTTGTCGAAATCGGACCGAGTCGCAAGTCCCCAATTCTTTGGTAGCGTCTTGGCGAGTCCCCGAGGTTTTACGGTGTAGTTTTAACAACCGATAACAGGGTTGTCCGAGTCGGACCGAGTCGCAAGTCCCCAATTCTTGGGTAGCGTCTTCAACGAGTCCCGGTTTTCAGTGTAGTTTTACAACTGGTAACCGGTGTCATCTGGCGTTGATTCGGATCGAGTCGCCTTCCCCTACCATCTTGACATCTGGGTCGAAGAACGAGATCGGCAAATCGACATTGTAAGATAGATCGATCCTCCCGTTGTGGTCGCCAATTGTTTATGGGTAAAATCGTTTCTACGCGATTTCGGTAAATTCGGTAGGTGAGTGAGAAACCGATTCAAACCCTAAAAAATGTCTTTCACGTGAGCACTTTATAGATTCGAGAGATCAATCATCACAAGTCCGGCCTAAACCAAGAAATGGCCGTTCTAGACTTGCTTCGGTCACAAAGTGGAGGAGAAGGGTTGATTTGGGGAGGGAAGCAAAGAAAGGTGTTGAGACCCGTGAGTAGTTACGGGAGAGTAGTATCTCGACTTATATCGAGAAAGTAAAAGCTTGGGAAGCTTGCAAGAGATGGAAGCTTTTGGGAGAGCTTGCAAAGTTGCCTTTACGAGAGTGTGGTATTTTTCTCCCGACCGAGACTTGTTTTACGGTGGAAATAGGTAAGACCTATTTATACAAGTCGAGATTGAAACGTACCACTGGCCTCATGAAGGAAGAGAGTAAAGGGTGAAATAATGGGAGGAGGTGGTAACCGCATGGTTTAATGGGCGAAAACGCTTTTCACCATTATTTCCTCTTTTATTTGACCGCTTTATTCCTTTTCACGCTTTCTTAATGTGAGCGTAGTGTACTGGCGCATCTTTGTGACCGCCAAACCAAAACCCTAAAGAAGCATCCCCGGTTTGTGTCGATGTCTCGAGTGTTGGTTGCATCTTGAGTGCAAGTGGCGCTGCTTAGTGGCGCGTGTGGCATGTGCCAATGGCATGTGCGGAATGCCTTGGTGGTAGGTTGCATGGTTTGCAAGTTACCGAGCGTGTGTGTTTGGCATGTGCCAATGGCATGTGCGGAATGCCTTGGTGGTAGGTTGCACGGTTTGCAAGTTAGGTTACCGGCGTGTGTGTTTGGGCATGTGCCAATGGCATGTGCGGAATGCCTTGGTGGTAGGTTGCACGATTTGCAAGTTAGGCTACCGCTGTGTGTTTGGCATGTGCCAATGGCTCGTGCGGCCATGTTGACCTAGTTGCAAGTCTTGCAAGCCTAGGGCGCTATGTTTGGCGTGGGCCAAAGGCGTAGCGGCTTGGAAGTATGGCTTGCGACACGTGTTGGCATGTGCCAATGGCACGTGCGGCCATGTTGATCTAGTTACAAGTCTTGCAAACCTAGGGCGCTATGTTGGGCGTGGGCCAAAGGCATAGCGGCTTGAAATATGGCTTGCGACACGTGTTGGCATGTGCCAATGGCACATGCGGCCATGTTGACCTAGTTGCAAGTCTTGCAAACCTAGGGCGCTATGTTGGGCGTGGGCCAAAGGCATAGCGGCTTAGAAATATGGCTTGCGACACGTGTTGGCATGTGCCAATGGCACATACGGCCATGTTGACCTAGTTGCAAGTCTTGCAAACCTAGGGCGCTATGTTGGGCGTGGGCCAAAGGCATAGCGGCTTAGAAATATGGCTTGCGGCACGTGTTGGCATGTGCCAATGGCACGTGCGTCCATGTTGACCTAGTTGCAAGTCTTGCGAGCCTAGGGCGCTATATTTGGCGTGGGACAAAGGTATAGCGGCTTGGATATTTGGCATTGTTGCCATGGTGCGCAGTGCGGCTTGGTTTGGCATTGTTGCTGGTGGTGCGCGGGTGCGGCTTGGTTTGGCATTGTTGTCGTGGTGCACCTATGCGGCTTGGTTTGGCATTGTTGCCATGGTGCGCGGGTCGGCTTGGTTTGGCATTGTTGCCGTGGTGCGCAGATGCGGCTTGGTTTGGCATTGTTTCCATGGTGCGCGGTATGCGGCTTGGTTTGGCATTGTTGCCATGGTGCGCAGAGTGCGGCTTGGTTTGGCATTGTTGCCATGGTGCGCAGTATGCGGCTTGGTTTGGCATTGTTGCCATGGTGCGCAGTATGCGGCTTGGTTTGGCATTGTTTCCATGGTGCGCAGTATGCGGCTTGGTTTGGCATTGTTGCCATGGTGCGCAGTATGCGGCTTGGTTTTGGAATTAGGGTTCTGTGTTGAAAACCCTAATCTGGTATTTTGAAAAAAAATACCCCTATTAATTGTTTACACCTGAGTTAAATGCTCTTAGTTAATGTGTTGCGGGTAACACTAGGTCATGGTTTTTTACGATTTTATCCTTTGTCTAAAAACCACCATCAACATCCTTATATAGTTTTCAAATCAGGGTTTGCAAAAGTTACCTTGGTAACAAAGCATTCAATATTAACCGTTAGATGAAAATCCTGATTCAACCAAGCTAATATCTTTCAACCGTTAGATCGAAACTTAACTTGTCACACACAAATGAAATGTATTCATTTAGGTTTGAGTAATCGTACCTAAACGTGTACACTTAGTTGGTTCACAAATAGTTAACCAATGGTTAGCCATATGAGTACTTTCATATTAACCGTATTCATCTTTCTCATAACTAGTTCAAATGACTCATAAGAAGTAGTTCAATTGCTTAGGTCTTTATTCATAGACACAATTGAAGCAAAATCGGTATGATCCACTTGAATCAATTCATGAACAATATAGCTACGGTTTGCAAAGATTGCATTCCTTATAATTTATTGTTTTAAGCTCATGAACTACCGATTTGAGAAATAACCAGCTTGGGTACACGTATGGTATGCGTACATTAGCTACCGGATTTGAGTTTACAAACTAGGGAGAAATTTTCGGTTCGAAAACTTCCGTGGGTACGCGTATTGGTATGCGTACATAAGGTGACTGGTTTACTAGTTTGCAAACTTACAAACTCAGCAGAAATTTTCGGTATGAAAACTTCCGCAGGTACGGTACTCAACCTGTCTCCTTTACCAATACCGCATGCACACATATGCACGCACTTGGTTTCCGGCACATGGATTTATACACTAATGTGCGAACACACTATATATGCTTATATCCATAGTTGGTAATCTCAACTCTACATTTCAATCATTGAAACATTCTTCTATAATGTTATAACAGTCGTTATTCACGAGTATCGTCATCAAAGCTATTTCCAAGATTGAAACGTCATCATGACTTTCGTCACGGGTAAAGATGAAAATGGTTAAAGTGAAAGCTCACCAACACATATTTCGAGAAAAAGATAGGCGAGTAAACTCGGCTCGAAATAGCAAATGTGTATGTATCATACTTATACGACTATTGTCTCAAGAGTAGGAGATAGAATAGACTTTTGAGTGACAGATAAATTCAAGTCTCCACATACCTTTTTGTCGGATGAAGTTCCACTTGTTCCTCCAGTAGTTCTTCGTCTTCGTAAGATGATCGCCATGGAGTCTGGAGCTCAACTACACTTAACTATCCTAGACCGAGACTTGGTCATAAGTAAACTAGAAATCAAGACATATAGTTTTGATCACTAATATTGACAAACATGCTTGAGATAGCAACGCATGCGAGTTCGACCGAGCAGTGCTCTAACAGATAGTAAAAACAAAGTTCTCTTCGTTTCAGACTTTGTGATTCCTCAAGATAGTTATCTCAAAACCGATCTTAGTCGATCTTTTGAAGATTGTTCTTGAGAGGTGATTAAGAATCTAGGATTCTCTTTGGGAGTCGTAAGTTCAGGATTTGTGAGGGTTACTAACTTTTTCTATTGCAAACAGATTTCGCACCTTGATCTTTGATCTAAACGGAAATCAAATAGGCCTATCTGTTAGAGGCGGTTTGGTATCAAAAGTCTTCATTTAGGTTGAAGCAACTCTTAGGCTATAAAGGACGTCATCTAAGGGAATCAATTGCGTAAAGCCTTGCGAGGTTCAAGAGACGCAAGGAGGATTGTAACTGAATCGCTTGGAGGGTGGATTCGATCTCAACTACATTCCAGTACGAAGTTTGATAATAGGCAAGTGTCTGTAGAGTCTTAATACAGTTTGGTGTTCAAATATGGACGAGGTCATGGGATTTTTCTGCTATTGCGGTTTCCTCATTAACAAAACTTATGGTGTCTTGTGTTTTTCCTTTTCCGCATTATATTGTTTATATTTATAATTGGATTTACGCAAGTTGTACGTATTCAATATTTGTAGATACTATTAGAGCATAGCTCGGTTGAACCCACCAAGCGTTGGTATGTCAAGTTTGATTGTCATATTTTAGTATCAAAACTCATCTAGAGTCGCTTGATTAAATACCAGAGTCAACTTCGTTTAGGTTAGACTAGAAATTCTATGAATGTTGAGAGGTACAAGTATTACTCCGACGATCTGAAGAATGTGAAGAAGTAACGACTACAACGAGGACATCATCCTTCCACTTGAGGTTAATAATATTGACTTTATCTTTTTTCCATTCCTAAAGTATCTTTCAACTCGAATTATGTTGATGTGAAGCTGTATATATGTTATTATAGTGGTTATACTTGGTCATATCATTATGATCAAAGTGTCAACTTATTGAATTAAGAAGTGTAAACGCTTGTCTTTTGGAACTTCGTAAATACGACATCAACATAATCTTTGTATTTAGTTATTTGATTATGTGTAAGATATAAGTATGATTTCACCCTAGGAAACAATGTTTTATAACATTTGTTTAAAGGAAGTACATATTTGAACTTGTTTCATAATCGAAAAGAAATCATGATTGGTCAGGTTCTTTATTGAATATCTTTTGAATGACCAATATAAGATGATAAGGTATAACCTATCCTAACTTGTTGAGATTTGAGGTATAACCGGTCATAGCCTATATTGTGTAGCATGTTGTAATCGGTCACAAGCTACTTTGTGAAGCTTGGTGTAACCGGTCACAAGCTACATTAGGAAGTTAGTTTTAACTGGTCACAAACTACCTTTTGGAAGCAAGGTGTAAACGATCAAAAGCTAATTTGGGAAGTTAGTTGTAGTCTGTTACAATTTTCTTTGGGAACCAAGGTGTAATCGATCACAAGCTAACTCGGGAAGTAAGGTGTAACCGATCACAAGCTACCTCTGGGAAGCAAGGTGTAAACGGTCACAACCTAGTTTGGAAAGCATGGTATAACCGATCACAATTTACATTGTGAGGTTGGTAGAACCAATCCCAATGAGCACAACCGAGATTTTAATATTCACATATGTCTTTATGTTTTGTGTGAAGCTTGGAATCAGGGTTTGCTGAGAAACTTCTAGATGTCGACATATTTGAACATGTATATAACTCTTATCATTAATTGTTCAAAGATATTCCTTGATACTCAAGGTGATCCCAGGACCGAAAAATTGAAAAACATTTAATTATGATTTTCATAATATATGTTTTAATTACCAGCAATTAAAGCATATCCTCTGGAAAATATTATTAGTAATGTGCTACACTAGTAATAGAAGTTTTCTAAGAGAGTTTTCAGAAATATGGTTTGGTAATTAATTGGAGATATGAAAACCAAAATTAGGTACTTTAATGAGAATATCTTGAGAATATTTTCGGTTACGGAGTTTCCTTGTTGTCCAAACAACCTTGGTCTATAAATACTTGAGTTTGCATTTCTTTCAAACTATCCTAAGAGCTAGGAAAACTTCATTTTTTTTTTTCTGGTAGATCCGTCTATCCGGAGAGGAAAGTTCCCTAATTAGGCGAAATCTCTTATGACTGCTCGTTTAAATATTTCTGCGGGATCAAGAAGCTCTACTGAAAAGACGAGGGTACCCAAATATACCTCAATCTAAAAAAATTCCACCTATAAGTCCTTTCTCTGAAAGTGATTTTCTATGGACTGAGTCGAGACAATACAACAAATCGGTTCACACGAATGTGATCGTCTATAGATACGAGATCGAGACAATACGGAAACAAGATAACTTGCATGATTGACTATGGATACAAGATCGAGACAATACAACGACGAAGTATGTTTACTTGATAAATGGTTCGGACTTAACCAAACACAATATGATTACTATCAAGTAAATAGGAATTAACGTTTGTGTATTTTACTTCTAATTATAATAAAAACAATTATAATTGCGAAAATATAAAAGTAAATGACACAGCAAAATTTTGTTAACAAGAAACCGCAAATGCAGAAAAATCCCAGGACCTTGTCCAATGAATACTCTCGAATTAAGCGACATACAAAATCAAACCAACTTCGTATAGTTGAGACCAAGCAACTAAACCTATAGTTCACCTAGTTAAAATCAGTATTACCACGCCTCCAACTTGTAATAAGTCACGTACTTGGAACAATTCCTTTGGTTCGTATTCCAAACAGTAAAGGAACAACAACCAAGTGATGTGAGTTCGACAAAAGGCTCTTTCGTTTATCCCAATAAACTCCTTTATCAGGTCCTTAGATCTATCTAATAACAACTACCAAAGTAATTGTCAAGATTTTGCAATCAATACTTTGAATCACAAAGAATTGTATTGATGCCGATATACTCAACTAATCAATCCAATCTACCACAAAGATAAACAGATTATAGTTGGATCTTCTTTAACCGAAACAAGCATTGTGCACACCAAAGATTATGAACCCAAATCAGAAATCTTCAAAGTCTTATTTGTCTTCAAATCTTCTTAGATCTTCAATAAATACCTGCACACAATCAACTTGAATCTCTTGTGATCAATCACCCACAAAACGGAGTCTGTTAACAATGGATTATCACAAGACGTCTTTAGATCTACAAACAGTATAAAGATCCCCGTCGAAACTTCGATCTAGTTTGAGTGAAATTTTATATCAGAAGAGAAGATTCTCAATCATAAACAAACTAAGTGCAATCAAAGTTCAACAACCGTTAGTCAATCAAATCAATCGAAAACTAATACTAAACCGCAATTATCTAGTTTCCCACCAGTGGTACTAATAGAGATTCTCAATCCCAAAGAAGTCTTAAACCGAGCGTCCGTAAGAGATTTCTCCTAATTAGGTTACTTTCCTCTCCGAATAGGCGGCTCCACCAGTAACAACACAAATAGGTAATTTTGCTGGCTCTGAGGATAAGTTTGCTCGAAACGCAAACCTTGAATTTATAGACCAAGGAAGTTTGGACACCAAGGAATTTCCAAAATCGAAAATATTCTCAAGATATGCAATATATTCCAAATTCGGTTTCCATAATTCCTAGAAATGCTTTGTCCAAACATTGACCGAAAATCTCTTGGAAAATATCCAACTAGTAAATGCACATTACTAATTTTCTTTTTCCAAAAATAAAATTAAAAAACTTGATTAAAAGATTCTCAACTTATTTTTCGAACAGGGATTTTCTTCCTTTAGCTATTAAGGAATATCTTTGAACAATAAAAGATAAGCGTTACTGCACATGTTCAAAGTATGTCGACATCTTAACTTAGTAAATCATCTTTCATATTTATTATCTTGGAATCGATTTGCCACACTTCCAAACAAGTTTAGAATTGGTTCATCTGACTTCCAAGAACTATGTGATTGATCAAGAACACTCAATCACCAATCATGGGTTTCACGGTTCTACCAAAACAAGTTTCGGTTCTGCTTCCATGTGAGTACTGGATTTAGTCACACTAGCTTTCCAAAATTCGGTTGACTAGGTACTGGGATCGGTTCCCACATATATATGGTATCTAACTTGTATTTGTTGCACATGTCCATAGGATTGGTTCCTAATGTCTAAAAACGTGTTGCACATGTTCATAGGATCGGTTCCCAATATCTAGAAACGTGTTGCACCTCTTACAAGGATTGATTCCCCTCTTGTGATCGGACTAAATCGATCATACCATCAGGTGATTACTTAAGATTGGTTTCACTAATAAAAGTCATACCAATACAAAAGTCAGGCCTTGTGAATAGTTTTACCAAGAACATAAACAAGTCATGAGCGGTTATACTAATCACACATATTGGTAGTTCAAAAGATATGCAATGAATAACAATACCAATAAGCCTAGAGATTTCCCTTTCGATTCACAAAACAATTTCATGAATTTACTTCCTTTAAACGAATGTAAAACATTGTTTCCTAGGATGAAATCTTCACCTCATACCCATACATAATCACAATAGCATTCAAACGATTATGTATATGTCTTATATACGAAGTTCAAAAGATAAACGTTATACTTCGTATTGTATTCCTTAATGCTACGTCTAACTAGAGTGTAATCATTCATGCTTCGCAGTTATGTTTTCAATATGCACGACTTGAAAGATACGTTAGGGAATGAAACAGTTCAAGTCAAATATCACTAACCTCAAGTGGAAGGATGATGTTGTCGTTGTAGCTCCTTACTTCTTCACTTCTTCAAGTCTTCGTAATACTTGTAATGTCTCATATCCTAATACTTTCAAGCTAACCTATACGAAGTTGACTCTAGTACATAATCAAGCGACTCTTTAAATGAGTTTTGGTTCACTAAAATATGACAACCAAACTTGACATACCAACGCTTGGTGGGTTCAACCGAGCTATGCTCTAACAATCTCCCCCTTTGTCAATTTTAGTGACAAAACTTTTACATCATATGGATAAACAAATTACAAGAATTCATTACACATACGCTTGATTCCCGAATTCAACAAAGACAATAACTTTGTATATATTCAATCCATAAATGCCCATGTTGACATTATAGTAACAAAGCTAATACTCCCCCTAAAGGTAAGATAGGTAGATTTTATCAATCCGCACGTCTTTGTTATTCCTTTGTAGTCCATATAACTACAAGTATCATATGATATGCTACTCCCCTTAGTCTATGCTTTACTCTTTAGTTAGATAAATGTTTAAGCACCAATATCCTTTTCCTTAGTGATACCAATCAATATAAATCAATACCAGTATCACTTGTTTACTCCATATATTTCTCCCCATTTTTGTCACAAAATGACAAAGATACGAGCAAATAAAGGACAAACCGAAAGGATCTTACAAATCTCACAAGACTTGCAACCTATAGAGTTAAGCACGAGGGTTCCTCGCACCATTTGATAACCAATATCAAAACCGAAACTACAAAGTAATTTTGTTTTGATATGTTATTAAGGAAACAATTGCCCGAAGCAATTTTCCCTAATAGTTTAGCAAACAAAAAACCGACTAAGCACTTTAGTTCCTTTGCTAAACCGATTGTACAAATACAATCGCTTGTTCGATAAGACCAAAATAAAGATAACTCTATTTTTCTCATCAGGTTCTAATTATCCATATAACTTAGACCTTTCACTTTTTAAACAAGACAAGTACTAGGTTAGTTAACTAGCATTTCTTTAAGGCATTCGATTAGACTTGAATAACCGAAACCTCCACTTTGATAAGTCTAACTAAGATCATAATTAACTTTGTTTCTCTTATCCGGAATCGAATTGGACTAAACAATTCATCCCGAAAACCTTTTCTTTCGTTAAGCCATAAACAATTCATACAAACCAAATAATTCAACTTGCATAATTATTCACCTCAACCGGAAGCAATTGAAACAACATAGACATTAAAGCACCGCAATTGCACCGAAATTTTGTAAGCCTAAACGATTGATACCAAACAATAAAGCAAGATAACAATTGTTTTTCTTAACCGGAAATAATTGAATCACACACACATCCATACACAAATAATGGAATAAAACATCAATTGTACCGAAATTTTGTTAAGCAAAAGCAATAAATATACGTAATAAAATCAGGCTTTTCTTAAACAGGAAAACGATTAACTAACAAAATCGTTACCTCGAATTTTGCATCCTCTTCTTCAATATGTTTGCATCTTCTTCCAGGGAGAATTGATTCTGAAATATCATTATGTTGTCATCCTTATGCAAAACAAAAGAATACAACAACCAACCTTTACCAGAGAAAGGTTGAAAACCGTTTTTTAACTATTGCAAGCAAAAGTGAAAACCCCGAAACACATATGCTTTTATGCTAAACCAAACGATTCCACATATTGTGACTTTTTCACATATTGTTTCAATCAAAACCCCTCATGATCCTTTGATAAAGACTACCAACATGGGCTAGAACTTAATCCTGCTAAACCAAAAAGTCACCCAAACTGCAAGGGTTCACAACATATGAGATTGAATATTAAGGTCATGAAACCGAAATCAAACATCCCATAAACATACATAGCAATAAGATAAAGCATTCAAGCACAAGCTATGTAAACCAAAAACTATCACAAGAAAAATTATAAACCAAATAATTTTATTCATAATAAGATAGTTTTATTCATAATAGACTATATTGAACTAAACAAAAACTAATGTCTATTCTAATTTCGTGAAGACAAATCAATCTTCATTTGTTTGCTCATCAGAATCTTCTTCAGAGACTTATTCTTGTTCTCCTTTTAGAAACTCATTATTGATCATTAGGATTCCTTTAAGGGTTTCAGAATCATTTCTATAGGCATATACCAACAGTTTCTGAATACGGTCCAATTGTCTCCCAAGACGTAAAATATGGAACATGAGATATCCATTGCTATAGATTTGATCATACGAGATACTAGATCCCTTTTGAGTTCCACTCATCCGATTGATGATTCCCTTTGAGACAGTTTTAGTATCTTTCTCATCTCCAAAGTTGTTTCCCATTGCACTTTCACACAGTTTGGTGATAAGACAGGGGATATCCAATATTTCTATGAAATCCTGTGGTATTGAGAGATTCAATGATTTTAATCATTTGATTGATAATTATTCCACAAATATCAATTCGTTTTTTTTGCCTTCAAGAAGGTAGTATATAAGTTCAGCAAACTCTCTATTCCATAGAGAAGAATCTCTCGTACAAGCAAAAAGAGTTGCTACAACAAGTTTACCGAAAATCCTTTAGTGTAAGGGTACGTCTTTGGTTAATATCTTTCCATTTTTCCATTCAACAGTTTTACCAGTGATGAGTTTTGAAATGTTATCGTGCTCAATTTCAGAACCTGTAATCATATGCCCTTTCACATTGTAATTTATGATTTCTGATATCATCTTTCTGTTGACATGAAGAAAAGTACTTACAACCATAACTAATTTCTGATTCTTACTATATCATGTGAATATTTTTCAAACCCGAACATATTTCCCCAGTTTCGGTCTTGAACAAACTTCACATAACTAATTTCTGAAACATCTGGATCGAATCTCTTTTCTTCAGTGAAGCTTACTCCCTTCAAAGCTTGATATCTTTCAAAGCATGTATTATCTACAAAATTTGTAAGATCATGCTTCCCTTTGATCAAGTGAGGATACTTGATTTTCTCAATATCTCCGGGAGGAATAAATGGATTCAAGACAAACTTGTATGTTTCAGAGTTTTCTTCTCTTGATTTCCTCTTTCTCATACTTGCGAAAATATGAAAAACCCTAGTTACGATTTTGACCAATCTTCCCCAATATGTTTGAACACATAGCAAGAGATTATCTTTTATAGGAAGAATTGATATTGAAAATCGGAAATAACTAGTTTTAGGAAATCCTATCAAAATCGGAAACCGAGACTTGTGGGAAACAACTCCGATATTATATCTAGGTCTTGCTTTTGGAAAATCGGTTTTTCATGGACTGGATCTTTATTTCGTATTGATTCCATGTTTTTGTCCAAAAGTCAGTTTACTCTTTTATTACCAGAATTTGATAATATAACTTAAAATTTACTCAAGAATTTTCTATAGAGTATACAGAGATAAATTTGAACAAAATATGATATTTGTTAAAAATACCATCAGAATCATAAACCCAGTAATATTTCAAAATATATATCACTTTCTTCATTAAAACAGTTGTGAGGTGTATGAAGCAATCCATTGTCAATAAAATTATTAATTGAAAACTCATTCCTTGTAGGATTACATATTTTCCTAAATCACATCCTAGACGGCGATACATTGACAGTCTTTGCTTTGAAAATGTACATATATATATATACTTTGGTAGTTTATCCAAAATATATTTAAGATTCCAGATTTTTCTAGAACACAATAGTCATGGTTCATATAATGAAAAATTCTGAGAGGAATCTTATGCATCTTCGAGATACAACCTGTCACATAGAGTATTGTACCATTGTTACTAAGCATGTTAGTATTCAGGACAATGATATACAATTATATGTTATCCCACTGATTAGGTAAGCCTCTCAAGACATACATGGGCATAATTCCAATCCCTAAAATATTTAGGAACAAGAGTATTACATACTTCATCTGTGTCTTCCACCACGAATTTTTGAAGTAGTCAAATCCTGCCATTACGTTAACTGAATCGACCATTAGATTCAATTTCTTATAGGTTGGATCGCACCAAACACAGATTGTTAGATCTTTTCTTATTTGCCTGCTCTAATACCAGTTGAAAAGACGAGGGTACCTAAATATACCTCAATCTAAAACTTTTCCACCTATAAGTCTTTTCTCCGAAAGTGATTGTCTATGGACTAAGTCGAGACAATACAACTAATAGGTTCACACTTCGTGTGATCGTCTATAGATACGAGATCGAGACAATACGACAACAAGATAACTTGCTGTTTATGGGTGAAAACTATTTCTGCCGGTTTTGGTAATTTGGGGTGTGTGGATGAGAAATGAGTCTAAACCTTAAACAAATGCACTGCGCGGTGAGTGCTTGTAGATTCGAGAGATGAATGCATGCAAGTCCGGCCTAAACCAAGAAATGGCCGTTCCCGGACTTGTTTCGGTCACAAAGTGAAGGAGATGGGGTTGATCTTAGGGAGGAAGCGAAGAAGGTGTTGAGAATGTGAAGGTGTTGGCTATGAATGACTTGTATCGAAAAATTTGAACCGGCTTGCGGGGTGTAAGCTATCGGTTCACAGTGTTTGAATACGATTGTATCAACACTTGCCTCTCATTATGCAGGACTTGTCTTGTTTTCTCCCGTGTTTGGAAAATAGAGGAGAACCTATTTATACAAGTCTTTTAGCCTAACCTTCGTATCTCGTGGGAAGTGGAGAAAGTGGAGTGATGGAGTAGTGGAGTCGTGTGTTAGTGTCACACGACTAGTCTTGCCCACTTCTCCCATCATCACTAACCGTCCATGACTTCCTGACACGTTCTTGTGATGGCGCGTTGCGCTTGCCCCGTAAACCGCCAGACCAATACCCCAGTATGTATCCCCCAGTTTGTGACATGATTGATGTCTCGAGTGTGTGGATCGTGGAACCCTGATGCGTGTCGTAGGTGCTCAAATTAAATTACTTATTTCCACACAATTAACTGGTAATATAATGGAAGTAAGGATCGTTCCCACGAAGAGCAGGGAGATTTAGTTGTCAAAAGTGTCACAATGGGGGGTTTGTTTTTGATTCAAAGTAAATAACAAAGCAATTGAAAATAATTAAGTTGCAAGCAATAGAGAGAAATATGATCGGGAATCCTTCTTCGTTACTAAACCGTCATCAAGTTATTATATTCAGCCATTAATACTATTAATCACAAATTATTACCAACTAGTGGAATAACAACTAGCTCGGTGCTATCCCCAAATCCCTTAAATCACTTGGAGTGCGGAAGCTCTCCAATACAGTTCTATTCTTCGAAACCACCTAGTAGTAGCTCACTCAAGGTGTAATTTGTCCAGAATGCTTTATCTTTTGTGAATTATAGATTGATCCTAGTAGTTAGACTCTTAGCTCAAGGTCCACTTTCTAGTGTTGTTTATACACACAATCACTACACAAAATCCCTCTGCAAGGTCTTGTGTTCTCTACTTTTGTATGAATCATTCGACTATTACTTATCTCCTAACTCAATACTAGCATTTGATTGAATCAACAAATTAATTCAGTTGGCCACCTAAACAATCTATCAATCAATCATAAATATTCTAATTAGTATAAACAATCAATAATCATGTGAAGAACTTCAAAATAGATTTATATAATAACTCAAATCATGTCTAGAACTTAGAATTCATCCCCAATCACTAAGAAGTTTAGCTACTCATAATGGAGTTTTATCATAAACAAATTAGAGAGAAGGAAGAGTTCAAACTACAAACGAAAATAAGCTTGAGCTATGTCTCCCGAAGTCGCCACGAACTCGAGCTATTTGTGCATGAATTAAACTCCTTAAACTTAGGAAATTCTTTCATGACTTTTCTCCAAAACGGTTGCGGGCGTGAAAGTGAGGGTGAGGAGATGTCTTTCTCACAGTTATTCGACCCTCTATTTATATATGTTTGCTCCTCCAAATTCGAATCGATAAACACCCAAGGCTAGTAAACCGACCTAAACCCTAATCTCGTATCAATCCACCACCGTTCATCTTAAAATTCAACGGCAACATGACTCTGATCGGTGGCTGTTTTGTCGCTCTGAAACTCTATCTTAAGCTGAATTCTAGCTCAAGTTTTGGTTTCCACCGATAACCCAATCTCCACAAGCGCGAAACAATGATTCATGCTTATCTTAGACGCGGAAATATTCTCTTAGATCTTCTACGAGTCCACAAAATTCACGACAAGTAAAAGCTTAAAATTATCCATTACTGGTGTTACTTCTAACCAGAACCCAACAAAGACTTTGGTTCGTACCATGTCATCTACGTATCTAACTTCGACTACTATGCAACTAACTCCTAACTCGAGCCATCTTTGTCGCTTGCCAAGAATACGCGGTTGCAGCCTCACCGATAACAGACCAACAAATCATCACTACTACCTGTTTTATAAACCACAATGAACTCGAACTCCTCCATTCTATTTCATCACCGCCATTACCGGTGTCAATGCCCATCGATATGTCATCACAACACTTTCACTTCCATCAACTTGGTGAGCGCTGAACGAAATCATCGACATGATTATCGGTATCTTATCCATCGTCGATCCATGAATGGAAGTAAACACCTCTTCCATTCCACTGTCTTTGTTGAGCTCCATACTCATCACGGTCGGCTCCATCGTCACTATCCCGACATCGATGCCTCTCTTCTTCATTTCTTCTTCTTGGTTTCATTGAATCTCGGCAGTCATCATCATCATTCTATCACGACCGGTCATCATGATAATCAACACCATTCTCTATTCTTGCTTGAGTTGTTTCCTCCTTCGATAGTGGCGGCAAACCAATACTCATTTTCCTTCGTGTTCTCTCCATCACCGTGATCATGGTCATCGGCATTTCCCCATTGCTTCCATCATCTCGCCATTCGAGCCTCTTTTCGTCACTTCCAGTACAACCATGACAAAACCCATCAACAGCTCAAACTTGGCTACATACTATCTCTATCATGACTATTCTCGGCATTATTCGATCCATTGCCATCTCTTTCTGTCTTCCACAAGCGACATCTCGGTATTCACTTTGCCAATCTCGACACCATCATCATGATACTTCTCAAACCCATTACCCTTCATCGCCATTACCAAGTCCATCTCGATCTACGATGTTTCTTTTACGCCATGCACGATCAACAATAACAATGACTCGACTTCTCTGCAGACTATCGGCTCCATCCTCCCAGGGCTTCCATGGTGCAGAACTCCATCAATACTCCGTGATCATCGGCGACAACTCAAGTCTCGAGATATCCATGCGAAAGTCTCGGTCGTGAAGAAGAAGAAATATGCGCATTGTTTGATTTGAAGATGGCGGCCCAGTACATCCAACGCCATCTTTAACACCATTTGAATTTGAGCTTCCCCCTTTGATCACTGGATTTGTGCTTAGCATTTCCCTTGAAAAATGATATCCCCTTAACAAAATGGATGCCCCTTAACAAACGATGGGGTGTCAATAGCATTCACCACTAAAATGACCATCTTGTCCTTTTCTTTCCGATTCTCATTTTGCTCATAACTTCTTCATACGAGCTCGAGAATGACTCGGTTCTTTCGTAGTTGGCTTCATATTTTCGTCCTCTTCAAGATGAAAAGTAGAAATCTTGTACTTGAACGAGTTCCACTTGGTCTTTGGCCCTTCTCCGCTTGCGGCTAATTTCTTTTATTGCACAATTAAGTGCCAATTCACTCCTTTTGGATGATTCACCTAGCAAAACACAAATAAGAGAAAACAAACGTAATATACAATAACTTGCAAGAAAATATAGCAAATACTAGCATGGATTCGACACAAAACATATGCAAAATATGCACTTAACAAATTCCCCACACTTGTCTTTTGCTAGTCCTCGAGCAAACTATCTAAAATACAACAACTCCATGTCGGCGAGGATACGGTTACTCTTAGCATGAATAACAGGCCTTTAAACCCCTAGGTGTCCCTAGTGGACGAGTTATAGTCTCGTGAAGGTTTACAAGAGGTCTACCTACAAAACCTATATTTCCAACTCAGTCTATTTGTGACAAATTCATGAACGAATCCAAAATGACTACAGGAGGAGGTACCTTGCGCAAATTCGGTTCATATTCAAATAAATAAAGCTCTAATTAGATAGTCGAACAAGCCACAATACTCGGAAACTAACAAACCACAATCACAATGAAAAGATCAAGAAGATGGATATAGATGTAGATGTTGGCGAATATTCACAAGTGATCGATGTTTCCCATATACTGTCTGAAGAAGATGAACCTAATCCTATTGGATTGAGCTACTTGGTCTTGAATGCTACATCAAATCAATTGGCATATACAAGGGAACCAAAAGTGACTTTATTCAACACATTAATAATTTATTCTCTTTTTTTTTATATGATTGGATCAAAGCTGGATCCAATTTCTCTTTTTTAGACGGCATGATTAGATCTTTTGGATCCAAGCGCATGCTTCCTTGTCAACACGTATATGATAGTTGCCTTGGATCCTGCATTCCACGCTTGTTTAGGCGACGGAGAGCAGGGACTACGTTTCACACATACTGCTATTCCCAAGTGTCTTTCTTATTCCGTTTGGTCTAATTGGTCGGTCTCTTTTCTTTCTTTTTTTTCTTTTTTTTTTCAATTTTTTTTTCTCTTTTTTTTTCTAGTAACTCAATCACTCTATTTCATCCTAGCAGTAATAACACGTCGATGTTTAGTGACCCACCAAAGCACTTAGAGAACAATAGATAAATATGGAAAAATAAAAATAGAATGTGATATGGTGATATTAGAGATATGGTAACAACTATCATGTTATTTGTGATTTCGAGCTATGTGTTCTTCCCTTTTAGTTAATTGGTTCCTCAACTCCCCCATTCAAAATGGTTAGATCCACTAATGGTGTCATCCTAAAGGCACAAGTTTCTAGATTTCGGAAAGCACAATTTTTCTTGGTTTTTTCTATTTTTCTGATTTTTTTTTAAAGGCTTAAAACAAACTAAAACAAACTATACAAACATATAAATGCTCCCCCACACTTAAACTTCACATTGTCCTCAATGTAAAACCGAAAGTTCTGAATTCTGACGTAACAGCAGATAAAACGCAAAAACTGTGCAAATTGGTAAGGAATTTGGAAAAACTCCATTTCACAAAAGTTGTTCATCTACGTGTTTTCTACACAGTGTCAAAAGGGCACAATGTTTCGATAAACGGTCTGACAGTTATGGTCTCTGGACTGAACTACGCGCAGTCTGAATTTTTACGACGAAAGGTATTCATCATAATTTTCTTCTAAAATAGATTCCGGACTCAATGAAATTAAACATGGGAATGCAAATATGATATGAAAACAATAAAAAACAAAAATAGAAGGGTTTAAGATACAAAACCTATGGGTTGCCTCCCATTTAGCGCTTGGTTTAAAGTCGTCGGCCCAGGCTTGGCATTCTCCTTACTACTCCTCGAGGAGGAGCAATTCGCGAAGCTCTATCTCATCCACATTCACATAAGCGATGTTTTCATAGTATGGCTTCAATCTATGGCCGTTGACCTTAGAAGTAGTCCCATCTCTAAGACTAGTGATATCAACTGCACCATGAGAATAAACATTAGTAACAACATATGGTCCAATCCATCTGGACCTTAGCTTACCAGGAAATAGCTTAAGACGAGAATGAAATAAAAGAACTTTCTGTCCCACAACAAAATTCTTCCGAGAAATCATCTTGTCATGGAAAAGCTTAGTCTTCTCCTTGTATATACGAGAACTCTCGTAAGCATCATTACGTATCTCCTCTAGCTCATTAATTTGTAGTTGCCTATGTTTCCCCGCTTTATCATACTCCATGTTGCACATCTTTACGCCCATAAAGCCTTATGCTCAAGTTCAACTGGGAGATGACAAGCTTTGCCATAAACCAACCGATATGGAGACATACCAATCGGTGTCTTATATCTTTGTTCTATACGCCCAAAGTGCATCGTTGAGTCTATAACTCCAATCCTTCCGTGTAGTGTTAACGGTTTTTCTCAAGATGGACTTAATCTCACGATTAGAAATTTCAGCTTGCCCACTAGTTTGTGGGTGATACGGCGTACCAATCTTGTGTGTAATGTTGTACTTCTTGAGGAGAGCATGGAAGGATTTCTTGAAGTGCGAGCCTCCATCATGATAACCACTCTTGGTGTACCATGTCTAGAGAAAATGTATTCCTTCACAAACTCACAAACAACTTGAGAATCATTAGTAGGGGTGGCTTTAGCTTCCACCCATTTAGAAACATAATCCACAGCAAGAAGTATATAAAATTTTCCATTCGAATTAACAAAAGGACCCATAAAATCAATGCCCCACACATCAAAAATCTCGGCAGTGAGAATAGGATTGAGTGGCATTTGATTTCGAGCACCTAGATTGCCCGTTCGTTGACATCTATCACAAGATTTGCAAAAAGCATATGCATCCTCAAATAGGGTAGGCCAATAAAAGCCACTCTCAAGGACTTTGAGAGCGGTACGTTTTACACCAAAGTGACCACCACAAGCATAAGAATGACAAAAAGATAGAATTGAGTTGAAATTCAGAGTTTGGTACGCACTGCGGATAATTTGATCAGCACCATATTTCCACAAGTAGGGCTCATCCCACATCTTTGCTTGGCTATTTTCTTAAGCTTTAGCTTTTGAAAAGTAGACATCGTACTAGGTACTTGCCTTGTAACCAAATAGTTCACTATATCGACATACCAAGGTGTTGATTCTTCAATCGAGAAAAGTTGTTCGTGGAAAACGATCCACCTGTAAGGGGAGTTCTTCTTCGGAAACAACCGATCTCTTGAGATGATCAGCAAGCGTATTCTCAACACCTTTCTTATCTCTGATTTCCATATTGAATTCTTGCAGCAAAAAAGAATGCAACGTATGAGTCTTGGCTTAGCTTCCTTCTTTTTCAATAGGTACCAGTAGTCTTTGCATGATCGAGAATATACAATCACATTAGTACCCACCAAATAAGCTCTGAATTTTTCTAATGCAAATACTATAGCCAACAACTCTTTCTCGGTAGTGGAGTAGTTGATTTGAGCATCATTTAGGGTCCTTGATGCATAATAAATCACATGTGACCTCTTGTCTACTTTTTGACCCAAAACACTCCATTTGCATAATCACTTGCATCACACATTAACTCGAACGGCAAACTCCAGTCGAGGTGACTTAATAATTGGTGCGGTAGTCAACAATTCCTTGATTTATTAAAGGCATCCTTGCACTCCTGGTGAAGTTAAAGGCAACCTCCTTTTGCAACAATTTGCACATCGGCATTGAGATTTTGGAGAAATCTTTGATAAACCTCCTATAAAAACCTGCATGACCAAGAAACTGAACAATTTCCCTCACCAGAAGTGGGGTATTGTAAGTTCTAATCAAATCTATCTTTGCCTTGTCTACCTCGAGCCCTTGAGAGGACACGATGTGGCCAAGTACAATTCCATGGTCTACCATAAAGTGGCATTTCTCCCAGGTTTAAAACAAGATTAGTGTCTATGCATCTTTTAAGCACAAGTTCAAGATTATTTAAGCAAATATCAAATGAATCACCATAAACACCGAAGTCGTCCATAAATACCTCAATGATGTTTTCCACGTAATCGAGAAAATATACTAACCATACATCTCGAAAAGTGGCGGGCGCATTGCAAAGACCAAATGGCATTCTTCTATATGCGAATGTCATGAAAGGACAAGTGAAAGTAGTCTTCTCTTGATCCTCCTTGCAATAACAATTTGATTGTAGCCCTAATAACCATCCAAAAGCAATAATATGAATGTCAGCTAACCTCTCTAACATCGATCAATGAAAGGCAAAGGAAAGTGATCCTTGCGGGTTGCCGAATTGAGCTTTCACGTAGTCTATGAACACTCGCCATCCTGTTTGAACTCTTGTAGGAACGAGTTCATTATCTTGATTTCTAACAACATGTGACACACGATTTCTTAGGCACCACTTGCACCGGGACTAACCCATTTCTTTGTCGAAATTGGGTAAATCACCCCCACACTTAGCAATTTGAGGATCTCTTTCTTCACGACCTCCATCATTGGGGGGTTAAGCCCTCTGGCCCGAGCATCACGTACTGGGCTTGATATCATCTTCCATAAGGATTCTATGCATGCACATGGATGGACTAATGCCTTTGATGTCGGCAATTGTCCAACCAATAGCCGTTTTGTGCTCTTTTCGGAACCACTAAGGAGCGTTCTTCTGTATTCTTTGTGAGATTCTTTGCAATAATGACTGGAAGATCTTCCCCATCACCCAAGTAAGCATACTTTAAGTGATCGGGTAGAGGTTTCGACTCTAATTTAGGTGCACACTGTGAAGGTAAAGGAACTTCATCGATTACGGGTAAAGAGATATATGAAATATTACCTTTTCTAACTTCTTATGATCTTTGTTAAAGCACCACATGTCTCAACAACCTCCTTGGAAATATCAACGTCCAAGTTAGGCATGCCATGGACGTCCAAATCAATGTTATTACATGCACAGATTCAAGTTCATCTTCGTTGATCAAATCAAACATCTGTTGTGCCAACGAACCAATAACATCAACAGAAAATGCGGAATGGATATCACTTGGATAACGCATGGCTTCAAAAATATTGAAGCGTATAACCTCTTTGTCAAACTCCATAGTGAGTGTTCCGGTATCACAATCAATCTTCGTCTTAGCAATCTTCATAAATGGTCTCCCAAGAAGTAATGAAGTAGACGAACAATTGTCCCCATTCTGCATATCCACAACAAAGAAATCAACCGGAAAGATTAATTCATTCACTTGCACCAACACGTCTTCCACGAGTCCCTTAGGATATATGTTAGACTTATTAGCTAATTGAATGATAATCCTGTCTCCTTTAAAGGTCCCAGTTCATGAATCATAAACATCGGTGACATCACGCTTATGGAAGCTCCCAAATCAAGCAAAGCTCGCTCGAACCGTTTGTCACCAATAGTAATAGGCACTGTAAAACCACCAGGATCTTTACACTTTGCAGGCATCTTCTTTAGCAACATAGCTGAAGCACTCTCTCCCACCTGAGTGATCTCGTTGGCAATCAACCTCTCCTTCCTTGTGCACAAATCCTTCAGAACCTTTGCATATCTGGGTACCGTTCTGATAGCCTCAATAAATGGAATGTTGATATGTACTTTACTGAAAATATCCATAATCTCCTTGTCTAGAGCTTGCTTCTTTGACTTGGCAAAACGACTAGGAAAAGGAGGTGGTGTGGTGAAAGTAGGAACTGTGCCCTTAGGTTGGCCAGTTGAGGTTGGCTTTTCCTTTGGAACGGTTTCTATCTCTACTTCCTCTTCCAAGTCGTGACTAACCTTTTCTTGTTGTTTTGGCTCTTCAGTTTGCTTCCCACTTCTTAGAGTTCTGACATTTAACGTTCGCTCTTGGATTCACAAAAGGTTGTGATGGCAACTTTGCTTGAATTCTGTGCTTTTAGTTCATTCATGTCTCAAGGCCAATTTGTCGATTTGAGTTTGCAAGTCCTTTATAGCCATATCTTGTTTTAAATGGTATCTTGACCCGAGCATTGGCATCTTGCTTTTGCATCATCATTTTCATCATCTCCTCTAAACTGGAACTGCGAGTCATTGTTGAGCTGAGGTGGTCGGAACGTGGTTGTTGAAAACCACTCTGTCGCCCATAAGGATTAGGAGCTGCAGCTTCTTGATTTGCATAACTTGAAATTTGGATGATCTTTCCAACCCCGGGATTATAAGTATTAGAGTAGGGATCATACTTTGGCCTCGATTAGGAACCACTGACATTCACTGTTCGGACTCTTCTTCATAAGTACGAATAATCACTGCTTGCCATTCGTTGTACTACCTTCTCTATGTTGTTCATCCGTTGCTCGACATTTGTGCAGACTCTCTATCTCGCTAACTCTTCGACATTAGAGTTGTTTACGGTGTAGAATTGTTGAGCATTGGAAGCCATACTCTCAATCAAACTGGTTGCTTGCGAGATTGTCTTCTCGGTAAGTGAACCACCAACGACGCATCAATCAAATTCCTCTGTGGAAGTAATCCTTCGTAGAAGTATTGAATGATAAGTATTGAGGATATATTATGGTGTGGGCAGCTTGCCAACAACTTCTTATACCTCTCCCAATATTCATATAGAGACTCCCCAGGACATCGCAGAATGCCACTAATCTCCTTACGACGGATGCCGCTTTGGAAGCGGGAAAATATTTCTCCCGAAAGAGCTTTTTCATCTCGGTCCATGTTGTAACACTCCACTGGAGGAAGACAATACAACCATTCTTACTCGCTAAGTCTTGTCAATGAGAACGGGAAGGCTTGTAGCATAGCCATATCTGCACTGCGGTTACATGCCTCGAGACTTGTCATCGTGTTCAGGCTGTTGAAGGTGTCGATTTGGATTTTCACCTGGATGTCCCTTGAACTTTGGTATATGATGAAGTAGATTCGACTTGACTCCACTTTGGGTTAGTGATTGCAATGCACGGTGGTTGCGAATCTAAGCATGGAGATGTCAACTCTCTTAACTTCCTCTCGGGAGGTGGAGGATCTATCTCATCGTCGTATTAACCATCTTTCTACTGTAGAAAGTTCTTGTTGTAACTTTGGACGTGCTTTTAATCTGTTCCCTTTCGAGTTTGAATTCCGCACCTTGGGTAATCCCAATCCTTTGATGCCGAGAGATTAATACAAACAAAATTCTCAAAAAATAAATCAAAAACTAAAAATAAGACTAAAAACAAAAATAAAACAAAAAGAAATAACAACTAAAGCTACTGCATTGCTCCCAAACATGGCGCCAAAATTTGATGCGTGTCATAGGTGCTCAAATTAAATTACTTATTTCCACACAATTAATCTGGTAATATAATGGAAGTAAGGATCGTTCCCACGAAGACGGGGAGATTTAGTTGTCAAAAATGTCACAATGGGGGTTTGTTTTTGATTCAAAGTAAATAACAAAGCAATTGAAAATAATTAAGTTGCAAGCAATAGAGAGAATATGATCAGGGAATCCTTCTTCGTTACTAACCGTCATCAAGTTATTATATTCATCCATTAATACTATTAATCACAAATTATTACCAACCGTGGAATAACAACTAGCTCAGTGCTATCCCTAAATCCCTTAAATCACTTTGAACGGAAGCTCTCCAATACTGTTCTATTCTTCAAAACCACCTAGTAGTAGCTCACTCAAGGTGTAATTTGTCCGAATGCTTTATCTTTTGTGAATTATAGATTGATCCTAGTAGTTAGACTCTTAGCTCAAGGTCCACTTTCTAGTGTTGTTTATACACACAATCACTACACAAAATCCTCTGCAAGGTCTTGTGTTCTCTACTTTTGTATGAATCATTCATTATTACTTATCTCCTAACTCAATACTAGCATTTGATTGAATCAACAAATTAATTCAGTTGGCCACCTAAACAATCTATCAATCAATCATAAATATTCTAATTAGTATAAACAATCAATAATCATGTGAAGAACTTCAAAATAGATTTATATAATAACTCAAATCATGTCTAGAACTTAGAATTCATCCCCAATCACTAAGAAGTTTAGCTACTCATAATGGAGTTTTATCATAAACAAATTAGAGAGAAGGAAGAGTTCAAACTACAAACAAAAATAAGCTTGAGCTATGTCTCCCGAAGTCGCCACGAACTCGAGCTATTTGTGCATGAATTAAACTCCTTAAACTTCTGGAAATTCTTTCATGACTTTTCTCAAACAGGTTGCAGGCGTGAAAGTGAGGGTGAGGAGATGTCTTTCTCTGGTTTATTCGACCCTCTATTTATATATGTTTGCTCCTCCAAATTCGAATCGATAAACACCCAAGGCTAGTATACCAGGCCTAAACCCTAATCTCGTATCAATCCACCACCGTTCATCTTAAAATTCAACGGCAAATGACTCTGAGTCGGTGTTTTGTTTTTGTCGCTCTGAAACTCTATCTTAAGCTGAATTCTAGCTCAAGTTTTGGTTTCCACCGATAACCCAATCTCCACAAGCGAAACAATGATTCATGCTTATCTTAGACGGAAATATTCTCTTAGATCTTCTACGAGTCCACAAAATTCACGACAGTAAAAGCTTAAAATTATCCATTCTCGTTTACTTCTAACAAACCCAACAAAGACCTATGGACTTCATTACCATATGTCTGTCTCTCGTATCTAACTCGACTACTATGCAACTAACTCCTAACTCGAGCCATCTTTGTCGCTGCCAAGAATACGCGATTCTTGCGGCCTCACCGAAATGTGACCAACAAATCATCACTACTACCTGTTTTATAAACCACAGCAGACTCGAACTCCTCCATTCTATTTCATCACTGCCATTACCAGTGTCAATGCCCATCGATATGTCATCACAGCACTTTCACTTCCATCAACTTGAGCTGAACGCCCGAATCGAAATCATCGGCATGATTATCGATATCTTATCCATCGTCGATCGCCATGAATGGAAGTAAACACCTCTTCCATTCCTGTCTTGTTGAGCTCCATACTCATCACAGGTCGGCTCCATCGTCACTATCCCGCAAATCGATGCCTCTCTTCTTCATTTCTTCTTCTTGGTTTCATTGAATCTCGGCAGTCATCATCATCATTCTATCACGACCGGTCATCATGATAATCAACACCATTCTCTATTCTTCCGAGCTGTTTCCTCCTTCGATAGTGGCGGCAAACCAATACTCATTTTCCTTCGTGTTCTCTCCAGTCAGTGATCATGGTCATCAACATTTCCCCATTGCTTCCATCATCTCCATTCGAGCCTCTTTTCGTCACTTCCAGTTGCAACCATGACAAAACCCATCAACACTCAAACTTGGCTACATACTATCTCTATCATGACTATTCTCGGCATTATTCGATCACTTGCCATCTCTTTCTGTCTTCCACAAAGACATCTCGGTATTCACCCCAATCTAAACACCATCATCATGATACTTCTCAAACCCATTACCCTTCATCGCCATTACCAAGTCCATCTCGATCTCGATGTTTCTTTTATGCCATGCACGATCAACAATAGCAACAAATAACTTCTCTGCGGCTATCGGCTCCATCCTCCAGGGCTTCCATGGTCTCAGCTCCATCAATACTCCATGATCATCGGCAGCAACTCAAGTCTCGAGATATCCATGCGCGAAGTCTCGGTCGTGAAGAAGAAGAAATATGCGCATGTGTTTGATTTGAAGATGGCGGCCAGAGTACATCCAGCCTTTTATCTTTAACACCATTTGAATTTGAGCTTCCCCCTTTGATCACCTTTGTGCTTAGCATTTCCCTTGAAAAATGATATCCCCTTAACAAAATGGATGCCCCTTAACAAACGATGGGGTGGCAATAGCATTCACCACTAAAATGACCATCTTGTCCTTTTCTTTCCGATTCTCATTTTGCTCATAACTTCTTCATACGAGCTCGAATGACTCAGTTCTTTTCGTAGTTGGCTTCATATTTTCGTCCTCTTCAAGATGAAAAGTAGAAATCTTGTACTTGAACGAGTTCCACTTGGTCTTTGGCCCTTCTCCGCTTGCGCTAATTTCTTTTATTGCACAATTAAGTGCCAATTCACTCCTTTTGGATGATTCACCTAGCAAAACACAAATAAGAGAAAACAAACGTAATATACAATAACTTGCAAGAAAATATAGCAAATACTAGCATGGATTCGACACAAAACATATGCAAAATATGCACTTAACAAACCCACGAAAGTAGCATGTAATGCTAAATTGAATAACTACTTGTTATTCGGGAGGTCGATACTTGTGAAGTATCGTGTGTATTTATCACGAGTCTTGCATCATGGTGTGGTAAAGTGACGGGTGGTGATCACCAAGACGCTTTCTTGACCAATTAACTCGACCGAGGGTTGTATAACCAAGTCGGTAAAGTTGGACGGGCGAGATGATCTTTGAGACACTCATATGCGGCCAGTTGATGGAATTAGGGTTTTGAAGAGGTGCGCGAGCATCACTCTTGACTTGTCGAAACCAAGCATGGGAAGTATTTTGGAAAGGACCGACCGGGCATGTGTGTAGACAACATGCCGGTGTACACATCCGTACCTCACTGTCCCATGAAGGTGCGATCTAGGCCACTCAATTTGACCAGGTAAAGAGGAGTGATTGAGATCGATTTTGCAACAGAAATCTGATGCCGCAAAAGCCGCGCATCATGCCCACTTCGGGCGTGCGTTCCAAGATGACCAATCTTGGTCGGTCTTGGCCGATCGGTCCGGCATGTAGGTGGTAGGATGATGTTTATTTGTCCCATGAAAACGTGATCTGAGCCACTCAAATCTTCCTGCGAAGTTGAGCGGTCGAAATTAGTTTGCAATTGGGAAGTGTAACCACGCTAGTTTGGGTGGACGATTTGGGATAACCATGCATGGTATGCCTTGGCCGACCGAGCGAGGAGATTGGTGGGTCCACGGTGGTCATGTTGGTATGACCGGACCTGCTAATCTAATCTTGGACCCTCCATTCGTGTAGGAGAAGATGGACGCTCGTGATGCTCAAAACCCTAGTTTTGGCTTTCACGGCCCATGTAACCATGCCTTATTCGGGCGCCTGAGTGGGATGACCAACCATGGTTGGTCCTAACCGATTGGTCAGGTATGTAGGCGGGCCCACGGTGATTGTGTTGACATGCTCTGGGCCTTTTGAATCTACCTCTACACCCTCCATCTATACCTGCGAAGATGGATGGTTGAGACTATTTTGTGACACATGTAATGTGCATGCAACCCTAATTTAGGGTTTTCCGTCCATATCACTCTGGTTTGGACGTTTTGGCAAGCTATGCCAATCTTTTGGGGAGGCCGACCATGCGGGGTCCGCGTTGGTTCTGCAATGAATATTCCATACACTTGGGGGTTATGGAATTGATCCGGCCATCCAATCATCTTTGGTGAAGTTGGATGATCGAGATCATATCAGTTGATCTGGACAGTCCTCGGATGCTCAATCGGGATAGTATAACACGCCAAGAGTTGCTCAATCGGGCTAGTATAACACACCGAGGGTTGCAGCATGTACGGGTATTTCGTACATGCTTTCATTATAATGCTTGGAGGTTCGTGTTGCTCGTGGGAGAGCAACACTCGGTCGTCATGCCGCACTCGCTAATGAGTACGAGGGAATACAAGGCTGCTCACGCATTAATTAATAATGCTATAAATTCATTGGGTATATGAGATTGTTGCTACATGCTCCAACCTGGATGAATTTCGTGTATTTAATTCACAGAATGGGGTTGTTGCCACATGCTCCATTCTAGGTGAATTAGTAAAGTGAAGAAGTTTTTAACACTTATTAATGGCTTTATCTTTTACAAGATGTTAGCGCATAATTTTCTGGTTTTTACAATTCAACCTTAAATGAAAATCCACCATCAACATTAAGTCCCTGCCTAACTCGTAATGGTTACCATTGTGGGGTAGGCATGCGATGGTCAGATTAAAGACAAAGCATGAGACAAAGTTAGATGTTACAAGGAGAGACGGGCCATCCTGTCCTTGGAGCATGTCACGTTGAGGCGTCCGAGGCGAGTGTTCCCCTAGCATGATGTCGGTCTTGCACCTTGATGGTATTACGCTGTTTCGTTTGTGGGGCTACTGCACTGCCCAGTCAAACGTGGGCTTGATGTGGCTGTTTTGGTTAATCGTGGGTCCATTGCGTGCGCTTGATCGAACGTGGGACCCGATGTAAGTATGCTTGATTCGAACATGGGCGGATGTGCATGCTTCGATCAAACGCGGACCACCGTGTACATGTTTCAAACGTCGGCCATGTCTGCGCCTACTTTGGCCATATGGTTGATGTAATTTCTCAGTGTCATCTTGCTACTTCGACCAAACACCGAGCCCGGCTAGCTTGACTAAACACCAAACTTGATGCTTTGACCAAACAGGCCTTGTTGTTTGCTTTGCTCGAACGTGGGACCGATGTGAGCAAGCTTGCTTTTTAAAAAATGAACCTTGTGTGCTCAAATGTAAATGTGGGTCTGTAGAAAGCGTTGAAGCGGCTTACGGAGCAGGCCGGGGGAGAGCGTTGAAGTGTTGGGTAAACGCCTTCTTACGGAGAGAGCTTTGATTGGGGACGGGCGTATGCACTTCGACCAATGCTGGGATGGGATCAAGTGGGACCCGCCGCGTGCAGCGGAACGTCGACCACGTGTTTCGACTAAAAACCAACCCTGCTGCGTGCGCTGTTTTATTCGAATACCGGCCTTTTGACTTTGATCAATACCCGGACTTGAAACTTGAGCAATCTAGGACTTGTGACTTGATCAACAGGACTTGAAACTTGAGCAATCTCGGACTTGTGACTTGATCAATACCAGACTTGAGACTTGAGCAATAACGGACTTGTGACTTGATCAACACCGACTTGAGACTTGATCAATCTTGGTGTTTGGACCCAATACCAGCCTTGTGTACTCCAACGTGAATGTGTGTTCTCGCCGTGTGTGACTACACATCTCACGCGTTTTTATACAAGTATTGACTCATGTCTTTTATTGTAGAATGAAGAAAAGAACTCTGTTGAGATGTCTTAAGGGATAATCTTTGGTGCCAAGTCATGAGGTGTTGACGGCTTCAAAGATATCTCTTGGAACATTGATGATGAGTTGTTCACCGCGCCCTTTCAACTATATGAAAATATCATTCCACAAGATAACCCTTCTCCTATCGACTTCAAGGTTTTCATGTTTATTTGGGCCCTCATGAAGGATGGATGAGACGTATGTTGAGCAATGAGTACATCAAATATAACTTGACCAGAGCGCAGATTATTGATGCAGCTTAGGTGTTGAAAGCGACTCGAGAGGATGTTAAAGTGGTTTCAGGTGTGAACGTTGAGGTGGATCTGGAGAGAGTGTTGAAGAAGGATTACAAGCGAACGTGGGTCCGGAGAGAGCGTTGAGGCGGCTCTTGAATAGACCATTGAACGCTTACGCTGAGGGGAGCGTTGAAGTGTTTCCCTCTTCGGTTCGACTTACCCTTGCGAATTCCATGCTTCTTGACTGACCATCTCTCTCATGTTGAAGAATTTCTTGGCGACGGTGAAGGAACTTCATGCTTTGAGCCTCGATCCCCAAGCGTGGTTTACATGGTTTGTTCGTAGTGGTTGTTGTCGAGCCGGATATGGAATATCTTGGACATTGTTTCATAATTGTGGGAGTCGTGCATGTGGTACTGGAGTTGGAGTTGACGGACCCAGCGCGAGGATGTTGTATCTCGGTGGTTTTCCTCTTGCTGCTTGAGGAACGCTTTACGGAAGGTGAAGGTTGTATCGCTTTGTTGGTGAGATATATGCCCTTGCATCATGCTCGTACATCCTTATCTGGTTGTAGCCGCTACATCCATCCATGGAGGAGAACATTCCGTGTCAGCTGGTTGCATCTACTAACATGTCGATGTCAGGTAGAGGAGGATCGTTTTTGGAGCAACACATGTTCAAGTCTATGAAGTCTATCAACTTTTGATCTATTCATTTTCCTCGTGTCTAACTACAAATGTTTAACCGACTTGGATCCGGGTATGACATGTAGATGATGGGTGACCAATATTCATCTAAATCCGGCATTTCTTCATATCTCTAAGCGAATATGTCCTGGTACTCTTTGAGAAGTTCCACGAGCTTCATGCGTTTATCCGTACACAAAGTTGAGCTGATGGAGATAGGCCTAAGAGATTCCTCAACGATTTCAATCTCATCGGTTGTGGAGTTGGTGCCATCTTGCGGCTGTTGTGGAGCATCTAGCACTTGTTCTTGAGGTTCGTTCTTTGTTGTAGCATTCCATTGGGTGGAGGACTAACGGTCTCCCCGCTAATTGATAATGACAGTGTCGGTATCACGTTTTCCCTTCTCGGTCACGACTCGCCACAAAAGTTCGTTTCCCTCTTCGTGTGAACGTGGGTCGTGGCTTCACATGATGGAGAAGAATGCTTCGTCGGCAAAGATGCATCGTGGGTTTTAGCCCTCAATGATGCAAGCCGGTCTTCTTCTGAATTGACGCCCACGTGGGGAGTGGGGCCTTGACGAACTTGTATGATTCTTTTCGGTGGGCTTCAACCGTATGTCTTTGGTTTGGTTTCCCTCCCTCGAAGTCCGCGTCATTGTGGTAGGCTTAAGTCGACCTTGCTGGGAGAACCTTAGATGTCTTGAGAGTCTTGAGAGTAATCACATTCGAAGACGCTCCCCTGTAGATAAGGGCCCTCTTGAACTACAATCCTTGATGTGTGCAGTGGCATGTAGGGCCCGGTTGTGCCCTTCTTCTGGTTGATCGGAGCAAAACGTCTCTGCCTACTGATTGTTCAAGAGGTGTAAAAATTCGCATAAACTTTCCACTAGAGAAACCGCTTCCTGATCCACCGGCCTCGGCTCATAGTGAGACTATTGACTTGAGGAGGATCGTTGTGAGGATCGGTCCCAGTGTAGGAATCTCCATGATTTGGGCCGTTCATATCTCAGTGTCGCTTCTTTGATCGGGTCCATGTAGGTCGTCACCCGAAAAATACCTTCTCTGGATGCGTTGAATGCATTCCTTGTTGGCTCCCGCTCCGACGTCGCGGCTCATGTGGAAATCGATCGAGTTAATGTCTTAAGAAAAGCGAGTACCTCTTTACGAGTTGCGACCATATCCGTTTGAGTCTTAGAAAGGACTTCCACCTCTCCATCAAAATCTGCAATGGTAATGGACGGTGGTCCTCCTCTCGTCCCTCAGGCTCCTCGTCTGATGAAGGAGTGAAAGTTGTTGCTCACGGTGACCACTTTGGAGGCGTTAAACTTGAGGAGATGCACGGATTGCGGCTGCTCGGCTGGTGATGGGAGGCGTTACACCTCTTGGAATGTCTCTGATCCGCTAGCGTTGGTGATAAAGTGACGACTCCACAAGATGTATTGACCACGGTAGCTCTTGATGGTACATCGACACTTTGGAGTGTTATCCACACTAGCTCCATCGGAATTGATTCTTTGATCAGGACTGAGTTCCATCATCTTGAAATGAATTAGTGATTGGTTCTAAGATCTACCCTTTTTGAAAGTGATGAAATTGAATCGGATTTGAAGAAATTGACTTTACAACCGAGAGATTAACCTCCCAGCTGTGGTCGCCAATGGTTTATGGTGAAAACTATTTCTGCGGTTTTGGTAATTTGGGGTGTGTGGATGAGAAATGAGTCTAAACCTTAAACAAATGCCTTTAGCGGTGAGTGCTTGTAGATTCGAGAGATCAATCATGCAAGTCATTTAAACCAAGAAATGACCGTTCCGGACTTGTTTCGGTCACAAAGTGAAGGAGATGGGGTTGATCTTAGGGAGGAAGCGAAGAAGGTGTTGAGAATGTGAAGGTGTTGGCTATGAATGACTTGTATCAGAAAAGCTTGAATGGCTTGCAGGGTGTAAGCTATCAGTTCTGGTGTTTGAATACGATTGTATCAACACTTGCCTCTGTTGTCTGGACTTGTCTTGTTTTCTCCTGTGTTTGGAAAATATGGAGGAGAACTTATTTATACAATTCTTTTAGCCTAACCTTCGTATCTCGTGGGAAGTGGAGAAAGTGGAGTGATGGAGTAGTGGAGTCGTGTGTTAGTGTCACACGACTAGTCTTTGCCCACTTCTCCCATCATCACTAACCGTCCATGACTTCGACACGTTCTTGTGATGGCGCGTTGCGCGCTGCCCGCTGTAAAACCGCGCACCAATACCCCGGTATGTATCCCCCGTTTGTGACATGATTGATGTCTCGAGTGTGTGGATCGTGGAACCCATAGAAAGTAGCATGTAATGCTAAATTGAATAAATTCAAGTTATTCGGAGGTCGATACTTGTGAAGTATCGTGTGTGTTTTATGCGGGTCTTTGCATCATGGTGTGGTAAAGTGACGGGTGGTGATCACCAAGACGCCTTACTGACCAATTAACTCGACCCGGGGTTGTATAACCAAACCGGTAAAGTTGGACGGACGAGATGATCTTTGAGACACTCATCTGCGGCCAGTTGATGGAATTAGGGTTTTGAAGAGGTGCGCAGGCATCACTCTTCATCTTAGTCGAAACCAAGCATGGGAAGTATTTTGGAAAGGACCGACCAGGGCATGCGTGTAGACAGCATGCTTGTACACATCCTTACCTCACTGTCCCATGAAGGTGCGATCTAGGCCACTCAATTTGGCCAGGTAAAGAGAGTGGTTGAGATCGATTTTGCAACAGAAATTTGATGCGCAAAGCCGCGCATCATGCCCACTTGGGCGCGCGTTCCAAGATGACCAATCTTGGTCGGTCTTGGCCGATCGGTCTGCAGCGTGTAGGTGGTAGGCTGGTGTTCACGCCTATACTGACTGTCCCATGAAAACGTGATCTGAGCCACTCAAATCGTCCGGCGAAGTTGAGCGGTCGAGATTAGTTTGCAATTGGGAAGTGTAACCACGCTAGTTTGGGTGGACGATTTGGGATAACCAGGCATGGTATGCCTTGGCCGACCGTGCGAGGAGATTGGTGGGTCCACGGTGGTCATGTTGGTATGACCGAACCTTCTTAATCTAATCTTGGACCCTCCATTCGTCTTAGAAGAAGATGGACGCTCGTGATGCTCAAAACCCTAGTTTTGGCTTTCACGGCCGTGTAACCATGCCTTATTCGGGCGCACGGAGTGGGATGACCAACCATGGTTGGTCTTGGCCGATTGGTCAGGTATGTAGGCGGGCCCACGGTGATTGTGTTGACATGCTATGGGCCTTTTGAATCTACATCTACACCCTCCATCTATACTGCGAAGATGGATGGTTGAGACTGTTTTGTGACACATGTAATGTGCGCAAACCCTAATTTAGGTTTTCAGCCCATATAACTCTGGTTTTGGACGCGTTTTGGCAAGCTACGCCAATCTTTTGGGGAGGCGACCATGCGGGGTCCGCGTTGGTTCGGCGATGAATATTCCATACCTGCTTGGGGTTATGGAATTGATGCTAGGCCATCCAATCATCTTTGGTGAAGTTGGATGATTGAGATCATATCAGATGATACGGACAGTCCGGGATGCTCAATCGGGCTAGTATAACACAGAGTTGCGGCACAATACGGGTATTTCGTACATGCTTTCATTATAATGCTTGGAGGTTCGTGTTGCTCGTGGAGAGCAACACTCGGTCGTCATGCCGCACCGCTAATGAGTACAGAAATACAAAGTGCTCACGCATTAATTAATAATGCTATAAATTCATAGGGTATATGAGATTGTTGCTACATGCTCCAGCCTGGATGAATTTCGTGTATTTAATTCACAGAATGGGATTGTTGCCACATGCTCCATTCTAGGTGAATTAGTAAAGTGAAGAAGTATTCAACCCTTATTAATGGCTTTATCTTTTACAAGATGTTAGCGCATAATTTTCTGGTTTTTACAATTTTAACCTTAAATGAAAATCCACCATCAACACTTGCGTGATTGACTATGGATACAAGATCGAGACAGTACAACAACGAAGTATGTTTACTTGATAAATGGTTCGGACTTAACCAAACACAATAGGATTACTATCAAGTAAATAGGAATTAACGTTTGTGTATTTTACTTCTAATTATAATAAAAACAATTATAATTGCGGAAATATAAAAGTAAAAGACACGGCAAAGATTTTGTTAACGAGGAAACCGCAAATGCAGAAAAACCCACGGACCTTGTCCGAAATTGAATACTCGGATTAAGCCGCTATACAAAATCAAACCAACTTCGTATAGTTGATACCAAGCAACTAAACCTATAGTTCACCTAGTTCCGTCTGTATTCCCAATCCTCCAATTTGTAATAAGTCACGTAGTTGGAACAATTCCTTTGGTTCGTATTCCAAACAGTAAAGGAACAACAAATATGTTTGGTAACAACTTTTTTCAACCAAGTGATGTGAGTTCGACAAAAGGCTCTTTCGTTTATCCCAATAAACTCCTTTGTCAGGTCCTTAGATCTATCTAATAACAACTACCAAAGTAATTATCAAGATTTTGCAATCAATACTTTGAATCACAAAGAATTGTATTGATGTCGATCTACTCAACTAATCAATCCAATCTACCACAAGGATAAACCGATTATAGTTGGATCCTCTTTAACTGAAACAAGTATTGTGCACACCAAAGATTATGAACCCCAATCGAAATCTTCAAAGTCTTCTTTGTCTTCAAATCTTCTTAGATCTTCATAAATACACACACATTCAACTTGAATCTCTTGTGATCAATCACGCATATAACGAAGTCATTAACAATGGATTATCACAAGGCGTCTTTAGATCTACAAACAGTCTAAAGATCCCGTCGAAACTTCGATCTAGTTTGAGTGAATCTTATATCGAAGAGAAGATTCTCAAGCATAAACAAACTAAGTGCAATCAAAGTTCAACAACCGTTAGTCAATCAAATCAATTGAAAACTAATAATAAACCGCAATTATCTAGTTTCCCTAACGGTACTAATAGAGCTTCTCAATCCCAAAGAAGTCTTTAAACCAAGCGTAGTAAGAGATTTCGCCTAATTAGGTTACTTTCCTCTCCGAATAGGCGGCTCCACCAAGTAACAACACAACTAGGTAGTTTTGCTGGCTTTGAGGATTAATTTGCTCGAAATGCAAACTTTGATATTTATAGACCAAGGAAGTTTGGACACCAAGGAATTTCCAAAATCGAAAATATTCTCAAGATATGCAATATATTCCAAATTCGGTTTCCATAATTCCTGGAAATGCTTTGTCCAAACATTGACCGAAAATCTCTTGGGAAATATCCAACTAGTAAATGCACATTACTAATTTTCTTTTTCCAAAAATACAATTAAAAACCTTGATTAAAAGATTCTCAACTTATTTTTCGATCCGGGATTTTCTTCCTTTAGCTATTAAGGAACATCTTTGAACAATAAAAGATAAGCGTTACTGCACATGTTCAAAGTATGTCGACATCTAAATTTAGTAAATCATCTTTCATATTTACTATCTTGGAATCGATTTGCCACACTTCCAAACAAGTTTAGAATTGGTTCATCTGAATTCCAAGAACTATGTGATTGATCAAGAATACTCAATCACCAATCACGGGTTTCACGGTTCTACCAAAACAAGTTTCACGGGAGCCATGCTCTCGGCCAAATCATTCCTTGCCGCGGGAGTTGCACTCATGAACAAAGGAAACCCTAACAACTAGGTTCTATGGAAGGAGCGAATATAGTTGTTCGTGCTCAAACAATTACCTAGCATGTTAATTGGTTTCGTTGCTATTCCTGTTATAGCTAACCCTAATATAATACTGCTGGCGCGAAGAGGAGTTATTCATATCAAAAATATTTTGTGGAAGTCACGCCTATGGCTAGGTTTACACCAAAACAGAAAGAACAAAAAGGAACATTTGGAATACATACTCGAAATACGCTCGCCGTGTGTTGCTACCTTGCTTTGCCGCTAGCTCCAAGATGTGAGAACAAAATCAATGCTACGAAATTAAGAGGACGGGTAGCACCTTTTATAGGCACAACAATTTTGGGAGTTTGAATGGAGGAAGGTTTCCTATTTGGGTTATACACTGAAAGAGGCAGCCGGACCCGCGCTGGAAAAGCTCCATGGCGCCAACATGCCGCGTCAAAGCTAGCTCCATCAGTCCGCGTCCCAAGTCGACGCTCCATGGCTCCATCTTCATCGCTCCAGGGCCAAGCCAGCAGCGCCAACGGCTCCACGGTCAAGCCAAGCCAAGCCAGCAGCGTCACGGCCAATCCAAGCCAAGTCAGCAGCGCCAACGGCTCCGGTGCCCACCCGGCACCAACGGCTTGCATCCTCCCAGCGCTAGCCTCTGCGCTCGATGGCCCAGATGCACCTACGTCCATCTCGGCGCCAAATTTTACACTCTAACAAGTGTCATCCGCAGCCTGCCAACTCCAACCGCGTCCTAGCCAATGCCTAGCCGCGGCGCCATGAACCATTTCTTAACCGGTAGCCAAAGATGCCTCACTGGTCCCAACATCCCAAGGCCAAGACGAATTTATGCAAAAGCCGCCAACACAAGGATCACGGATTCCTCATGCCTTCCACCAAAGGTTAGTTGAATTTCCTTGGCAATCTCTTCACGTATTGCTCTTTCGATTTTACTCTTGTCTGTCACCATCTCATGCTTACCCCGCAACAATGCCACTGTTACGTGCTAAGCAGGGGACTTAATGTTGATGGTGGTTTTTAACCTAGGGTTAAAATCGTAAAACCTTGCACCTGACGTCACTCTGCAAGAAAACAATGTCGTGAGTGCTAACCTCTCCACCGGCATATTTTTGAGTCATTCGATATATTTACATGAAATTTATCCCGGACCGGCGAATGTAGCAACCATCCCAAACACTCTCAAATTTCGGCACCTCGCCAGTACAAGACTCACTGAGTACTTTCCTGTGCTATGTTCCCCGGCAAAACCCTTAATATCGGTATGGCATGACGGATTTATGTTCACTCGCAGCGGAGTAGTATGAACCTCCAAGTACCAAAGTTAAGGACATCGCACGAAATGCTCAGACGGAAGGCACACCGCATTCTCGTAGATAAGGATTTTGTGGCGACATACAAAATCCGACCAATTATTGTGATAACTCACAAAAGCTCATAAACCCGACTAATTTGCAAAATTAGGGTTTCGCGCCAATTGATACACTAGACCCCATTGGTCTAAAAACTATGCTTAGCCAAACTAGGCGATTAAATCCGCCACAGCGCACTGGAAGTGTGGCCACGCCCTAGCTTTCCGGCCCCACTTCCCATCGACCAATCAGGTCATTTTAAATCCGCCACACTCACACAGAAGTGTAGCCACGACCATGCCTGGCCGGCCCTCTTACATTAACCAAACCAGGTTACTTTAAACTCGCCACAGTGTTGAAGAGAAGGAAACCGCGCCAGATGGCCGCAAAGCCAATTGGCTTCCAAAACGCACCAGCATGCCAAGCGGCATGCCAAACATGCCAAACGCACATATCGGCACACATGCCGGATGCACATGGCAAACACGCCAAACATGGCCACTCACCCCATGTGACGTGCCATATAGGCTAATTAGGGTTTCGACAAGCTAAACCCTAATTTAGGCAAGATTTCCACACCAACGTGCCAAAATTTCAGTGGCTATGTCTACGCGCGCAACCGCGCCGAAGGCATGCACGAGCCATATGCCCGGCCATGCCGCTAGCGCAAGTTAAAGGCGCAACCGCCAATTAAAGGTAGCCATGATCGACGACTACCTTTCCTCCCGAGATGCAATCTCGGCCCATCCAAGTTCGCCACCAAACTAACATGCTTGTGGCAACTTTTTGGCGACCATGCCGCCAAACCCTAAACTTTGGCGCGACATCAAACCCTAAATTGGACACGGTGCTAAGCCACGACCTTGGCCATGCCGCCAAGCCCTAACCTTTGCCACGGCGCCCAAGCCCTAGCCTTGGCCATGCTTTGCCAAGCCTTAACTTTAGTCACGGAGCCAATATTAAACTTTGGCCATGCTACAACACCACGGCCACTGGCATGCCACCATGCCACATCCACTGGCATGCCACCATGCCACAGCTACTAGCATGTCTCTAGGCCACGGCCACTGGCATGCCGCCATGCCACAACTACTAGCATGCCACCATGCCACAGCTACTGGCATGCCACCATGCCACGACTACTAGCATGTCACTATTCCACGGTCGCTGGCATGCCACCATGCCACAGCTACTAGCATGCCGCTATGCCACGGCTACTAGCATGTCATATGCCACGACCACTGGCATGCCACCATGCCACAACTACTAGCATGCCGCTATGCCACGACTACTAGCATGTCGCTATGCCACGCCCATCGGCATGCCACCATGCCACAAAATGCATACATGCCCACCACAGCCTACTAGCATGCCGCTATGCCACGGCTTACTAGCATGTCACTATGCCACGGCCACCGGCATGCCACGGCTACTAGCATGTCGCTATGCCACGACTACTAGCATGTCGCTATGCCACGGCCACTGGCATGCCACCATGCCACAACTACTAGCATGTCGCTATGCCATGACTACTAGCATGTCACTATGCCACGACCACTGGCATGCCACCATGCCACAACTACTAGCATGCCGCTATGCCGCAGCTACGCCATTGGCATGCCACTACGCCATGGCTACGCCACTGGCATGCCACTTGCATGCCGTTATGCCATGGCTCCACCAGGCGCTACTATGCCAATGGCACCACTTCGCTATACAACAAGATGCGACCATAATCAATGGCCACTCTTCCTCATGAGATGTAATCTCAGCCATCGAAATTCGCCACCGAGTCATTCAGCTCGTGACAAGATTTAGGCGACTAGCCAAAACGAGCCTAGCATCACATATGTTATTTATCTACGGCAAGCCTCTCAATTTTAAACTTGCCACACGTAGCAAAGTGCTACATGTTTTCCAAAAAAAACACTCGAGACATCAAAACATGTCACAAACTGGGGGATACTCATCAGGGTATTAGTCTGGCGATTTACAACGTGCGGCGTGCAATAAGCCCGTTACGAAAGTGTCATAAAGCGGGCGGTTAGTAATGGCAAGAAGTAATGGTGTAAACGTATCATTCATTATGGAAACATAAATTCCGGGCGTTACCCGTTACTCCCTTCTTCCACTTCCTAAGAGACCGAGTACGTTTTGTTGCGACTTGTATAAATAGGTCTCACATATTTTCCACCAAACAACAAGTTTTGGTCAGGAGAACAATACCACATCCAGAAATCATCTGATAGCTTTTCGTTCAGCTAGCCAGTTCAAATTTATGATACAAGTCACAAAACACCCACACTTCCAGAATCAACTATTCTGGTCTCAACACTTTCTTCGTTTCCCTCCCTAAGACCAGCCCTTCTCCTTCACTTTGTGACCGAAGCAAGCCTGAAACGGCCATTTCTTGGTTTAGGCCAAGATTGTACAGATTGATCTCTCGAATCAAAAGTACTCCCGTGCAGTACATTGTTTAGGGTTTAGACTCGTTTCTCACCCACACACACGAATTTACCGAAAACAACAGAAACCGTTTTCACCCACAAACACTTGTGAATTGTGTGCACAAACCTTGATCAGCTGGGATCCAACTAAAATCGTGTTTATCTTTGACAGACTTGATTGTCTAGTTGCGTAAGATCGGCATCACCTTATAGTTTCTATTTGAGATCCATATTGATTGATTGCAAGTCTAGAGTTTGGTTATTTTGGTAATCAAAGTTTAGATTGATCTAACCAGACAAAATAGTTTATTAAATTAAACGGAAAATCATCTTCTTTTCTTGAATCCCTCATAGCATATAGAATTCCAAACCTTGATTGAATATCTTTATGAAAGAAGTCAAATAGGCTTTTGGTTAGAAGTAGAATAATCATATAAGTATTTACTTAAGTTGAAGCAACTCATAGGCTTGTAAAGGACGTCATCTAGGGGAATCGTATTGCATAGGGTATTGAGAGATTTAAGATACGTAAAGGAGCGCAACTGAAGCTGAATTTCTCGTAGGGTATATTCGGTTTCAACTACATTCCAGTTTGTAGTCTGATAGTAGACTACATTTATCGGCTTAATACAATGTGGTGCTCAAGTTCAGGACTAGGTCGCAGCGTTTTTCTACTTTGCAATTTTCTTCATTTACAAAATTTATAGTGTCTTGTGTTATTCCTTTTCTGCATTATATGTACATTTGACAGTTCACGAATTCAGATTGACTTGGTGTGCATACTGGGTATGCTTACCTCCAACCAGTTCGTGAACTTTTCCCTCACATTCAGAAACCTTCCAAATAGCCACTGTATACACACTAGGTATGCATACCCTCAATAGTTCCTTGATTGTTTGCTTGAGAAATTTTTTAAAGATAAATTTAGACGAAAATAGTTTGTGAACAATAAATTGTTTTATACTAAGATTGCTAAAGATCTATGAACACCCATTGCTCGAATCATATTTTGAGAATTTAACAAGATAAGCTTGAACTCGAAATTTCTCCTTTAAAATATTATTAAATCTACTAAAATCATATGACATAGTCTCATAAGCTAAAACAGTAAATGCAATGAGTGAATATATATGATAGGCCAGTCTTCACATACTTATTTGTTGATGAATTTCTCGTAAATGTCTTCATTCGTTCTTCAGTCTTAAATCTTCGAGGGTATTTGATTATATATGATATTCAACTACTATGCTCTAAACTTAGTCCGAGACTTGACTTTAGTATACTAAAAATCAAGATATAGTTTTGTACATTTAATATTGACAACAAGATTGAGATAAAAAAACTTATGAGTTCGACCGAGCGATGCTCTAACAAAAAAGGGATTACAATTGCATGTTTATTGAACATATTTGGTTAATATCATAGGTTATGATAATTGGTAATGGTTTTGTTTGGATAAACTCGATAAAAGATATATATATAGTTTCATTATCTTAGTTGATGTCCCGCTATTACCATATTTTCAGTACTTGGGCTAAACTATTGATACTTTGTTGCTGATCCAATTGAAAGAGATGATAATATTACTCGTATAAACTTTGGTTATGAGTTTTAATCTTATAGTATTGCACGTTGATTATGTGATCATTAGAACTAGTTAAGATCTTATGACACCTAAAGTTGACTCAAAGGATTATTTCACCAATGTCAACCAGCTTTTCAGGAACAAATGTGATTTTTTTTATTTATGTGGGGCGTGTTCCATTATACCTTTGTTTCCTTGCAACATAAGCTATCTTTCCATTTTTTTTATGTCATATTCCATCTTTCCTTGTGAGTCCTCTAGGTGATATATTAGGGTCTTTCAAATAAGACAGCTTTGTATGCAAGAAGCACTTATTCACCAACCAACAAAACATATAATAAGATCAGAAGATGTGTTACAATGAACTGAAATTATAAAGAAGACTTTAAACTAGTTAATCGTGCTTTTGTGATCAAACTTGAAAACCAAAATTAATATACCAATGCTTGGTGGGTTCGACCGAGCAATGCTCTAGCACCATCCTTTACCAACCTTTACGTTTCTCGAAGATCAATAATATTATTTTTGGTTTAATTTTTATGTATCCAGTGCACAAGTTTTGCTTCAGTGGAAGATGAATTTAAACTACTAGTGGGAAAGGGAAGTCGACATTTCAAACTTATTTGCTTTTAGTGTTTAAACATTCAATTAAGAAAATCTATGTTGCGAAGAGTTCTTTGTTTATAATGATAAATAAAGCTAGGTTGCTTAAAGCTCAAGTAACTATTGCTTGCATCTTAAGTAAGTTCGTGAATTATTTGCCATGTTCAAAAACTACTTTGGTTCCAAGTAATCTCAATACCGCCTAAAATAACTATTAACTTTGATTCCAAGTAAACTTGTCTCAATTGTTATAATTTTTTAACAATATAATTATTTCCTTTAATAGAAACCGTAAGAACAGTTTAACCAAACACTTTCTAAAGAAATATACTTACTCAGAATACCATGGTACCAAGAATGGAAACCATATATGCGTGAGAAGTTTGTCTTGTAATATGAAGAAGAGTAGTGCATACACGTACTTGTCAATAAGGACCGTGCACCATAAGTTCACGAGTTAACCAATATGGTATGTGAATCCATCAATCAAGTTTCAGTTTAGTAGTACCAACTTCCACATAGTTCCCATACTGAAAAATAAGGTCCATGAACTCGAGTACTTTTGATTTCAGCAGAACTAGCCAGAAAAATGAATAGTTCGCGAACTCAAGTTTAGAGTTCAACATAAAATCCTAAAACAACATTGTTCGCGAACTTTAATGCATATTGGAGTTATTATCAACCTCGATAAGTTCTTTGTACATCCATTGCTTGATATCTAGTTTCGAGATTAGTCAAGAACAAGCTTGAGTTCAAAAAATCTTATTTGTATCTTATCAGTTACTAAAGCTAACGACATTGTCTTATAAGATAAAATGGTGGAAAATAATGAGTCAAATAGGATAACAATCTTCAAATACCTTTGTTGACGAAGTTCTTGCCGATGTCTTTATGTATTGAGTCTTCAATCTTTAAGTGTATTCGGTGAATTCTGAGCCTCAACTACCTGGATCCCATCCTAGAATGTGACTAAGTTTTGGTCTTCTAACATAGACAAAGTTTGACAAAATTTTCCTCTTTTTTTTTTTTGTGGGCCAATTGTTGTTGGGTCAAGTGATGACTAAGAAGCAACTGATTTTGGCCGACTAATACTGCAATTTACATTTTTGTTAAGCATATGTCCTTTTCCTTCCAAGCTTTCGCGACCCGAAGTAAAACTCAACCCCTCCATTTATTGTTATAATTTAATTGTAAATTGTACTTGCTTTTTAAAATCATATAATGTTAATATTTAGTTTAATCTGCATCGATAGTTCATTTTATCTTTGGAGAATGGTATCTCTTGTGAAACAACATGATGATGAAATCAATGTTGGTTATGTACATTTACATAACACCCTAACTTACCAGACTTGGGTCAATAATTCACTCACTTAAAAACCCTAATTCCTCTATATGACTTTACCAAAGTAAGTCTAACTAATTTACTTAAAATTTAAATACCTCTTTGAAGAATATTTTGGTGATTAACTTCTTCTATGGTTCTTCATCTTCGAATACTTAGTTTTTAAGTGAGTAACTGGATAACGATGGATCTTCTTGTACATACTCTCTAAAATCTAAACTTGATGAAGTAGACTTGTACAATCCCCAGATATATTTTATCGTCTAACATATATAATTTTCAGACTTTGACATATCAACGTCTATGGCCTCAACTCAAGAAGTGCTTAACAAAATACACCCATCATCCCATCATCTGTTAGAGGTTTTTTTTTTATACTAAAAGAAAATTTTATTGATCAGTTTCTTCCGTGTAATACAAAGTCATCCTCAATCCATTTAACAATATCAGGAGGATAATTCAAGACATAAGAGAAACTATTAGCTTCAAGTCTAGCCTTTCTTGCTAACTCATGAGCCACACTATTAGTTAGCCTATTAACTAATTTGCAAAACCAAAATTCATTGTTTGTAAACTTGTTCCTAACTGAGAGAAATAAATGGTGGTTAAACCAATGCACTTGAGGATCTTCACTGTGTATTGAGTTCACCAGATTTTGACAGTCAGTCTCAATGATTACTTTATGAAATCCATTATCTTCAATCCATTCAACAGCTTTGATCAGAGCTTTGCATTCAAAATTTTTTGCTCCAACTTCAGCTGCCATTTCCTCCTCCAAGTTATATCCTTTGCTGCTAACGCATACCCTGCATGATCACGCACTATTAGTCCAATACTACATTTTCTTGTTTTATAATCATAGGAAGCATCAATATTAACTTTTATGTAACCTATTTCAGGTGGAAACCAGATCTTTGGAAGGATAATTCTGTTCCTAGAGGAGGATGCCAAACTTAAAATCCACAATGATGGATGAATTAGATGGATGCGGACGGGGCCAAATTCTCAAACCTGAGTCTAAGCCCAACATCAAGCCCAAACGAATTGAAGGAGGTTCTTAGACAGTTATTAGAGTCTACCATCCATATACCTTTTCTCGTGTCTGTGGAATGCTCTAGTGGTGGTAGCAACAGCGGCAACAAAAGGGAACAACTTTGATTGAAACTAGCCAAAGAACTATCAAGGGTTTCTAGACACACAGAAGAAGAAGAAGAAGAAGAAGAAGAAGAGATGAGTTTATGGAATTACGTAGTAACAGCTCACAAACCTACCAATGTTACTCATTCATGTGTAGGAAATTTCACTTCACCTCACGAACTTAATCTCATCGTTGCGTATGTTCCCCCTCTCTCTCACTCTCTACAACCCTTTATCTATTTTTCTATAGATTCTTTGATTTCTGCAACTATTTAGGGCATTTTTTTTGTTCGTTTTCATTTTGTTGATTAGGGTTTTTTTTTTTTTTTTAAATGGTTACTGATAGTTTTATTTTTTTGTATCAGGAAATGTACTCGTATTGAGATTCATGTCATTAACGCTCAAGGGTTACAGGTATTGTTTTTTAAGTTTGTATTCCTGGTTTATTAAATCATGTATCTTTTGTTCATGTGATTTTTCCTCCTAAACCCATGTTTTTCCACCCTAGGGTTTGGTTTTGTGTCAATGAATGCTTTCTAAGTTAAAATAATCAAGTATCAGTATTTAAAATTGAAAGTTTTGAGTAATTGAAGGGAAGATTTAGGTTTTTGAAGTTTTAAGTATAACATTGTTTACTGAAAGTAAGCAAGCAAATGTGATATTGGATATTACCAAGTAAAGAGTGATGAAAGAGAGCATTTTGTCTTAATAGACTTACCATCGGTCTATTCTGTTACGTAATGGGAACAAGCTTTACGAATTCTTTATCTTAATTAGATGCATGTTTCATTTTCGTTATTGTTGGCTATGTTTGTTGGTACATAACCTTCTTGTACTAGACCTTCAATTCTTTTTGTTGTTTGGGTGATATATGGATATTTAATGTCCATTACCATTTTATGGTTCAAACTTAAGATTAAGAGAGCATTTTGTTTTTCAGGCTGTACTGGATGTGCCAATATACGGAAGAATTGCAACACTCGAGCTTTTTCGTCCTCATGTGAGTTTCTCCTTTTCAATTTATCAGAGTCATGTGATTATTTATATGTGTTTTATTTATTAGCAACACAATTGTGTTTCTGTGAGTTCTGACAGTTTTATATTTTCGTTTCTTTTTTCTTTCTTTGAATCTAATCAGGGTGAAGCTCAAGATTTTTTATTTATTGCTACCGAGAGATATAAGTTTTGCGTTTTACAGTGGGATGCAGAGTCATCTGAACTTGTGACCAGGTATATGTTTGAAAGTTCTGAAACTAAGCACTGTAAGAGCCTTTCTTTTGCCCCTTTTGTCGCAAAAAGTAAGGTGTATATTTGCAAATATACGATTTAAAGCAGTTGACACTTGACATGTTACATTATTATTTTGAAAGATGAAAACAATGCCTAAATATGCAATAAAAACAAATATTCACGAAGTATTGGATGGTGAATTCCGACATGTTATGTTGTTTAATGGTTACATTTTAGTTGCATTAAATGTTGCATTGTCCCGGAGTCTTGAAAATCTGATTACTTGAACCCTCAACAATCTCAGTGCTGTGTTAACGTTTCAGCTGAATAACTTCATTGTGAATGTATTGGTGGTAGATCTCTGTGTTAAAGTTTCCGAGATACATATTTGTCATCTGCCTCCTTTTCCTCATCTGAAATCCAGCCTAGATTCTTGTAGTTCTCTCATTCTTGAATCACTCTTTCCTTGTTAGCACTGTTTTTAGGTCAAGCCACCATTGCGTTTAATGTTGATTCTCCTTGCAAGTTGCAAGTTATTCGAAACTTAATCAGATTTTGGTCTTCATATATAGTTACATTATTCATGATCTTCTTGATCTATTTGTCAAAGAACCAAGTCTGCCATTTGCTTACCAGTAACCTTCGTGTGCAGAGTGCACTGTTATTAATTCTTGCATCCAAGATTTCTTTTCTTTCTGCTTAGGTAGTTTGTGACTATACTTTTCTGAATTACTTAGCAGTTGAATTCCATAATGTAAAAGTTGAATTTCAGGCCACTGTTTTGCACCGGTTATACACTATAATGTTATCTTTCTCTAGGGATCACATGCATCATATATATTCTCTAGGAGTAGACCTTCATCATCTCCAGTAACGATCTAAAAAGAAAGTATTTTGATATTCTAGTCTTATATTTCACTTCCCAGTTCTCCCCGAGTTTAGGCTGGGTTTAGCAAATTCCACGGGTTGAAATTTGTTTTGTTGTAACGGTACTGCTTTTGTTGTTTGCTTGCAATTGAAATGGCAAGTTCCATTCGTTTCCGCCTCTAGAAAATCCTGTTTAATGTTTAAACAGGAGCATGAATTTTTTTTAATTTTATTTTGCAAGCATCTAAAGTATCTGGAAGACTGGAACTTGGAAGTATCCACTTACACATACTTAAGCTCAAGAAACTGTTTTCCTTTTCATGTGCAGAGCAGCAGGTGATGTCTCGGATCGCATTGGTCGTCCTACCGACAATGGGCAGGTTTGTTTATCTCACAAGATAATCTTGAATTGATCTACATAGCTCGTTATTTTTGGTTTCCCTCAATTTATTTAGTTATATAATGTAGTCGATAGCTCACAGAATCACGTTAAGTCACATAGCTGCTGCTGTTATATACTCTTATCTCAGAAGACTGACATCCCACTAACACATGTATAAAACCATGGAAGTAGATAATTAACAAGAAGGGGTTGAGAGAAATGATGCCTAGCTGAATGAGATTTTGTATTTGAATACTACCTCTGATGCCAAATTGTGCCTATGCCAAATGTAGTGCTGTTCAAGTGTCCAAAGTGTCTTCGTGCCTAAAGTAACAAAAAATCAAACCTATCAAGTTATGTCTTCTTTAGTTCTCATGTTAAGCGTCCATGTTCATGTTCTCTTACAGTTGGAAACTTTTTCAGAACTTACCTTTCATGCATTTTCAAGCTTATGTAAACCTCTTAAGAGTCATTAAGTTACTCTGTTTTTTTGCTGCGTACAGTTTTTTACTTTACTTATGTTCGGATTGTTACAGCTCGTTGTGTAACCTGTATTCGACATCGTGTTGGTTTTAAAAACAACACGGGTATGATTCACTTTTAATCCCCATCTTTGTTTTTGTGTATAGATTGGTATCATAGATCCTGATTGTAGATTAATCGGTCTGCATCTTTACGATGGCTTATTCAAGGTGTGTAATCTTTAAATCTCTTCGTATAAGTTTAGCAGCCCTTTTTATTTGGCTTGATTTGGTTGTTTTTCTTTCCATAGAGTTCTTCAAGTCTTCTTCAATGACTCTAAATTATGTATGTTAATTCAGGTTATACCCTTCGATAGTAGAGGGCAGCTGAAGGAAGCATTCAACATTAGGTACTATCTTTTATTACACTGGTGTCTTTAATAAAGGTTATGGGTTTTGCACTATACAGCTGGTTGCTATATGCAGTAGATCAGTTTATATTTATACCTTAGAATGCATGGAATAACTTTTGACAGTTTGCCGTTACACTTTATGTGGTAAACTTTCCTCGACAAATGTCTGAGAAGCCAGAAAATCATCTGGCATCTCTTTAACGCTTTGATTGATTTTTTGATTGGTTCTCCAGATCATGACATATATACCGCATATTTCAAAGTTTCTCGTGTGTTATGTTTTCTCATGATTAGATCCCATATCACAGTTGTCCAGAATCTGTGTATTGTTCCCTTCTCCCTTATTTTCTTTCCGTATATAGCAGTGATGTGGCCAATGTTCACATTATTAAGTCTGGCTGCAAATGTAAACTACATTGGTCAGCTTGAAAACCCCTGCTTCGTTGACTTATTTCATCAAGCGTCGAGGTTTGATTACTATTAAATGAAATAGAATATTTTAAAAGAAATAAGAAGCAGAAGAAGGATACATCATACATGATAAAAAAAAAGGATTTTGCCCAATTTTCCCCAGAACCTGAAGTATAAAACATCCATATCGGTCGTAACCTTGCAGTATTCCTCTATCTGTCCAGTTCCCTGTAATGCCCATTACTCAAGAAATGCTGCCGTAGAACTGGCAGAAAGTACTCTTAACTAAAAAGGTACCACTCCCTGATAAGTAGAGACTCAGAATTAGTATTGAACACATCTGCTTTGTTAGTTTGACATAGTCACAAGGGTAAAGTGTTATTACCATTTATAGCTTTTGAATTCATATCTATTACTATATTCATTTTTTTTTTTTTCAAATGTTCACTCCTAATATAACGGTTCTTAGTTTTTATGAATTAACATGTTTCCATTCCACTTTCAGGCTTGAGGAGCTTCAAGTTTTGGATATAAAATTCCTCTTGGGTGTTCAAAACCCACAATTGTTGTTCTTTACCAGGTCTTTGATGTTGCACTTATATTCTGTTCATTATGTTTGCTGTCTCATAAGTTGTTCTAGTCTAGTAACAACTAAATCCGATGTGGTTTCTCTGAACTGCAGGACAATAAAGATGCGAGACATGTTAAAACATATGAGGTTGCACTCAAGGAAAAAGACTTTTCGGAGGGTCCGTGGTCACAGAATAATCTTGATAATGGGGCTGGCTTGTTAATTCCCGTCCCTATGCCTCTTGGGGTGTCATCATTATTGGAGAGGAAACAATTGTTTATTGTAGTGCCGTCGTATTTAAAGCAATCCCGACCAGACCTGTAAGTTACTACAAACACCTGCTGATTTGCATCCTAAGCTCTAATAGATATTACACGCTTGTTTCATTTATTGATTTTCTTAATCTGCTTTTGCAGTCGATTACAAGAGCCTACGGAAGGGTTGATGCAGATGGCTCTCGTTACTTACTCAGTGATCATGCAGGTCTTCTTCACTTACTCGTGATTACCCATGAGAAAGAAAGGTGACCGATCTTTTTAACTTGGACAGTCTTGGACGCTTATTAGCCAATTATGCTTTGCAAAATATTCTTGAAATGGATCCTTGTTTTTTCTCATCGTATCATCTGTTTATTTGCTGCAGAGTAACTGGTCTGAAAATTGAGCTCTTGGGTGAGACATCCATAGCATCTACAATATCTTACCTTGACAACGCAATCGTATACGTTGGCTCTAGCTTTGGAGACTCGCAGGTGTGCTGCAGTAATTTTTGCTTCTTTTCCCAAGATTATCAAAAGAGTCACATTGCTAAAATATGAAAGTGATGTTTTTTTTTTCTTCATTTAGACACGCCTTCATTATGTTTTTTGTTAACAATCCTTGCGAGACAGGGTTGTTCTTTTTTATTATATGTCAACCCAGTTTCCAGTTCAAATTCAAGGTCTATAACCTCAGATTTATTAAAATATTTTAGTCATACACCAAAAAGTAATTGTGGACCGTGGTCCTTTTTCAAACCTTATGTCACTAAAATCTAAACTTCGTCTTGTTTGTACAACTACATCGTCAAGTATATTGTTGAAAATTAATTCCACCGATTTTGCTTTTGATGACAGCTTGTAAAACTAAATCTCCACCCTGATGCAAAAGGTTCATACGTAGAAGTTGTAGAGAGATACGTCAATTTGGGGCCTATCGTGGATTTCTGTGTGGTCGACCTAGAGAGGCAGGGCCAAGGTCAGGTCGTAACTTGTTCTGGAGCGTACAAAGATGGTTCTCTACGAATAGTTCGAAACGGAATAGGGATCAATGAACAGGTCTGAGTTTTTTCACATTGCTTACTTTATGTTTTAAAAATTGTATCTTATATGTTACGTGATGCTCTATAATGCTCCCGAATCTGGTGGCCCATATTGGGATTCATCCAATGCTGATGTGGGGAGGATGATGTCCGTAGCATTGGCATATATACGCATCCAATCGTTCTGATTATATCAGAAGAAGTAACTTTTTATGTTTACTTTGTTTTCACAGGCATCAGTAGAACTTCAAGGCATCAAAGGAATGTGGTCTTTAAGAGCATCTACCGACGACCCTTATGATACCTTTTTGGTTGTGAGCTTTATCTGTGAGACTCGAATATTGGCAATGAATTTGGATGATGAGTTAGAGGAAACAGAGATAGAGGGTTTTGCTTCAGAGGTGCAAACTCTGTTCTGTCATGATGCCGTGAACAACCAGCTTGTACAAGTGAGTGTGTTTGAACTTTCTCGTTGTTGTTGGATATCTTTACTCTGATTCAAACGTATCTTCTTTGTTTAAAGAGTATCCCTCATAAGTAATTGTGTAATTCTATGTAGCTTTACTGATCAAGCAGTAGAAAATAAACTGTTCTGTTATATATATGAAGATTTATGATATCTCGAGATATGATACATTTTACAATACTCCAGCATCTGTACGAAATATAATAAGATTCTCGATATCTTAATTATGTATATTCAATACCGAAATAATGGTTTGTATCATTTTATATATTATAATAATACCTAGTCTGAGAAACTAGTTGCCAGTATCTATACCATAACTGATGCAAGTCCTGAACTTTGCTGAGCACGGGCTTTTGATAGTTACATCATGTCTTTTTATACCAAAACAATGTGTCCTGACTCTTTTGGAACTATTTTGTGTTTCCTTCAATTCTGGCACCTTGTTTGGTGACGAGAGTCGAGATGTTTAAATTTCCTTTTGGTTTGCAAGAATTTTACTTAGCGATTGTTGGTTGAAGTTGAGCATTAATGTAGGATACCTTTCGTTTAAATTGTTTGTTGAGAAGACATGCTGGAACTAATCCCTTGTAATGTCAGGTTACTGCAGGCTCTGTACGGCTTGTCAGCTCTACATCACGTGCTCTCCTTGATGAATGGAAAGCTCCAGAGGGATTTTCCGTTAATGTTGCCACAGCTAATTCCAGTCAGGTTCTTTTCAAAACTTTCATAAATGAGTTTCATTTAAAATGTGATTATCGCATTGGGTGGTTCCATATCTTAATTTCACTTGCTATATGTATTAAATTTGCACGCCTTCTGTTTGGTTACAGGTTTTATTGGCTACTGGAGGTGGCCATCTGGTCTACCTAGAAATTGGTGATGGTAAATTGGCTGAAGCCAAATATGCACAGTTGGAATATGAGGTGTCCTGCCTTGACGTAAACCCGATTGGTGAAAACCGTAACTTCAGTCAGCTAGCAGCGGTTGGTATGTGGACAGATATGAGTGTCCGGATATTTTCCCTTCCAGGCCTTGATCTCATAAGAAAGGAGCAACTGGGAGGAGAGATTATTCCTCGCTCTGTTCTTCTGTGTGCCTTTGAAGGGGTATGATTCTCTCCAAGTTTCCCTTAAGTTGTATTTTATGTTCAGTATTTATCTTTCATCTCTTTAATTTGTTATTGATTTTTCTTTCTTCTTTCTTAACATGCCAATTTTTTTTTCTTTTCTCAGGTCTCATACTTGTTATGCGCCCTTGGAGACGGACACCTGTTTAATTTTCTGTTGAATGTGAATACTGGCGAATTAACAGATAGGAAAAAAGTCTCACTTGGAACTCAGCCTATAACGCTGCGTACGTTTTCTTCTAAGAACACAACACATGTGTTTGCTGCATCAGATAGACCTACTGTTATATACAGTAGTAACAAAAAGTTACTCTACAGTAATGTGAACTTGAAAGAAGTAAGCTATATGTGTCCGTTCAACACTGCTTCTTACCCAGACAGGTTCGACAACTTCTACATAATGTCTTTAGTAATATTGATAATAAATTATATCTCTTATCGTAAGTCTTTCGTTTGGTGGATATCCCTTCAAATTCAATTCACTAAACTGACCAAGTACTGATCAAGCCTTTTACACTTGGTTTTTGCATGGGCCATGTTCCTGTGGGTCTGGGGAAAGCTCCTAACTTTTCTAGCGAGGGCCTGCTTAAAGCTGAATTGCTATATTTTCAAATAATCTAATCAATATTCTTCTTGTTACCTTTATATCTGCAGCCTTGCTATTGCAAAAGAAGGTGAACTTACTATTGGGACTATCGACGATATTCAAAAGCTTCATATACGTACAATTCCTCTGGGAGAGCATGCAAAGCGCATCTGTCATCAAGAGCAATCTCGGACCTTTGCGATCTGCACTATGAAGTACTGCCAATCGAGCAATGAAGATTCTGAAATGCACTTCGTTCGATTGTTAGATGATCAGACATTTGACATCATGTCTTTTTATCCGCTTGATACATATGAGTATGGTTGTTCTATCCTGAGCTGTTCGTTTGCAGATGACACTAATTTTTATTACTGCGTGGGAACTGCATATGTTTTGCCCGAGGAAAGTGAGCCAACCAAGGTGACCTTTTTGTCTTAAAGCTTGCAAACATAAGTCAGTAACTGTATGTTTTGTGGTGTGCCACATTAAGTTTTACCATTCCTTGTGTTTCCTTATTCCTCATCTTTCTCAAAGCCATGGATTTTGACGTCAGTGTCTACAATTTTCTCAAAGGAAAATTCATTCAATTGCAGGGTCGGATACTAGTTTTTTGTCCTCATTCTCTTATCACCTCCCCTTATTTATAATTGCAGGGTCGGATACTAGTTTTTGTAGTTGAAGATGGGAAACTACAGCTAATCGCGGAGAAGGAAACAAAGGGTTCAGTTTACTCTTTAAATTCATTCAATGGGAAACTTCTTGCTGCTATTAATCAAAAGATTCAACTGTATAAATGGGTGCTGCGGGATGATGGCTCGCGTGAGTTGCAGTTAGAATGTGGTCATCACGGACACATTCTCGCGCTTTATGTTCAAACCCGTGGAGACTTCATTGTTGTTGGTGATTTGATGAAATCAATCTCGCTGCTAATATATAAGGTGGTGTACGATGAACTATCTTTTAATAAATGCTGATGATTTTTTTGATGTACATGCTTTCAGTTAAAAGACATTCTGACTTCACTTTTTATTTATTCTATTAATTTTTTACTGACTGAATTAGTTTAAATTTGTCGATGTCATGTTTAATGCCACTTGCATGCTTTTTCTGCCTTAAGCTGAAAACCTAACTCAAGATTCTTTTCAGCATGAAGAAGGAGCTATCGAGGAGCGGGCTCGTGACTACAACGCAAACTGGATGACCGCAGTCGAGATCCTCGATGACGATATCTATCTTGGAGCTGAGAACAATTTCAACTTATTTTCTGTCAGGAAGAATAGTGAGGGTACAACTGATGAAGAACGAGCGAGGCTCGAGTCTGTTGGTGAATACCACCTTGGTGAATCCGTGAACCGGTTCAGACACGGTTCGCTTGTTATGCGTCTCCCTGATTCTGACGTGGGTCAGATCCCTACAGTTATTTTCGGCACTGTCAATGGCGTGATTGGAGTTATTGCATCACTTCCACAGGAACATTACCTATTCCTAGAGAAGTTACAATCAAACTTAGTCAAGGTCATAAAGGGTGTTGGAGGATTGAACCATGAGCAATGGCGATCTTTCAACAATGAAAAGAAAACTGTAGATGCCAAGAACTTCTTGGACGGAGATTTGATTGAATCATTCCTTGATCTAAGCCGGAACCGAATGGAAGAGATCTCAACAGCCATGAGTGTTTCAGTTGAGGAGCTCTGTAAGAGAGTAGAAGAAATGACAAGGTTGCATTGACATGTGATTGTCCTGGTATGCTATCTCCCTCTATCGTTTTTCTTCTCTGTGTTTTTGACTATCTGTATCTTATGAGCTGTTATAAAGACTTCACTGTCTTTCTGTATCCAGTAGAAAACAAATGTTTTTTGTGGAAAATCCTTCGGTTGGAACGTGAACAAATCTCTGTATATCTGCTTAGTTTAGCTTTTCAATTTGAAGTGTAATGAGTTCGCAGTGGATAATGAAATGTTAATTGTCCTCGTTGTTTGGAATGCTGTATCTCTTCGGACTTGCCGAAATTTCAATAATTTGTGATTTGCACAGGTCAGTGCTCATCTCTTTAGGCCTGCTGAAACTTCCTACTACAGGCCAAAAGGTTAGTTGGTACTTGGTAGTAGGTTTCACTAGTTCGCATCATCAGCAAGCTTGTATGTATCTGGGAGAACAATAGCAGTAGTTGACCTAAACAGTAATAACCCTATCTTCTTCCTCACTAACGTTTCCCACGACTTCTAATGACCAGCCTCTTGTGCTCTTTTGACATGTATATATACTCGTGTAACGATTTCATGATTTTATAACCGGAGGTCCTCTTGTGAAGAACCTATACAATTATATTTTACTCTTACCACAAAATAAAAGAAAGCTAATCAAATCTGTGGTTACTTTGGACTTTCCATTCAAAAAACTGTTAAAAGTTTGAACTTAAAACTGTGTACTTCATGTATTTCTTCTGCTCTAGTGATTTCCAAGTGAGATCGCAAGCCAAAGTTGCAACTAAGATCCTTAGCTTTTTAATTTCAGAATCTTTGCAAAGTGGCCTTGGATATCCTTTAAAATTTGAATAGAAATGTGTGAACTGCTGCCCAGGCTTATGGGGCAAACAAATATCCAAGTTCTCTAGACAGGCACACACCGGGGAGGCACAAAATAGGGTTTGGTAAATGACACAAACAATCTGGTGGTTATCCATGACTCCGAAATTTAGAGATGCCCTGCTCATAAGGGTAACTCTGCTTGTAAAGTCTCACTTCTATACTTATTTTATGGACAAAGGATACTCTCTACTAAAACTGTGCAAGCCATTTAATTTTTTCCTCTCTTGGCTCAATAATAGGAGCTGTGCAGTTGAAATAGCTAAGGGTTAGGAAAAATCATTCCAAGGTTCTCCCGCTTATAAATTTATCAAGAGACTTCAGTTTACAAGGGTCGCACTTTCTAAATGGAATAAAAAATATTTTGGTGATATTAATCAAAATGTTGATAACCTTCGACATAAATTATCAGAAATTCAAGCACTTCCGTTCTCTATTGAGAATACTTCTAAAGCTGAAGGTTAGCGAGAGAGTTAGATAAATGGCACCAAATCCAGCATGAATTCAAGACGAAAAATCTAGTGATAATTTTGTCAAGGATATGGATTATAACACTAAGTACTTTCACACATTGACAAAAAGAAAGAGGGCCAAAAACAAAATTGATTCTTTGAGGGATTCTGATGGTAATTGGGTTCATTCTAGAGAAGATATTGCTAATCTCCCGACAAATCACTTTAAGAGTATAAGTACTTCCAGTTTTCCTCAAATTGAAGAACACCATTATTCTCATCTACCAACTTTGATCACTAAGGAAGATAATAGGAAATTGCTTATCCTTCCTACTAATGATGAAATTCTTCAAACTCTTAAAGGAATGGAAAGTTGGTGCATCACAGTCCTGAAGGATTTTAGGGTCAGCTTATAAATCCCAATGGAATGTAGTTGGTGCTGATGTTTCTGATATGGTCAAGAAGTTTTTCTCTTCTAAACATCTCCTCAAACATATGAAAAAGACTTATATTTCACTAATTCCTAAGAAAAGTAAACCATCTAATTCTTCTAACTACATGCCTATTGGACTTTGTAATCCTTCATATAAGATCATCTCAAAAATGTTAGTAAGAAGGATGGTGTTGGAATATTTTCAACTGTCGGAAGAATTTTTTGGTTCAGGGTAACTGTTTCGACCGTTACAAACTATCCAGAATATTCAAATCCAACAGACGCCATTGATGTCTGATGATGAAGAGACTCGAGTGAAAAGATGTCTATTCCCAACAGATGCGAAAATCCCTATAAATGGCATCTCCCATAACTCGTTGATAAACAACATCGAAAAACCTTTTCTGTTTTCTCTCTTTTCTAAAGCATCATCAGAAGTTTTTTGTTCACATGTGTCCTTGATTGAATCAAGGGGTACAAACCTTGAATTCAATTTCCACATTGTAGGGCTTTCATTGTATCCTCGAAGGCATTATTTCACATACCTGTTGTAATCGCCAATTTATTGGGAGGGTAGAAATAATTGTCTAAAAAAAATCGTATGAGCCTTGAAAGTTTGGAGTACAACAAAATTTCTTTCTGTGTTATTTCATCTTCTATTGCAACCCAGTTTTTCCAACAGTTTTAGACAATTAATTTCTGGCAATGGAGGGTGAATCTTCAACTTCGAATGCTACTGCACAATCCCTGCAAGTGATGAACCAAACCCCGACTCACTGGAACGTTTTGATGGTGAAAATTTTACTCGTTGGCAAGAGATCGTGAAGTTTTTCTCGATCACCATCAAGTTGTGGTACATACTTGAAGATGGATTGGAGGCGATTCTCGCACCGATCAGACAAAGATACTCCCGATTTGATTACCAAACGAAAGAAGCGTCGGAAGATGATTTCATGTGTCGTGGTCATATTTTGAATGCCCCGGAAACTCATGTTTACAATGCACATCGAGTATTGCGACTGCAAAGGAATTATGGATCAACTTGACAACAAATACAAAATTTAAAAGCAAGCAACAAGAAATTCGACTTGCAACTTCATGGATTTTAAGATGGTTGATAGTAAGTCAATCATTGCCCAGGTCAGTGAACTTTTACTCATTGTTAATCATCTTAAGGATGCTGGAATTGATCTTCCTTCTGCGTTTGTTGTCGGGGTTATTATTTCTCGTCTTCCCCTTTCTTGGAATGGTTATAAGAAGAAACTTAAGCATGCTGAGACTGACTATGATTTAGAGGCATTACAGCGTCATCTTCGAATAGAAGAGGACTCTCGTAAACGAGAACTTAAGGATAGTCCATAGTCTGAAAACCATTCTAAGGTGAATAGCGTAGAAGAATCTAAGACACCGAATTCCTTGAAACCTAAGAATGATACTCAGTTTAAGAAGCATCATCCCAACAAGAAGAGTAAGAAGAAGGGCAATTGCTACTTCTGTGACAAACCCGGCCATTTTGCTCGTGATTGTCGTCTCAAAAAGAAACAACAACAGAACCAGAAAAAGGAGGCAAATATGGTCGATGACAAACTTGTGATCGTGGTGCAAGCCGCCAATGTTGTTGCTGAAACTGGGGGTGGATGGTGGTACGACAATGGTGCAACCGTCCATATCTGTAAGGATAGAAATCTTTACAAGACATACGAACCGGTTAGTGGAGAAGGAAACGAAGTTGTCTCCGCAAACGGCCAACACAACAAAGTCATTGGGAAAGGCACTGTTGAACTCTCGTTTACTTCGGGAAAGACTGTTACTCTTACTAATGTGTTACATGTCCCTGACATTGTAAAGAACCTTGTTTCCAGCGACCTTGTTATGAAGGCTGGATTCAAGACGACCTATGAGTCTAATAAGTTTGTATTGTCCAAAAATGGTGTGTTTGTTGGAGAAGGATATGCTTGTAATGGGATGATTAAGCTTAATATAATAAATAATGGTTCTGCTTATATTGTTGACTCTGTTAATTTATGGCATGCTAGGTTTGGTCATGTGAATTATGGTTCTCTTAGAAACATGAAACGATTAGGTTTGATTTCTGATTGCAATTTTGATCATGCTTCTAAATGTGAAATATGTGTGCAAGCAAAGATAACTAGAATTTCCCATAAGTCTCTGTAGTACGAAATTCTTCCTTACTTGAATTAGTACACAATGATGTGGGTGATTTGCATGGTTCTGCCACTCGTGGTGGAAATAAGTATTATGTCACTTTTATAGAGGATAGTACTAGATATGCTTATACATATTTGATGAAATCTAAGGATGATGTTTTTGAAATATTCAAAATATACAAAGCAGAAGTAGAGACACAATTAGGACTGAAAATTAAGATTTTACGTTCTGATTGTGGTGGTGAATATTTTCCTAATGAATTTAAATTCTTTTGTCAAGAGCATGGTTTAATTCATCAATTTACTGCACCTTATACACCTCAACAAAATGGTATGGCCGAAAGGAAAAATAGAACTTTGATTGATATGGTTAATTTCATGCTTATAAGTTCTAGTTTGCCTAATTCTTTGTGGGGTGAAGCTATGTTGTCTGCATGTTATATTTTGAATAGAGTTCCTTTGAAAAAGAAGAATGTTTCTCCTTATGAATTGTGGTTTAAGAGGAAACCAAACTTGAAGAGACTTAAAGTCTGGGGTTGCTTAGCATATGTTCGAAAGCCTGATCCTAAAAGACCAAAATCGGGAAACAGGGGCTTATAAATGTGCTTTTATGGGATACTCTCTTAATAGTATCACCTCAGATTTTTAATCCTCGACACTTTTGAGATTATAGAATCTGTAGATGTGGAATTCTTTGAGAACTTAAATAGGAACAGGTTCTCAAATGCAACCCATGGAGAACTCATTGTTACCTAGTCTAGAATCTGAAGAGACTAATGAGAATGATGATCATTACATTTCCTACTCTGAGACATGGAAGATATTCAACCCATAGAAGATATCGAACCTAGAAGGAGTAAGAGAGCAAGAATAGAGAAAAATTTTAGTCCAGTTTTATAACATATCTTGTAGAAGGTAATAAGAATAGAATTCTTAGTGTTACCAAATATGTTATGCATGTTGATGATGACCCTAAAACTTATGTTGAGGCTATGAGTTCCAAATATGCTAGTTTTTGGAAAGAGGCTATCAATGATGAAAAGAACTCTCTTTTGACCAACGGTACTTGGATATATTGTGATTTACCTCCTCGGCGTAAAGCCTATTGGATGTAAATGGATTTTCAAGAGAAAGATGAATGCCGATGGTTCCATTGATAAGTTCAAAGCCAGATTAGTTGCTAAGGGTTATAAGCAAATACATGAAATTGATTACTTGATACATATGCTCCTGTTGCTCGCATCTCATCTATTCGTTGTTTAATAGCACTTGCTTCAATTCACAAGTTAATTATTCATCAAATGGATGTCAAAACCGCCTTCCTAAATGGAGATTTGGAAGAAGAAATATATATGGAACAACTTTGAAGGTTTCATATTGCCAGGCCAAGAAAAGAAGGTTTGCAAGTTAGTAAAATCTCTTTATGGCTTGAAGCAAGCTCCCATGCAATGGCATGAGAAAGTTTGACAAAGTGATTTTGTCATATGGTTTTGTGGTGAATGATGCGGATAAATGTATCTATAGTAATCATGATAGTTCTGGATGTGTAATTCTCTGTTTGTATGTTGATGATATGCTTATTTTTGGATCGACATATCTGTTGTAGAAGAAACAAAGAAGTTTCTTAGCTCTAACTTTGATATGAAGGATTTAGGAGAGGCGATGTAATCTTGGGAATTAAGATCCTAAGAAAGGGAAATGAGTTGGCTTTAACCCAATCTCATTATATTGAGAAATTTCTCAAGAAGTATGGTCACTTTGATGACAATCCAAGTACCTACTCCTTTAGACCATACTATCAAGTTAAAGAAGAACACCGGACGTACTCATGCACAACTTGAGTATTCCGGTGTCATTGGAAGTCTTATGTATGCTATGCATTGCACAAGACCGGACATAGCCCAAGCCATGAGAGTGTTATGTCGTTTCTCAAGTAATCCAGGATATGAACACTGGAAAGCAGTTTCAAGAGTTATGGCTTACTTGAAAGGAACAATGAATTTTGGCTTGCATTACCAAGGCTATCCCGCTGATTTGGAAGGGTACAACGATGCTAACTGGAACGATGTAGAGGCCAAGTCCAAATCAACGTCCTGGATGGATCTTTACATTAGGGGTGTTGCTTTGTGTCTTGGAGTTCCAAGAAGACTTGTATTTCGATTCAACAATGTTGTCGAATTAATAGCCTTAACGGATGCATGTAAGGAGGCGAAATAGCTTAGGAATCTACTTATGGAAATTCCATTTTGGAAGAAGCCAACTCACGGCGGTCTTGATTAATTGTGATAATCAAGATACTATCTATAATGTCTCAAATAAGACTTATAATGGAAAGTCAAGACATGCAAGTCTTAGACATCAAATGGTTAGGCAACTACTCAAGAGGGGAGTGGTTACGGTTAACTTTATTGAATCAAAGAGGAATTTGGAAGACCCATTTACGAAGAGTCTACCAAGTTCGGTGGTTTCAATAAAAAGTAAAGAAATGGGATTAAGGTCTGTGAAAGAAGTTTGATCTCCCATAGCGAAAAACCCAACCTATGTTTTGAAAAAATAAACAAGGTTCAATGTGGTACCAACAAGTTATGGATGTAGATTATGGAGCACTAATATAAAACTTCCCATTTCTAATTAGTGATGGGTTACAAGAAAATAGTTAGGATGTAAATCCTTAATGAGTCTCGTGATTAGTAAAAGGTGTATCGCAGAAACACCTTCGAGACTTACCTATATGAGTATGGAAATCAGGTCGTTTCCTAAGAGAAGAAGACCGTTCTCTAAAGAAGACTCATGAATCAAGGATATAAGCACATGGCCATTAACGTGCTTGGCTACAGAACACATGATTTATGGAATCAATATGTGTGGAGACTCTAGGTTTTATCATAAGGGATACTTGGTTCAAGACTGGTTTCACCATAGAATCTCGATAAGGCTTTGAGTTTCTTACACTAAGTGAAGGTTCAAATCCAAAAGATACCTATCATTTATGTGTTGATTTCAACGATGATGCTTAGTCTCAATTGTGCTTGAACTACGATGGCTTGATCCCACTCGGGTACGTAGGCATTCACTTCGGTGATGCAGTCACTCTGATTTAAAAGTTTTTTAACTTTGTTTTATGGTTTTTTGAAAATAAGGGGAGAATGTTGGAATATTTTCAATTGTCGGAAGAATTTTTTGGTTCAGGGTAACTGTTTCGACCGTTACAAACTATCAAGATCATTCAAATCCAACAGACGCCATTGATGTCTGATGATGAAGATACTCGAGTGAAAAGATGTCTATTCCCAACAGATGCGAAAATCCCTATAAATGGCATCTCCCATAACTCGTTGATAAACAACATCGAAAAACCTTTTCTATTTTGTCTCTTTTCTAAAGCATCATCAGAAGTTTTTTGTTCACATGTGTTCTTGATTGAATCAAGGGGTACAAACCTTGAATTCAATTTCTGTTGTAGGGCTTTCATTGTATCCTGAAGGCATTATTTCACATACCTGTTGTAATCGCCAATTTATTGGGAGGGTAGAAATAATTGTCTAAAAGAAATCGTATGAGCCTTGAAAGTTTGGAGTACAACAAAATTTCTTCCTGTGTTATTTCATCTTCTATTGCAACCCAGTTTTTCCAACAGATGGAACCTCTCATGGAAAGGATTGTTTCTCCTTATCAAGTTGCTTATGTGTCTGGTAGGCTCATCAATGATAATACTACCATAACTCATAAGCTCATACATTCTATGAAAAGGAAAACATCACAAGGAGGATGGCTAGCACTCAAACTTGATATGCCAAAAGCTTTCGATAGGATTGAATGGTCTTTTCTCATAAAGATTCTCACAAGTTTTGGGTTTTCATAGGAATGGTGTCAATTTATTCATCAATGTATTAGCACTATTTCTTTATCAATCTTACTCAATGGATCTCCATGTATGGAATTTAATCCTTCTAGAGGTATAAGACAAGGGGATCCTCCTCCTTATCTTTTTATTCTAGCTATGGAGTGGTTTTCAAGAACAATGGTTGCTGCTCATATTTCCAAAGCATCAAAGGTATCACTACAACTATAGGTGCTCCACCTATTAATCATCTACTATTTGCAGATGATTGTCTCATTTTTACTCATGCCAATTTAACCAGTGTGAATAATCTTCTACAAATTCTGCAGGATTTTAGTTCACGATATGGTCAAGTCATTAATTTTGATAAGTCTTCCGTATATTACAGTAATAATATGGATCCTAGTATGTGTAACACCTTAAGTCAAATTTTAGGTGTAAACTTATGGATAAAAATGAGAAGTATTTGGGATGTTCTCTTATTTTAGGCAAATCAAAAGTTAAAGCTTTTGAAGATATCTAGATTGCTTTTGAGAGAAGGTTAGGTAACTAGCAAGGAACAACTATAAATCAAGCAGGACTACTATGGTGAAAGAAGTTCTCAATACTATACCAATTTATCAAATGAGTACTTTTAAGATTCCAAAGAAACTGCTCAATAAACTAGATACTATTCAAAGGAAATTCTAGTGGGGATTCAAAGCTAACGAAGGTGTTAATCTAATAGCATGAAAAAATATGTGTGTATGTAAAGATCTGGGTGGTCTTGCTTTCAGATACCTTGAACTTTTAAATCATGCATTACTTACAAAGCTTGCATGGAGAATTTATCATCAAGAGGATTAGTTGCTTGGGAATTAAGATACTTAAAGCTAAGTACTACAAGAATGAATATTTTCTTCATATTGGTACAGAAAAGAGTAACTCTTCTTGGGTCTAGAAAGGCATTGAGCTTGGGCTATCCATTCTACAACAACATCACTGTATTGAAGTCAACAATGGTGAGTCGACTAAAATATGGGTAAACAAATGGATTCTAGGTCTTAGTTACAAAGTTGAACCGATTGATCCATCACATCTTCAATATATTTTTGTTAGTGAACTCATTATATTGCTGCATACTCTTTTCTCTCCAGATATTGCTGATAAAATCAGAAATATGAAGCTCTCTCAGGATGAAGAAGATATTATTAGATGGACTCCTTCTAAAGATGGTAACTTCACTGTGAAGAGTGCCTATAATAAACTTATGGAAGGGAGAGTTCATCACCATGTCTCCATCAGTCAAGTTCCTAATGAAGTGTTGAAAGCTTTATGGAAAATGAAACTCCCTCATAGAGTTAAGTTGTTCACTTGGAAATGCCTCAAGGATGAAATCCCAACTAGACAAATACTATCTCAATACATTCATTCCATTGAGTATCATTGCAACATATGCCAGTATGAAGAAGAGTCTTTATTTCATCTCCTTTTGACTTGTAATCATGCTAAAGCGCTATGGAGAGCTCTGAATATCAACATTGATCAAGTTATTGATAACTGTCAGTCTGTCAGAGAATGGATCATTTCATGGTTCTTCAATGTCAGGAACACAAGTATAAAGGAAATTGAGAAGTGAAGGAGCACTCTAATGGTTGGTGAATTAGAGCATAGCTCGGTTGAACTCACCAAGCGTTGGTATGTCAAGTTTGGTTGTCATATTTTAATATCAAAACTCATCTAGAGTCGCTTGATTAAATACTAAAGTCAACTTTGTTTAGGTTAGACTAGAAAGTCTAGGAATGTTGAGATATACAAGTATTACTCCGAAGACCTGAAGAATATGAAGAAGTAACGAACTACAATGACGACATCATCCTTGCACTTGAGGTTAGTAATATTGACTTGAACTGTTTCATTCCTAACGTATCAAGTTGTGCTATATTGAAAACATAACTGCAAAGTCGTGTATATCTGTACATATTGTATAATACTCTAGTGATGTGACATGATCATAATAGTATGATCATAGTATAAAGGAATTAGACTACGAAGTATAACACTTATCTTTAGGTATAACCGATCCTTGTAACTGGTGTAACTGATTCCAGTGACTGGTGTGACCGATCACAAGTGTTTCCACATTTAGGTATAACCGATCCTAGTGAAACCGATTGAACCCATGTATGTGATTTGGTATTTGATCAATCACATAGTAGTCTTAAAAAACAGGCGAACCAATTCTAAACTTGTTTGGAAGTGTGGTATAACCGATTCCAAGAATGCAAATCCATGTAAATATGAAATAAGGATTTGCAGTTAAAACATGTCAACATACTTTGAAAACGAGCAGTAACTCTTATCATTTATTGTTAAAAGATATTCCTTGGTACTCAAGGTGATCCTGTGCCGAAATAAATTAAAAATATTTTAATTAAGGTTTTTGGTTTTATATGCTTTAATTACTAGCAATTAATGCATATGTGTAGAGAATGAAATTTAGTAATGTGCATTTACTAATTGGAGATTTTCTATTGAGATATTTCGGAAATATTGGACAAGCATTTGGAAATTCCTTTGTGTCATAAAATATTTGGAAAACCGATTTTTACCATTCATTGCATATCTTGAGAATACTTTCAGTTTTGGAAATTCCTTTGTGTCGTAAAATATTTGGTCTATAAATACCTAAGTTTGCATTTCTAGCAAACTATCCTAAGATCCAGGCAAACTTCATTTCTTGTTGTTTCTGGTGGAGCCGTCCATTCGGAGAGGAAAGTATCCTAATTATGTGAAATCTCTTACGACTGCTCGTTTAAAGACTTACGTGGGATCAAGAAGCTCCACGAGTACCGTTGTTGGGAAACTAGATAATTGCAGTGTTATTAGTTTTCGATTAATTTGATTGACTAACGGTTGTTGAAACTTTGATTGTACCGAGTTTGTTTATACTTGAGAATCTTCTCTTCTGATATAAGATTCACTCAAACTAGATCGGTTAGTATCTACGAGCTGTTGTTAGATCTAAAGACATTTTGTGATAATCCATTCTTAACAGACCCGTTAAACAAATGCACTAACCGACGTGATTGATCACAAGAGATTCAAGTGGTGTTGTGCAGGTTATTATAGATAAGAAAATATTTGAAGACGAAGAAGATTTCTTATTAGTTTTCATATCTTATAAACTGTGTGCACAAACCTTGATCGGCTGGGATCCAACTAAAATCAATTTATCTTTGATAGATCTGATTGATTAGTTACGTGACATCGGCATTCTCTATATTTATCTTTGAGATTTATATTGATTGAGTGCAAATCTATACTTGACTATTTCGGTAGTTATAATTAGATTGATCTAACCAGACAAAGGAGTTTATTAAATGAACTCATCTAAATCTTATAGCAAGATTCATTAGAGTGGTTATCAAACAGATTCTTCCTTTGCTGTTTGGAATACAATCCAAATGACTTGCTACTTATGTTCGTGACTCTAGAAGTCAAAGGCGCAGGGATACTAAGGGAACTAAGTATCTAGGGGTAGTCTGCTTAGTCTCAACTATACGAATTTGGTATTAGATTTTGTATAACGGCTTAATTATGAGAGTATTCAAAACTGGACTAGGTCCCGAGGTTTTTCTGCATTTGCGGTTTCCTCGTTAACAAAACTTTTGGTGTCTGAGTTATTTGTTTTCCGTATTATAATTGTTTATATAATTGAAGTATCACATGTTGTGCGTATTTCAATCCATTGGTAAATCCAACCTTTGGTTGTCGATATTAATGGATTAACACTTGAATGTTGGTATTTTGTACTTGTTAATACCCAAAAATCGCTCCTAGGTAAACAATGTACTTTTAAAGTACTTTCTTTAGGTTCGAAAATCAAAATCGTACAAAACGAGCCTAAACCAAGAAGTTGGCCGTTCACGTTTTGCTTCGGTTACAAGAGAGAAAAATGGTTGATCTTAGGGGAGGGAAAACAAAGAAAGTTGAGGAAATCAGTGCTGATTGAATTGGGTGTGAGGTTATTGAACTATGGAAAGAAGAAGAGCTTGCGAATGATAAGCTTGTTCTGTCTTCTGAATATACAAGGTAGTCTATTTATAGTTGTGGGGTATACTCACTGTTTCCTCGTAAGTAGTGAAGGTTGTGGAGATATGGAGATAGTGGGATAATGGTGTACTTACACCCATGATGTTAGGGAAGTCTTTGGAAACCGTAAACCATCAATCCATTACTTAGCCACTTCTTTTAACCGCTCTCAACCTTTGCCACTACTTGTAACTTCCTTATCATGGGATGTTGCCATGCCGCACGTTGCTGTAAACCACTGAACATGTTTTGATTGTAGGAATTAGTGGAGTCAATACCCATGAATAATTCCCCCATGTAACATGTTTTTATTTCTTGAAGGGAGATGGGGTTGAGGGAATTAGTGGAGTCATGGACTATCTCTAGTCTTATCCAAGTTGCCACGATTTACTCTTGACCTCTAACCGAGTAATATACTAAGCTAAACCGCCGCAGACTTTGTTGAAGTGGCATAGCTTGAAGAGACAACTCGGCTCCAGGTTATGTGTGATTAACGAGCTTGCCATAAGATGGCATCGTAAATAATGGTGTGCCACGTCCATGTCTCTCCGTCTCACCATAATAATTCACCAAGATAAACCGATGGGTGCCAAGACGATGGCTAGCTAAGTCGTGGCTCGGACCGCACGATGGTATGCCTTGGCCTAATTGATAGCTAGATGAAAACCACCCGAAAGCTATAAACTTTCTCCACTAGAGAAACCGTGTACCAATAACAATACCCATGAATAATTCCCCCATGTAACATGTTTTGATTTCTTGTAGGAATTAGTGGAGTCATGGACTATCTCTAGTCTTATCCTAAGTTGCCACGAAAGAGGAGTGGTTGAGATTTTCCGGGAAAGAGTTTTACTTGCCTAGATTATCCCATGAAAAATGATCTAAGCCACTAAACCATCCTGAAGTAATATACTAAGCTAGCCGACTTTGTTGAAGTGGCATAGCTTGAAGAGACAACTCTTCGGGGCGACGAAGGCTCCAAGGTTATGTGTGATTAACGAGCTTGCCATAAGATGGCATAATGCGTAAATAACCGACCATAATAATTCACCAAGATATGGGTGCCAAGCCAATCTGGTGGTCATCCAATCAGCTAAGTCGTGGCTCAAGCTAAGGCACGACCTAAATTGATAGCTAGATGAGTCGGCATGGACATAAGTGCTAGGCTTGGAGAAATATAGTCGTGGCCATATGGACATGACCAGGCTAAGAGGCAAGGTGGCCATGGCTATCTAGGCTAGGGACAAGGTGTCCTTGGCCACTAAATAGGCCAAGCCGGGAGATAGGGAAGTCGTGGCCTGGATAACTAGTTAGCTATCTAGGAGGCAAGGAGGTCGTATCCATATGGCTAGTCTAGGCCGATACATGGCTAGGCTGGAAGGCAAGGAGGCCGTAGCTATTGTTATTGGGAATCCATGGGCTTCCAAGTACCATGTCATAATTCTGATATTTTTTGATAATGTGAAACTTAACATACGTATGAATATCATCCATGTTTACCTCAAAAGTAATGTGACCGTATGCACCTTTTGAACTTCATTCAGAACCTTTGATTATGGATGGTGAATAGGTAGCTTCATGTATGGGGATACCTACCGCCCTCAAAGTCTTGCTAGTGATGATGTTGACGTCGGTCCCCGTCGATTAATACTCGCTCAAATTCAGCATCCTTGAGGCAAGCAGTAGTGAGAAGTCCCCAACCAGTCTTCCTCTTGTGTTTGACAACTACATCTTCCAAAGTAGATTTTTCTGCAAAGAGTAAATGCTTACCAGACACAAAACGATTAAGCATGAAGAAATATTTTTTGCGTTGTGCTCTTGAGAGGTGGAGAATCTCGCACATATGTTTCATTATAGATTAGACAATTTTGTTGACTAAGTCTCTGGAAATAGTAAAATTCCTGACAGGGAGGGGGTCTTTGTGAACGCCTACAATCCCCAATTGTAGTTCTCCTGAATCTACTTTTTCCTTAAAGGTGCGCTTCAAGCTGTTGCATTCTCTAGTGGGGTGATTGGAAAATCTGTGAAAGCGACAATATTTCGAGTCTGACATTTCTTCGGAAGTTGGTAGACGTTGCACAGGTGGTAACTTGATGGATCCGTCTTGTATCCATACTTCTAACAGTTCGAGGACTTCCTCTATGGGAAAGGGAAAACCTGGAGATGCTGGATCTGCTTTTGGTTGTTGTTGTTGGCGCATAGCTTTGGTTGGATTTGATGCAGACTAGTCTCTGTAAACTTCATGATTATGAGAGATAGAGATATAACTCTAGATACTATTCTTTAATTGAGATTCATTAATTTTAACTCTCGGAATTGTGTTGAGTTTGTCCATACAGATTGCCTACGAAAAAGTTTGTGGTGTATTTTGGTACCCCCGCGTTTTTAGAACTAATAATGGATTCGTCTTCTTATGGAGTAAACCTAACCGCCGTAGTCTTAAAAGGAAGGTATTGTTTTTTTTTTAAAAAAAAAAAATTTAGACAATAAAAGAGCTTATTACATAGATGGAGAAGAAAGTTGGGAGAATTGATGTGTTTCTGGTTAGACGATACGCGATCTATTTATACATGAAATTTAATTTACTGTTTAGACTGCCTGTAGAAAGAAAATGAAAGAAGTGAGGAGACTCTTGGAAAAAACATACTACGATATTGAAAGAAGTGACGATACGACTGCAAATATTGTAAAATGCGATTGAAAGAAGTGACCATATGCCGTTAAATACTGTACAATGATATTGAAAGAATCATACGATTGCAAACATCTCTAATTGTAAACTCAAGAAAAATGCAGAAAATGAAGCAACAAACATATCATAATTGTAAACCCTAACTTACAATCAAATTAATTATACATTCACTATCAAAGCTAAAGAAACTGAAAAGAAATGTAACTCACTCAAACTTAAACCTGCAACATCGAACATGTTTTAAAGTACAACGATCATAATAAAAACTACTTTATCCGTTCCACTATTAGATGACCTAGTTCAAGCTCGCGCAATTCTTAAGGCAAGGAAGGGAGAAGAGTATTTTTTATTTTACAATTATACTCTTATGGATAATAACTAGTGAAATTTTGAAATGATTTATCTCTCAAACTAGACCATGGATGTTCCCAAACTTCAAACCATCGAAAAGCATTTTAAAACGCCTACGTAACGAATATAAACATGCTTATCAAATTATGCATATTTCTTATAATCAATTAACATGATAATTTTAGAAATATCTTCTTGTTTAGTGATATAGGTCATCTATTAATGGACAAAATCCAAAAGTAAATAGGTCAACTAATATCGAATTGGAGGGAGTATCATTCATCTCCCAATCCATCCGCATCCGCATCCGCATCTGCATCCTCATATTCATTTTCATATTCATTTTCATATTCATATTCATATTCATCGACATATTCTTCCTATGATACCACCTTCATAAGCATATTCACCTACATACTCATAATTATTTGGAAATTGATCATATTATTGTGATCAGTCACTAAGAGTGACACCAGAACTTTCCCATAATAATCAAATGAACCGTCTCCATTTTTACCAGGAATAACTTATTCATCTAAGTCTGTATCAACAGATTCTCCACCTGACGATGCTTGTAACACGTACTCCATATCTGAACCTTCAAAACTTGACGTGTCTGGTTGTTGTGCTTGGAATCATGGTTGAGATTTACCTCCTTTATGAGGACACGCATAAATATGCGCAACAAGATCAGTTCTTAGTCGGAGGCACAATTCAAGCTTTTTATACATGACATAGAAACACAACGATATTCTATGTGCTCTAGAATCAAAACAGGAACAAATACACCCCAATCCCTATCCCGATGTTCATGCTCAATAATCATGTTGTGCAAAATAAGATAACATTTCATTATTAAGTTTAAGTCAGATTGTTACAAATACTTACATGGCGATCCAATAATTCTAAATTTCCTTTTAAGGACTCTAAAAGCACGCTCGATATCATTTCTTTGCCGTTTGATACTTGTTAAATCTTACCAAGTCTCGAACCTCCAATGTCTGAGTTAAATCTTGTACAATTGTAGTCAACTTTGGATAGATACCATCAGCTTATAAATAACCCATGTTGTATTGGTAACCACTGATGACATAATTACATAAAGGTGATACACCCTTGAGCATGTTATCATTATCAAAAAGGAGCGATTGAACCAACACATTCAAATCTTTTTTTTTTAGGCAATCCTTAAAAGTATGTCAAAATCATAAACCATATGATGCCATCGTCTCTAACATCATAGAATTGTACTTCTCTTTACCCTGATAAGGTTCTTCCCAAGCTATCAGACAATTCTTTCGTAGTCACTGTATGTAATCAATACTACCTAGTATTCTAGGAAATTCTCGTTCGGCATTGTCAGCCACCAACCTCTGAACATCTTCACGAGTAGGTAGGAGCGAGTAGCTTTCTCCAAAATTCATGTAAACTATGTTGCAAAATCTTTTTAGATAATAGTATGTTGGTGTGGCACCCATACGAGTGCAGTCATCGGTATTATTAACAACTGTATTTTCACACAAATATTTCATCACGACAACTAATTTCATACGTGGAGAATGCCCCAAAACACAAGTTGCATCCAGACGTTAATGTCATTCTTCATCCACTTCAAGTAATTTTCCTAACAATTTCTGAAATAAAAGGTCTTTCGTGACTAGACATTGTTTGAATTGTATTGAGAACCTGTTCCAGGTGTGAAATAATCATTCATAATCCTCGCATCATGCCACACTAGATCTCGAATAATTACACTCCGTGTCTGCACTTCCTTAGGCACTGGTTGACGAATAATACACTTATGATCATCCAAACAAAATTGTGTAAACAATAACACAATTTTTTCTTCTTCATCACTTAAATTATCCAGTTTAATCCCGTATGTAAGTCTCACATAGGCACGCAAGAGACTCATATTGTACCTTTGCAACAACAAATTTAGTTTCAATTTTTCTATACTAGATATGAAATTTGGTTCAATCAACATTCAAAACTAATAGGATAGTAGTTCATAACCGTATCATTCAACAGTGATCATCACAAAACAAGTAATAATCATGGATTTTTAACTACATCCATGCTATAACTTTGTTATTGAGTTATATTCAATGTAACTAATCAAACTAATATCGAGAAATTCATGATTACTAATTTCCATTACAAACTCTATAAGTAGAATGACTTACCTTCGGTGATTTTGCGGATGAAGTTCGAAATTGAAAGATGCAATAAAACTCCATATAGTTGTGGAACAAACCCTATTAATTTGATGCAACAATTAAAGCTAAAACACCTTCAAAATCAAAAGGGCGAAGAAAGGGGAGTGAAAGAAGGATGAAGTGAATGAGAAGAAGTGCGAACCCGAGCTTCTCTTGTGTGTTCATATCCAGGATACGAAAACTCAATTTCTGTATGGTCAAGGTCAACGCTTTAACCGTATTTTATTATGTGAACGGAAACTCAGTTCCAGTTCCGGTTTCCGTTATTTTAAGCCAAGTGAAACTTGAGCGCCGTAGCGGTTAGAATATTCCTTTTTTCTTGCTTGGCTATATCAAGCTATAGCCAAGCAAAATGGCTAACCATAATGCTTATCATGATGTGGCTCTAATTGTAAACCGACATATAATTAATGGAAATATATTACACATAGGGTACATAAAAAATCTAATACTAATATAATTTATTATTTTTAATCTCAACAAAAATAAATAAAGAATGTCATATAATATACACTTGACTAACCATCAAATTCAATAAGAAGCTAAGACAAAAATCAGGTAATTATCGGCTGCATTTATGCTCATACGAGCAAAATTTAACTATTAAAATTTGCCCTCACTTGAATAAATTCTTTCTTGACCACATAACTACTCACAGAAAAAATTAGAGCAGCAATTTTGACATTCTAGTAAACTAGTGTAACTAATCTAATGTTCTATTTTTATAGATGGGTGTAAACTCTTATACTTGGATGCCCTAATGCTTGTTAGGAGATCCAGATTGGAAAGTGAAGAGTTGAAAGCTAGGGATGTAAAGAATATCATAAAATACTCAGCATGTATGTACCAGTCCGAGCCTGCTTGTAACCTCCGGAGTCCAAAATCTGTTATGGGCAGGCTGACTTGGTTACCTTAAATTGGCGAGCTTAGACTTTCCCTCAAATTTAATAGCCTGATCTGATAACTGTCCGGACATCCTAATAGCGGCTTGAATTTTCTTATAAGGCCTCTTCCTATGCAATGCCATAAAAATGGTGTTTGGCATGCCAAACCATTTGCGCCACTATGGGGAAACCGCTGAGCGATCGAATCCCTAGCGAGCGATATTGACTTTATCGCTGGCGATATTGTCAATATCGCTCGAAATTCACTATATCGCTGTCGATATAATCAATATCGCCACCGTTCGAGTTTCTAACGCCTATAAATACCGCAACTATACTTCCACCTCTTCTAAACTCTTCTCAATTCTTCTTCTGAAAACCTTCTGAAAACCACTGATTTTCTTTAAACTTTTGTTCTGAAACGATTATCTTAAACAGATATGGAGAGAAAAAAAAAGAAACAAAAAAGGGAAAGCATCTACTAGTACCCCAGGCAGTGGAGTAAGTTTTGTTGTGGATACAAATTATGAGTTTAATAATGTTAGACTAGTAGCCGGTGAAGGTGTATTCTCTAATCACCTTTCTGATAATGAGGGGCGATGTAACGCTATACATCTAAGAGGTGGATGGACTGAGTTACGTACAATTTTTCAATTACTTCCTCCTGCTGTTCAAGAGAGAGTGAGAAGATATCCTTGGCGACATCTATATCAAATACAACCTAGAAACCACAGGACTCAAGGTGTTCAAGTTATATTAGAACGATGGTGGAAGACTACAAACACGTTCTTTTTCAAGGACTTTGAATGCGGTAAGTCAGTCTTTTCTAGTAATTTAATTTTTAGATTATGTGTTTTGTTTCATAAAAATCAACAAATTCTAATTATGAATAATTATTGTTAATAGGAGTTACACCGATAGATTTATACATGTTAACCGAATTCCATGCCAAGGGAACTTAATTCCATTTAATAGACTAAAGTGGTTATCGAAAGATAGATGGAAAGAAAGACTTCCCTTATACTCAAATGAATTAGTAGGAAATCCTACACATAGACAATTAAAAGCGTATGGGTTGAAGGTGTCTGGGTTGAAAAGTTTTTTCAAATAATTATCTTTGTAAAAATGAATGAAAACAGGGAAGCCGGTAATCAATATTTGATCCCCGACCATTTTGAGGAGCTAGAACGTCTGTTTGTATTGTGGACACTGGGCCAATGTCTGTTTCCAAATGCTAGCTCAGTAGTGTTAATTGGGTTTCTCGAAGCATTAGAAGATTTAGAGCAAGCACCAACATATGATTGGGGACTGCGATTTTATCGAGATTTACATTGCCCTAAGTGATAATTCGACGTGTGATAAAGATAGTTTTAATGCTTTCTGGGAGTTCGGAGGTAAGAACCAATCTTTTTCACATTATGTATTTATTTGTCATTTTCATATGGAAAAGTTATTAACCTCATTTGAATGTTATTATTTTCGGTATTGGTGGTATACATATTTCCGTGTTTCTAACCTTGTCTTAAGAATTATACGAATGTATTTCCGATCATACGAAAGTATGATTCTCGAGAATTGGGAAGTCTGCACAGTTGAAGATGGTCAACATACTGATATTGTTCATAAGATTCAAAGCGGTTGAGTAGAACAAGCCATAACCTTATCTCACGGCCATATGAAGAAGATGCTGAGTTCCAAGAAGAACTAGGCCAGGACAATGGTAGAGTTAAGCCTTAGAAGGATGGTGTTATACAACCCTATTTCTGAGAAGGGTGTTTGGTATTATGGTGAAAGACAGCTTCTTCTGTTGCAAGGGAGATCAGTGATAGCTGTCAACCCTTATCCCAGTACAGATGTTTCAGCAGACGATTACTTCAAATTGATAAGAGAAGGTCATCGTTGGCAAGAAGCTGATGAATTGATCCAGGAGCCGATGGACAGAAATGAGTACCTATCTTGGTTTAATACTATTTTCAAGCCAAATATTTCCATGCAACCGCAAAGTTTGGGTCGGATGGATTTCCCAGCTTTAGGTAGGTTGCCACTTGACAATGAATTTCTTCCTTCCCAACTTCCACCAGAGACGGGTGACGTATTTGCATATCATTCTCAAAGTTCATCGTCATACATGCCACCATTTTCTTGGGAAGTAAAGACTATATCCAGCACATCTGGAGAGATTGTTACTTATCCAATTGTTTCTAGTGCACCTACTCGGACTTATCCATACCTTGGGGTCAATGCTACAGAGTTGGAGTATCAGACCCGATGTAACAATTATGATGCTCTTCTTCATGGATTTCAGAATATGCACTTGGAACAGATGCAAAGATTGAGGGAAAGCATGATGTATGACATGAGTCCCAGTGTTGGAGCTGGTAGAGGATTGAGTCCCGGTGTTGGAGCTGGTAGAGGATTGAGTCCCGGTGTTGGAGCTGGTGGAGGATTGAGTCCCAGTGGAAGTCAGCAAAGTCGTCAAAGTCAGCAAAGTTTTCAAGTCATCAAAGTCGTGGAAGTCGACAAAGTGGTGAAAGAAGATTGAGACGTCGTCATATGGAGGAGGTACCCCGAAAGTTCAACTCCAAACATGGTGTTAGAAAGTCAAGCAGTACAAGGTGTTGAAGAAAACATTGTCATGGATACAACTCCTACACATATGTTTAGTCATTTGCAAACTGACATACTGACTCCATGTGGTGGTGTGAACATGGAAGTAGTTAGGCAAACGAATATGTATACCCCAATTGCCTCAACCTCATCAGCATTTCAACCATTCCAAAGAACAATATCATTCACACGCATTTCAAGATTTGTATAATGTTCCCATACCCCGTACTCCCATTGCTTATCAAGGTTATGGTGATTACGATGAGACTCAACCACCAAGTCGGTCTCAAACCGGCACCTTAACTAGTTTGTTGAACAACTCTATGGATCCGAAAATGCAGGCAATTGGATCTTTGGTCCTAGGAGGAAACGGACAAGGAAATGAGTAGTTAAAATGTTTTCTTTTAGTTGAAATGTGAAATGTAATTTTGTTTTTTTAGATTAATGGAAACTATCTTTTAAATTAATATTGATTGAAACCAGATTTACATTTCATTAAAAATTCACCTTGAGTAGGTATGTGGAAATACGCTATCATAATCCATGTTATTTCCTCGTAGTCAAATCCACTTCGGTTATGCACTATGCATGGTGAAATGAATTTGAAGTTGGGTTGGAATTGGTTGAAATCCAATAGGGGAAATTGTAGCCGTTAGATGAAGATCTCGATGAGCGATTATCATAGTATCGAGCGATAGCTTGACTGTCATTGTCGATTGAATGACCATCGAACGATTCTTTGACCATCGAGCGGCCGAGACTCTATCGCTCATTTGGAAACTCTGTCATGTATGCCTATATGCCAGGAAAAACATATTGGCATATGAGTTTGACAGTTTGGCATACCCATAGTGGGTGCATATATGCCAAATACCATGTTTTGGCATGTGCATAGGAAGAGGCCTAAGAGTTTTAGTTTTACGTTGAAATAAATCTTTGTGTTTAATTATATTTTAGTCTTAGTTAAAAATTAATTACTTAAGATTGTTCTAAACTATAGTTCACTCCATCTACGAATTCTAAACATGAATTAATAAAAACAGCTATTGCAGAACTTTAAAAGTACGATAAGCTCATACCCTTTTTGGCATGCCTGGCCTGATTAATAGAATTAGCATTCAGTAGGTTTTGAGCCTCAAAATTTGTGTTTTTACCTTGCCTGTCTTGGCTTTTTAGGGTAGCTGAATACGAAGCCCTCTGACCTGAATTAGGAAACAGGCAAGACCGCCCACCGACGAACAAGCGGCCAAGTCATTCATACACCGGTTCTAATTAGAAAGGAAAAAGTCTATCCAGCTGAGCCAAAGTAACTCGTATCCAGCTGAGCCAAGTAGGCCTTAAAGTCAGCTTGGGGCTGTAGTCAAATAGACAATACAGAGGAGAAGAACAGCTTGCAGCACCATGCAAGGAAGGCGCCCATTTTGAAAAAGAGTGGTGAGGCAAGCCTAGGGAAACTCGAAAGAGTGGCCTAAAAGCCAAGCAACAATAGCTACAGATGAAAAAACACAATTATTGCCTTTTTATCACGTCTCTTTAATTAATTAATTCTTACTTTGAGACTTTAAAATTAAATCCCATTTCTTTACTAAGACGGATGGATTATGGAACTTAAATTGCAAGCAAGTTTAGATAGTGAAAACTGTAAGTATATGTTCTGTAAAGCCCAAACACGATAGTCAGAGATATATAGAATTTTTAGTAAATGATTAGAAAATGAAAAAGTGCACCCCAATCCGGTCAATGAACCGATTTTTCTTTTCTGTTTATTCAAATGAACAGAATTATTGCTGCTGCTAGCCTGCTACTATCATGCACGAAAAAGAAAAATATTCTTTGAGGGATGAGGACCTTTGAAAATTAGTGACATATTTGTACCCATATCAAACCAGCAATTTCTCCGAACTTCGAATGGGGTATCAGTTTACTGAAGAGATATCAAATTTCATATGAATAATGTAATTTTTGGCCAGTAAACTGATACCTCTATAAGCAATGTTGTAGTTTTTGGCCGGTAAAGTGACATACCTCTTGTAAGTTCACAAAATTGGTTAAAAAAGACCAAAATCAACAATTCACAGGTGAAATGACATTTGGATTTTGATAATCTTTGTTTAAATGGACAAAAATATAAAAATAGCCGAGGATGTAACTTGTTTTCATCCTACCCATTTTCAAATACTTTTCTTATTTTTAATTTACATTAGGATACATCCAAGTTTAATCTTTGCTATTTTTTAAGTTTAAGTCGGGATGAATTCGGTTTCATCCTTGCTATTTTTAGTGTCAATTTCAATTTTAATTTTTAAATACTATTTTGAACCATGTGTTTTAAAAATATTTGAATGAAACTGATTTTCCGTTGTAATTTTTGGCTGGTAAACTGATACTTTTGTTAGCAATGTTGTAAACTGAACATTTGAAATTGGTCCAATAATGTTTCGAATTGGACTCATATGCTGCAGCACGTGAAGGAAAACGTGGGTAGTTTTTTTTTTTTTGGTGGTAAGTAAAAATTATGCCGTTAAAAATAACATAAAAGAAAATAAATGGAAAACGTGGGTAGTGATCAAGCAAACCCAATAAATGAAGAAGCAAGTATAAAGTCCGAAAGCTAAAATCAGTAGGGTGTGTGTGGTATACAGTCTACTCATATTGTCAACCATTCTTTTGGTGACAAATTATTACTCCTGTTGCATATTTTTTTGCTTTGCACAAAGCATGTGTTTCCAAGTAATGATTTCGATCAAGGAAGATAAAAACCAGATAAAAAAGCTAAAGATGTGTTTGCACTCCATTGCTGTTGAAATTTGTTCACATTTGCAGCAGGCTGAAAAATATCGACATCAAATGGATCAAGCTGGCGTAAGAAATACTAAGACTAAAAAGAATTGACAAATCTTTTCATAAGCGACACCATTTGCTTTAAGATTTGCAGGAAACAGTTTATTAATTTGCTCGAAAATATACCGAAATTTATACAAAACAAAATTTTAAGTTGGCCATTAAAACGAACACGAAATTGGGGGATAAAAAAAACAATTGGGGATAGACGAAAAAGACAAAAACTGGATCCAAATATTAAATCAGGGTCACCCCTTATCTAAGTATTTTTTTAAATCCTAATCTACCCCTCACTAATCAGGTTTAGTAGTTAATAATAATTAGTAAAAATCTTAAGTATTTGTTATATGATTAGTGTGTATTTGTATTTGTATTTGGGTGAATGAGATGAGAGTTGAAAGATGGAAAAAAAAATTGAGAGGGAACTTTTTTTGGTGAAAGTGGAGGATGATTGTGAAGAAAGAATTGCTGCTAAGAGGTTGAAAATTCGATTTGAATCCACCATTGTTGCAGCTGAAATAGCTCGGTGCCGGCATGGTATTCAACCAAAAAACCATGCCGGCATTTGCTGAAAATTTTCATAAATTGTTTGCCACTATTCGGGGGGGGTTCGGGAAAATTTTTCAGGTTTTGATCTTCAAAACCTATTTTTTTTGTTCTAATCAGTCCACTTCCGGCATAGTTATCCAATTTTCGAGCATGCCGGCACTGCTTCCGGCATAGTATGTTGCTTAAATTTCTATGCCGGCACATGATGAAAAGTATCCAGGAAACTTCAATTTTTTTTCACTTGACTACCGGCATTGATAAATTTCTATCGAGCATGCCGGCACCATTTTCCGGCATGGTTCTTCACCAATTCCGGCATGGTCTTCATCACTTCCGGCGATGTAAAAAAATATTCTGTTTTGAATTTTTTATGGTTTTAATCAGTCCACTTCCGGCACAATTAGTTAATTCTCGAGCATGCCGGCACCGGTTTCCGGCATAGTATGTTGCTTTAATTTTTATGCCGGCACATGATGTAAAGTATCTAGAAAGTTGATTTTTTTTTCATTTGACTACCGGCATTGATAGATTTGTATTGAGCATGCATACACCGATTCCTAAGCATGGTCTTCATCAATTCCCTAAGATGGTCTTCATCAATTCCTGCAAACATGATCTTCATCACTTAGAATTAAAAAAAAAAAAAAAAAAAATTTGTTTCCAAAGTGAGGAGCCGACTGAGAAGAAGAAGAGAATTTGAAAGAGCGTGGGGAGAGTTTAGAATTTGAAAGGGAATGGGAAATATTTGGGTTTCAAAGTTCTAACCATGAAAGAGATTAATAAGAAGTGGAGATGGAAATGGGGATATGATTTTGTTTTTTGATTTTAAGTTTTTTGTTTTTTATTTTGAGGGAAGGGTATTTTAGTATTTTTACATATCAAAATCACCCCTTAGCAGACACCATGGGTTGGGAGAAGTAATCAATATCCCCAATTATTTTTTTATCCCCAATTTCGCGTTCATTAAAACCATGTACCTCGCTTTAAAATTTGCACAGAAAAACTTATCAATTTATTAGGAAACTAGCCCTTAACCCGTGCCGTAACGGCACGGGCCATGATGTTGGTTCATTTTTAATATATCGTATAATTTGTGTCCCGAATACTTCTAACTCCTTATGATTTAATATGTGTTTGTCATAAAAATAGTTGGGATTTTCCTCTCTTTTTTAATTTGTTTTTTTCCTTTAATATTTTACCGCCGGAGATTTGCTCAAACGAAAGAAATATAATCTTAACTTCCAGACACTTTTTTATTTAGGTTCATTGATTATAATGAGATAATGCTCTACATGAACATGGAAGTTTAAATATTTTTTGGAAATATGTCGTCAATGAGCGCTCATTTGAAAATCAACTAATCAATATCGTCCATAAAAGTATCCACATGCTCCTATTTAGCTCCCGCTGACTCATGTATCATGGTCATGTTGAACGAATGATACAAACTATCCAATGTGACATGATTTTCCTGTAATTTTTCAACACCCATTAGATGACAATGTTTAAAATGTGTACCCATTACCTTTTCGAAGGGATTGTATATATGAGAACCTCTGCCATTAAATCTTCAACAAAGTATTGTGCCCAACAATTCGTCTTAACGAAGGCTTTGGTAACTTCAAAAGTCTTGGACATTTTGTCACTTCCGTATGTTCCTACCTTCACTTGGAATACAATCTGGAGACACATTACCTCATAAAGAACCTTGAACACATATTGTACTCCATGATCCTATTTCAAATTAATAGATTGTCAATAGATCCTTTACCAAAAGTTGACATATTCTACGTTGAATATTTATAAAAAAAAAAAAAATTATGGTATTGTGGATCGTTGCTTTCTAAGACTGTAGTTTTCAAAATTGGCCTCTTCAAGTCCCACGGCTTTCTAAGTTTATATATCTTGTTTGTTTTTAACATTTTAGTTATCCATATTATGTTTGTTACTAACTTTAAACTTGATGTCATCTTCTACTGTGAACTTTATGTGATTTGAATCGAAATAGTTATACCTATTTCATTCGTATCAAGTAATCCGTTGTATATCCCAACAATTCTTCTACAACAATTCCTTTCTTTTGCCGTTTAGAACCATGGTAGCCATTATTGTCAAACGCAATCTGTCTAATTTATGTTGATGTTATGTATTTACAATGTTCATTTTTCTTAAATAAATAGATTGTGGAAAAACTTAAAAAAAAAAAAAAAAAAAAAAAAAATAATTATTACATCGGGTCTAAGTTACTATATCCAAAATACTCCGGACACTGCTTATGATGCCTTGTTTCCTCAAATTCCTCGTTGCATTCTAGACAGTATAGGCAACACCAATCATTTACGAAGTGAGCTATTTGCGCAAGTGTGGTCAATGTATCCCTTGCCTGTAATAATAATAACAACACGTCAATTTTTTTTAAGGCATCCAATTGTAAATGGTATCAATCTAATAGATTTGAATTATACCTCAATCTTAGATATCACCTTCTTTTCACATAACATAGCAATTGAGGAAGGACAAATCTTGACCACTCTTTACATAAGCGAGTTAGCCAAACTATGTTTTGCAATTGTCTTACGTGAAAATTATTATTAATCCATATTTTAGTCAACTCCTATCGAAGCCGATCTAATTAGTCCTATAGAAAGTTAATCTTAAATTTTTGACCTTATCTCTTGACCAAATTATTGAAGTATTCTCAGGTCATGTTCTCAAGTGTGATCTACCCATATGTGTCTACTCTACCTTCTAACCCGATTAATGAAACCTATACATATTGATCCAGTAATTTGATATTGTTGATTTGTCATCAAGAGGTCGCATGATTTGAGAATGTAAAATATAAAAATATTCTATAAACATCGGAGGCGAAATTTAGAGTTTTTATGTTGATTTTGAAGAACAAACATAATTTTCAAACAAATATTTTAGAATGCAAATACATTTTCCCTGGTCAATAAGGTTTTATATATGGAATTGAGTGAAAGTTGTTGTCTTTGTAGGTAGTTGTCGCAGAAACAACTCGACATTGATGGTCTTTCGGGAAAAAGAATGTAATAGTACTTGATAGAGCGATAATGTTCTCTTACACGGGTACACCAATTGCCTTTATATAATACGGATGATCAAGCAGTCATGATCATATTGTATTATACGTTCCGTATCATCCTCGAAATATTTGGTTTTTGTCCTTATCAATCGTGCTAAAAACAACCAATTACATCTTTCACAATACAATAAAACTCACTAAAAAGCATTAACTATTATTTTACACTACTATTACCAACACCCGCACCACCATAAAAACCATCCACCGCCACTATTTCTTCCACCAATAGTAATATTACCGCCTCCACTATTCACAAACACATACCGCTTATACTAACCCTACTTCCACCGCCACCATTAGAATTAATATAGTTTTTAGTAAATTTATGTATTTATGTTAGATTATTAAAGGGACATTTATAATAGAAATTTAATTAATCATTTATCTTTGCCAAGGACAAATCGACAACTATTTACATAAACAAATCGATAATAAATAATTTCATATGTTAAAGATCTTGATTAGTGTCGTTCGTTTAGTTATTACATAACATGGCAATTGATTGCACCAATTTTTTAAAATGGACATGTGTTTTATCGAGTTTATTTTAACATTAGAATGATCAACCATGTTTTATACTTTATAATATGACGTTACACATTTTGTGGCGTTACGAAATTAGCATAATATGTTTTTATTCACCAATACCCACCACCACCATAAAACCATATGAATCCACTTTTTTATCCACCAACACCTAGTGGCGCGAGCCAAGGGTTGACTAACCCGGCTCTAACCCTTAAATTTTTAATAACTTCATAAATTTTTTAGTTTATTTTATAAATAGTACTTTGTCCATATATATTTATGGTTTAGTCCACCAAAGTTTACATGTTTTTTTTTTTTTTTTTTTTAAATAGGCCTCCTAAATGTCAATTTTTGACTCCACCACTGCCACCATCATCATGCTTCCCATCCCATTAGGTTGTTTGGACGCAATTCTAATTTTCAATCACAAATGCCATGTATGAGGTTTAGATTGACCAAAATTTCACAATTGATTAGTTTCATTATTATTTTTTCCGTGTATATATGCTTTTTTGTATTTCAATCAATTTTATTGCAATCATGAGGTTGGATACGGTGAAAAATGGACTTTGTATCCCATTTTACGATAAAAGAACAAAAATAAATATAATTGTGCTTGGCTCCGCCCTTAACCACCACTAATCTTTCGGCCTCCACCTCTTCTACTACTCATTGTCAGAAAATGTCCATTGATTCTATTTATCAAAATAACTTATTAATAGAAATAAAAATTATAATTAATTAAGAAAATTTATAATTAAAAAATGATTAGTCATTTATTATAAGCAATTAGTGAAACACTAATTAATAAAACACTTTATAATGAATAGATTATTTATTATGTGCAATTAGTGAAACACTAATTAATAAAGCAATTATGGTATTTAAGTTGAACAAACCACCACCGTTGATTTATCTTTTCTATCAATTCCAACCAAGGTGGAACACCGTTAGAGGCCACGCTTATGACACAATAGGTCACGAGTTCGAACCTCCCCTTATAATTTTTGAAATTCCATATCTTGACTTGAGTATTCATTTTTCATTAATAATATTGGAATTAATGCGTGTGTGCGAGTTGTAGGGTGTGGTCAGGAGAACCCACACCCTTGATTTATCTTTCCCACGGACAAATCCTGACCACCACCACTTCGGTTGAGCAAACTTAGCCTAGCTTTGTTTTGTATTCTTGATATATTAAAATTTATAAAAAACAAAAATTTAAGTTGACTGTCAAAACCATATGCCTCATCTATGAGGGCCAGTCACCGGGGTCCAGATAGAGTCTTAAATCCAGCCGGAGTTATTGAAAATAAAATGAGGTGTTCCGTGGTGGCCGTTGATAGATACTGTTAAATTCTTGGGCCGACTAACCCAACCCCACCACATGTTCCAGCTGGACAGATTAATTAGCCGTTATTTAGATAAATTTCCAGTATATATTTTGCTAAATACTACTGTATTCATTTAAATTTTTTTTTTTTTTAAAATAAATTTTGTAACGTTAATCCATGAAAAGATTCCATTAACAAGGATTTCTTCTTTGTTTCTCTGGTGAGTAAATGAAATGAATGAGTAGAAGTAGGTTTTAGTAATAAGCCAAGAAAGCAAAGTAGATATATGTCCCCACCACCTGCACCTGCTTAAGGATTCCCTCTCTCTGTGTGTCAGAGATGAGCCATTAATGTCCAGTTGAGTTTTATTTATTTTCTTTTTTAATTTTTTTTTGTCATTATGACCTTTTTTTGAAACTAATAAGAGGAATCAAAAGATTCATTTACATTCTGCAAATGTTCCTCTCTTCTTCTTTTTGTTCTTCTTCTTCGTTTTGTTAAAAAAACTCAGTGAAGAAAATTGCCAAAGAAATTCATCTTGTTTGTGTCTGTAACTAAGATATAATTGGCGGATCTTCTTAGAAGGGCGGAGATTATTTTTTCCTGGAGGAATTTTTGTTGTTTTGAAAAACGTTAAAAAATTCTGAAAACTCAATAGTTACATTTTCCAGGTTATTTCTCAAAAGTGGTCCTAGAAGTTGGTTTGTTTGTTTCAGACTGAGGGTCATTTTTCCTGAGATTATTGGTGGATTTTAGAAGATGGATTTTACAAGGAATCTGGGGATTTTTCAGAAGAGTGGTTTTGAGGAGCTTTTACTGAGTACTGTAGTAGTAGTTTAGGGGGCATTTCTTTGCCCTAGACTTGTGAGTAAATTTCAAGCTAGTATTTCTGTCTTTCTTCTCAGATCTTCTTCTTCTTCTGCAAATTTAGTTTCTTAAAATGGCAAGTATGAAGCTCGGATCTAAAACTGATGCATTCCAAAAGCAAGGCCAGGCATGGTATGTATTTTTTGCTAAAACAAAATTATGTCTCAGATATTGTATGAAATTTACACCGTGGATGATCTTTGGTTTGAATTTTGAATTCAATTAATATGTGAATTTTGTTCAAGAGTAGTATGCATTTTGTTGAGGTTGATGAGTCGGGAAGTACCAAACGCAATCCTGAATTGATTGCTTTGATGATTTTGTACTTTTTATGTGCTAATTGAATTTAAGTTGATCTAAATTGATTGGTAGGTGAGTAGTCGTAATTCACCTATTTTCCTCTAGAATTGCTCTCGTTGTCAATTTGTTTGCTTGGATTAAATGGTTAGCAAGTACAATTAAGTGATAGCTATGGTTGGTATTGATAAACATATATGGACCTTGTTGTTTGGAAGTCATCTGCAGATGATTTTTCTCTCGAAACCCATCGTAAATTGATTCTTTGTAAATAACTAAATCAAATGTTAATTTCGAATCAAAAAAATAAACTGGAGTGTCAATTTATTTTGATTTCGCTTAGTACTCTAAGTGTTTAGAATAGCTGACTAGATTTTAAGATGGACCAGTGGTGCTTGTTCAGTCAAAGTCAGTAACAATATGAACATTTTTGGAGAAACAATTAACATTGTTGATCTTTATTTGAAAACATCGGTAAATTATGGTAACCTTTTTATGGAACTTATCATTACGAGCTAACAAATAACTTCTGGGAGGCTTTCATGTCGAAAAGGAATACATATTGTTTTCAGAAAAAACTCCCCCAATTTTATTTGTTCCACATGATATGACATTGTTATGACTACGGTGAACTATTTTCTGCTGCTATGTGTTGAAATATATACACTCATGATTCTTGTGGATCGACCTGTGATCCGATAGAATACTACTGACTACTGAGTGTATCCTTTGCACTATAAGAACACACACTTAGTACTAGGAAAAATAAAAATGTGGAGTGGTAATCCTTATATAATTTATTATTGATTACTCTCATCCTTAGAGCTACACCTGTCAAATCCTTATATAATTTCGTACAACTGATAATCTGAATCTTCCCTCTATTGAGCCTTGAAGTTTGAAAATTTTGCAGGTTTTGTACAACTGGTCTTCCAAGTGATGTTGTTGTTGAAGTTGGAGAAATGTCGTTCCATCTACATAAAGTAAATTTCTTTCTATAAGGATCATTTGCATTTTGTTTTTGCTATGCATGATTTTTAGGCTGTAAATCCTTGAACCCTCATATTTCATATCAGTCTCACTGTATTATGTCCAGGATTACTCTAACATCAACATGGCCAACCTATAACTTGCCATTCATTTATTCTTTTACTTCGACAAAACAAAGCATGTACTCAACAGACAAGCGTTATCTTTAGGGCAACTAAGCATTCTTTTTTAGGAGTTTATAGCTTGTTCTTTAGTTTGATTTTAAAGTTATGACATCTGAGATTGGTTATGCTACTGTTGCTGGTCAAGCATTGATATCTAACCAAAGTGAACAGTCTAATGTGCATGGCACAAATTATTTTACACCCAACAGCTTATATTTATTTGGAATTTGTTATTGATTGAGTTGGTAATTTACTTATCTGTTCTGTCAATATGTTTATAGTTCCCATTGCTTTCGCGGAGTGGGGTCCTAGAACGATTGATTGCAGAAGCATCAAATGAAGACGAAGAAGGCTGTGTGGTTCAACTACCTGACATTCCGGGAGGCCCCAAAGCATTTGAACTTGTAGCAAAGTTCTGTTACGGTGTGAAGCTCGAACTCAGCGCGTCAAATGTTGTTTACCTGCGATGTGCTGCTGAGCATCTTGAAATGACTGAAGAGTATGGAGAGGGAAATCTGATCGCACAAGCAGAATTATTCCTCAATCAAGTTGTTCTCCGTAGTTGGAAAGACTCTCTGAAGGCACTCCAGACCTGTGAGGACTTACTTCCTCATGCTGATGACCTCCAAATTGTAAAGAGGTGCATTGAGTCACTCGCCATGAAAGCGTCGACAGATCCAAATCTTTTTCGGGTGGCCCATTATGGAGCATGGTGGACCCATGCAAAGCCCTGGTGGTAGTGTCTTGTGGAATGGCATTAGCACTGGAGCCAGACCAAGAAATTTGAATTCAGATTGGTGGTACGAAGATGTATCAAATTTGAGTCTGCCTACCTATAAGAAACTGATCTCTGTGATGGAATCCCGAGGTATCAAACCGGAAATAATAGCCGGATCCTTAACTTCTTATGCAAAGAGATATCTCCCTGGTTTGAATAGGCGTCAGTCGGTAAATGAGTCTAGTTCCCGCTCTTTGGGGCTCCCCACCTGAGGAAGAACAAAAGCTTTTTCTTGAGGAGATTGATAGATTACTTCCAATGCAAAAGGGCCTTACCTCAACGAAATTTCTCTTTGGATTGCTCGAACAGCTTTGATCCTTCGTGCAAGTCCAGCTTGCATATCTAATCTGGAGAGAAGGATAGGGATGCAGTTGGACCAGGCAACCCTTGAAGATCTATTGATGCCCAACTTTTCTTACACCATGGAAACACTTTATAATGTTGAATGTGTGCAGCGAATTCTGGAGCACTTTTTGACTATGGATCAAGCAACTGGTGGGGCTTCTCCATGCTCTATCGATGATGGTCAGTTAATGGGGTCGCCTTCTTTGACTCCAATCACGATGGTGGCTAAGCTTATTGACGGGTATCTTGCCGAGGTTGCTCCTGATATCAATTTGAAGCTTCCCAAGTTTCAGTCATTAGCTGGAGCTGTTCCTGAATACGGAAGACCATTGGATGATGGGCTTTACCGTGCTATCGACATTTATCTAAAGGTACGGAATATCTACCTCGTCAATTGCTTTTGGTGCTTCCCATTGACTTGAAATTTGACTTCAAAAGCTTTTATTTATAACTCTTTCCAAGTACTCGACTGATTGTAAATATGAGTTGGAGACGGAGTGCACAATTAGGCAGGCCAAGCTCAACCTTACATGGGTTGGTTTGAGCTGGAATGTTTTAGACTCTGGTTTAGTGGGTTTTTTTTGGTACTGTATCTTCAGCTTGAGCTTTAGGTGGTTTAGTGGTGTATCTTCCATTTGAACTTTATGTGGTTTAGTGGTTTTAGATAATGATGTATCTTCAGTTTGAGCTTTTATGTGGCTGTATAGCTCTAAACCGTGCAATTTGGGCTGTACGTTGTAGGCCTTATCTTAACTCCGGCTTCATATTGATGTTTCGAATTCCCTTTTGGTCTGGAATTGGGTTTACTTTGAACTCGCTTAACTTGCATTGTATGTCTTCTATTATTTTGTTTCATAGTTACAAAATTTGTTTATGGGAACTTAATTCTCTACTTTGTCAAATTTACAGTCACACCCCTGGCTGGCAGACTCGGAGAAGGAAGAACTTTGCAGACTAATGGACTGTCAGAAGCTCTCCTTAGAAGCATGTACCCATGCGGCGCAAAATGAGAGGCTTCCCCTCAGAGTAATAGTTCAAGTACTGTTTTTTGAGCAACTCCAGCTCAGGACTTCAATTGCTGGTTGTTTCTTAGTCTCTGACAATCTTGAAGGATCAAGGCAATTGAGAAGTGGATTTGCAGGATCAAATGAAGGTGGTGGCGGTGGATGGTCAACAGCCGTAAGGGAAAATCAAGTATTGAAGGTGGGTATGGATAATATGAGAATGCGGGTATCTGAACTCGAGAAGGAATGCACAAATATGAGACAGGAAATTGAGAAAATAGGTAATGTGGCCAAGACTTCTTCAAGTGCGTGGGGATCCGTCTCGAAAAAGTTTGGATTCAAACTGAAATCACAGATGTGTAGTGCTCAAGAAGGGTCTGTTAGTAACCAGAACAAAAACGGAAATATAAAGATTGAGAAGGTGAAGGAAAAACAAGGGAAGCAGAAGAAGAAAGTAGCTACAGACTAGTAAAGTTCAGCCACTATCTTTTGGGGTTCTCCAAGTTATATTGTTTGATTTCACTACCTTGCGCTCGGATTAGTTACCCTTTGAACTGTCCTATCTCTGTGTTTTGTAAGGGTAATTCTTGTGTTTAATGGTATTTCACTGTGCATCTTATGTATGTAAAAAGAGATGGAAGTTTTTAGTTTTTCTTTGTAATTGCATTTTCTATCTCACATCTCTCTAACGTTATATGAATGATTTAGTATGTCTTTTAACGTTCTATGTAAACTGCCTGTGCTGGCTAGAGAATGAGATCGGAAAGAGAAAATTCAAGTCCTCTCGTTTTCTCATAACATAGTTCAGTTTGAAAGCTTTGCATCGAAGTGATTTTGAATTCGACCTGGTCTCCAATATATATGCTAAATAGTCTTAACTACCTTATTACTCTTGCAGTTTTTTTTTCTTCCTCCTGTGCGTAGGTTGCAAACTCAAAATGCATCTCATTTCCATTCAACCAGAGTGCATACAGTCACTAAATACATTAAAAAGAAAAAAGAAACCAAGAAACCAACCCATCAGCTATGCCCTTACTCCTGCAAATTAATCTTGAAAAGCCCATTGATTTTCCCTACGAATCCATTCTTCTTCGTCAGGGGTCAACTGATTTTTAACGGGGAATATCCCACTGATCTCGTCTGGTGTTTTACCTTGAATCCAGTCAGCCACTTTCTGTGAAGTCAAGTCCGACAAGCCCTTTATTTCTAGAATTTTCGCAGCCTGGATCATGTCAAACAATATCGGGGGCAATGTATTTGGGTTTGTATTATCAAAATTCACAAGTTGTGCATCCCAAATCTTTTTATCTTCATCGCTAGTCTCAACCTCAGTCTCAACCTCAGCGTGTTTGTTGAGGTATTCGATTACCTTTGACAAGATATTGCCGGTGATGGTAGTCGTCAAAGGTGTATTTATACCTGTATATGAGATTTTGGGATTCTATATTTGAGTTGGACTCGGGTTGTAAATAAAGAAGCAGTCAAATACGAGGCCTCCTCAAAGAAGTAGTTTTCACTTATATATTCCTAGGGATAACCGTGAGAAGACGCTGGTCTATTGGGCTCAATGGCAACATCTAGACTACCACCAGATGTTTCTTTAGCATTTATGATGTCACAGGTCTCGGTGACTGCTGGTCGTGCACTACCTCCACCCTGGATTCTGACAGATTCTTGTACTTCTTGCCCTCCTCAACACATTCTGAAGGCGAGCGCTGCTTACTGATACAGGGTGAACCGATACAGTGACCAGCGAAGTAAGACACACTTGGCAAGGCATTTCAACAAAATAGTAGATGCAGTTTACCGAGTCAGGATTTAGAAATGGCAATGCTAACTTTTCACAGTCTATGCAACCACAATGAAAAGCAAGAGCGAGAAAGTAAAAAACTCTACAAACAAATTTAGCTTATGGTGCCACATGATGAACAACATTTATGAGAATATATATAATTAGATTGAACCTCTAAATGTAATGTCATTGCTCTTTGGAGCACAACTCATCCACACGAGAACCGTTGCTAACTGGTTTTGACATCAAATTCACTCCAGTCTTTATCTTTCTCCTCTCCGTCACTGGGTAATAGATAGTTCATCCCTTTTTGTACACCCCATGGTTCTAGTTCTATGCTTCTAAAGAAACGAAATTCTACACATTTTAAATCTGAATTACCTTTTCGATGCTCAAGAGTCGGGTCTCCAAATCGCAAAACTTCTTCTTCCAAACTTGAACCTCGCCCTCTGCCCTCCTTTTCCCGTGTTTCAATTCACTGTCTATCATTTTTAGTGCCTCCCCAAAGTGGGTGATTCTTTCAAGTATTCTCTCCTGTCTATGGCCAAAAACCTTCTGATCTTGCTGTAGGCGGGCAATGCGCGAATCTGCTGCTCTTTCTTGTTTGCTCTTTAACTGTTTGAACTCATCTGCAGCAGCAATCTTTCTACGCTCTAAGTCGACTAACTTGCCCTGGATTTCGACGCACTCGTTTTTCTTCTTCTCAAGATCTACTGACAACTCGAGACGTTCACTTTCATAATGACCCAAGAGTTTCCCCAATTCAACTTCGCGATTCGTAGATTCTCCAGATGATTTCAGTTCCTCATAACATCTTTTCGAATTAGTCTCAAAGTTTGTCTCTGTTGCTTCAGCTTTCAAACTCTTTGTCAGAAAACCTGGCGGACCATCTTCAATCCTGTAAGCTGAAAAACAATTTTTCCAGAAAAAAAAACATTTTAATAAGCTTCGATCGAAATGGAACCTGCACTTCCTTCTCGATTCAATTTCAACTCAAACAGCATAACTTAAGCAAAACATGAACAAAAACCTTGCTCTAACAATTGAATTAGCCTGATAATAACAAAATTTAAGTTTTCAATTCCAAAGGAATCGTGACTAATAGAATTTTTGAATTTTTGAAAAATTGATAATAACAAAATTGAATTTATGAATCGCTTGAAGAGATTGAAGGATTGATATGGAATTACTTACAGACATCGTGATTAGTAATTTGTTGAATTGTTGTTGTTGATTCATTAACAGTCAGATCATCATTCGATACCCTCTTATTCTCCTCCTTCTGTTTCAAACGATTTGAAAACCTACGTTCTACACAACAACTAGAAGGAATTTCCATCGTTAAAGTTCTTTTCCTCTTCTCTTTCCACTCAAACTCAGATTTCTCCAAACCACCATTACATTCACTGCTACTGTTACCTTCCTTTCCATTTTTCTTCTTCTCCATCGGAGTCTCAGTTTGAACTAACTTCTTCTTCTTCTTCCTCCTCAAAGAAGCCTTGATTCTATATTCGATAGACTTTTGATAGTGTTTTTCGCACCATTTGATGCCAGTATCAGCAATACGATTCCTGCATCTCCACGTTTTCCCATCATTTGAAGCACATCGTTGTTCATTTGGAGGAATGATAACAGGATCATCAACCTTGTTCAGATGCTGTTTCTTCATTTTCAAAACCCTAAGTTCTTCATTTCAGAATTCGTCTAGTTTCTTCTGAATTCTGATGGGAGGGAGAGAGCCAGTGTGTGTGTGTTAACAGAATGTCAAAGAAGTTGTTCGACCACTTTACATTTCTACCCCTTTCTTTTTCTGGAAGCTAATTAGGGACGAGGGTAAAAGACTAGAGATATTTTGACATTTCCGGAGGAGCGAAATAATAACAAATATCGTGCAAATGTCCGAGTTTAATGCGCGGCACAGTGTTCCAAACTCACCGTTTCGCCGTGAACATCGGTAATTCGCGCCAAAAAAAAAAGAAGAGAACAAGCACTATTGATGCACCTTGGTTTTGACTTTTTTTTTAGCTAAAGCTATGGGCAAAAACAAAAGCAGGCATATGTGGGGCCGGACAAACAAGCAATAGTATCACTTTGGACGGATGGTTGTTTCCGCATAAGAAATACTACCTCTGTTAGGCCTTTCAATGGAAACCCGTTAACCGTTAGCCGTAACCGATTACCGGTTGCCGCTCCGCTTAGTTCCGTTATACCATTAGCCGCTACCCGTACCGCTAATGTAATCGGTTAATTTTATCCGACTGTAACGGGGCCGGAAGACCTATTTCCGTTAGCCTTAGTTCCAACCGCTAACGTGTACCTAGCACGTGTAACATTCTATACCTAGGCTATACTCAATCGAATGAATCATTATCTTCTTCTTCTCTTCCTTCTTCAACTCGATCAAACCAGAAGAAAAATCACCCTCATCAATCACCCTCAATCCTCATCTCCTTCCTTTCAATTCAAGAAAATCATCATCTTCATTCGATTGGAGATGGAGGAATGCATTTGCAGATGTAGTTGGCACTTCCTTTAATCCTTTGTCTTTTCTTTTGCAAAAACTTGGTTTTTTTCTTTTGATAGAACATTGTGATGATCTGAACATGTAATTTGGTTTAGAACATGAACATCCGTATGTTTTTTTTTCTCTGTGAACAAGTTGTTTGTTTGGATTTAGAATCATTTTGTGTTTGTCTGTGACATTCCTGGTTAATCCTAGGAAAAATTAACCGTTAACCGATAAGTCCGACGTAACGGCAATGGAATCGATTTTACAATTCCGTCGGCAATTAACGGATAACGGTTAACCGCCAGTTTTAACGGCAACGGTAACGGCAGAGCCATTATTTGTTTCGTTTAGTGCCGTTGACAGCCCTAACCTCTGTTTCATTAAAAGTGGTACTCTCATGTTCACCTAAAATGTACCAAATTGTTCCCAAAATAGGAGTATATTTGGACGGATACTTGGTTTCGGTATAGTTTTTTCGGCCATCGCTAGCATCCAATAGCCATAGCTTAGCTAACTAATAGATTTGAGATAAATTCTTTACCATGGTAGTTATTCTCGGCTACATTGTGGAGATAGGGCCAAGACGAGAAAAGCACCACCATAGTGCTTACTCTTAACAAATTGTCTTCTTTTCTTCTTCTTTTTATGGCGAAAGGCTACATATACATTAACAACAGACGCGAGATGCATGTCATCATTACAAAACCAGATTGAGCATTCACAGAGTGCCTCATTCCAGGTTCATTGGTATCACTTGCTAAACTTACTTCCGCCCTTGCTATAAAACAGTAAAGCCAACATCATAGCAAACTTGGCCACACCCTAAAATGGTGTACTCCAGAAAATAACTTCTATACATTTTTAGATTTGAGCGAGCTACATCTTTACTGCCAAAAAAGACCTATAAAAAGTTAAACAATTAGACTTCTGTCTCAGTTCGTAGACCTATGAAGGAACAAATAGAGGATCTTCTTCGTTTTGATATATGGTGAATAATTGCTTTGAGTAGTGCCTGGCAAACTTTCTACAATCTTTAAGTCCTTTAGGATCGTACATCTCCAGCTCCTCCACAGATTTCACCAAGTCATCTTCTTGACTACCATCTGATAGGAACTCGGCTAACTGGGTTCCCCTGCAGTCCAATGCATGAGACACAAGAATTAGCAGAAAGTTCACAGCACGAATATTGAAGGAAGAAAAATATGGAGTGTTTTTTCTTGTTGCCATTTTATGACTCCCAATACAGCCGAGCTATAATGCAGATACCCAATTCCCATAGTTCAGTGATGCACACAAAAAACTCACATAGATGCAAATTATAAAACTATTTTGCTCAAAGCATCTCCAAATATAGACAAGTTTCTAGCTTTTGGATAAGTACTTTTCCATTTAATTTTTGTATCTAAAAAAGAGGTACCTCAATTTGTATTAGGATGAACTTCCAAAGCTATCCTTCCCCAAACTAATGATACTTAGTGGCAATTGTGGTAGTTAAACATTTTATTGAGGGTAGTTTTAGAAATAAATTAAAAAAACTAGTCTCTCACATGCCTTAAAAATTGTGCAAACAGGAAAAATACCTCTTTTTTAGGAACGGAGAGAGTATCTACTAGGAAAACCGATCTCAATCTTGACAGCTTAAGAAAGCAGTTCCTTATGATATTCAAAACTGATTAAGGATAGATATTTAAGGACTAATGCTCCCTAAATACTCGTAGATTCTCCCAATTACTATCCAAATGGGAAATAATGCTAAATAAAATGCATAGAAGAAATTTACCAATAATTCTTCAAGAGCAGAGCAAATGCAGCAATGCCTCAAGAAGTGAAACAGAGAGGTGCCCAACAAAATCTAGAAAAGCCGAGCTCTAACAAGCAAAACTAGATACACACAGGTCCTAGATTCCTACGATTTGACAACAAATTGTAATTAAAATCAAATCACGGTTTAATTTTTGGTGGTCAGAGACATTCAACCTCATTTTGATGGATGACAACTTCCTTTCCAGTTTCCAGGTTTGTTAAATTAGGAAACAAACACACAAGCAGGTCCTACATGCCCACGATTTGACAACTAACTGTAATTAAAATCACATTGCGGCTTAATTCTTGGCGGTTAGAGACATCCAATTTCCTTTAAATGGATGACAACTTCCTTTCCAGTTTCCAGGTTTGTTAAATTACGCCTAATTCATGAATTATTCCATGTTAAAAGTACCCGTTCCGGAAGCTTGTTCCTTTGATCTGATGCCCTAGTTTGCAGAAGAGTACTAGAATGAAAATGTAACATCCATATAAATATATAATGCATATAACTGATATGTGACACTCAAACTAACAGTTACGCAGCAAATGACGAAACTTTATTATTCTATTTAAAAGTTAAACGACACAAAGAAATGTTTAGAGCTTGTGTAGACAAACCTGGGAGCATGAGCCTGGCTAAACCCTCGCTTATTGAGATGCAATGTGCCTTTAACTGATTTTCCTCAGTTGTTTGTTGCCTATATAATGCACAGACAGCTTTCATACAGAGGATGGGATCCTTTGCAAAGGAAGAAAGCATGTCTGCCTCAAATTGCCATTTTGTTTCTTTAGGTTTTCTCCTTCCTATTGTTGCTTTAATCTGATCATAATCCAAATCACTATCCACCATATCTTCCGCAACACTTGAGCTATCTCCATTGTCAGAACTTTCACAAGAATTATCTCCATTGTCAGAACTTTCACAAGAATTATCTCCACTTTCAGAACTTTCGTCATCTTGTACAATAAATCCACCTAAACTGTCACCCTCACTCTCAGAACCAGCCTCTTCTACCACTAACTCCTCGTCACTCTCAGCAGTTAGGTTGCACACCTTTTCTTGTGATGATGCACCAATTTTCACATTATTAAGGGTCATATTTTCATAATTTGATGTTTCAGCAACCCCGCTCTTCTTTTCTTCACACTGTCTCTGTGACAGCAGTCTTCGCCTTGAAGGGGTTACCAATCCTTCAACATTGTGAGCCTCAGAAGAGACAGCAACATCCCTAGCACATGGACTCACCGGAGAGAGTTTGGGTATAGAAATTCCAGTTTGTTGTTCCATTTTCATCATCTTGAGTTTACCAATTGGAATTCTATCATCCTCATCACTCTCACTATCAGAGATTACTGCCTTACGACACCTCTTTCTTTTTGGTGTAAAAGATGATGGGACGTTACCCGCCTCACATCTGACATCATACTCTTCTCCTCTCTGATCAGAAAACGTCTCCTTTGAACACTTCTTGGATGTCGGATCTTTTACATCATCCGAACATCTTTCAATTTTAATGCCAGTCTCACAAGTATTTTTTGGACTAATCTCCTTTTCATCCCCGCAGTCACTGATCTCAACAATGCCTGCTGATTCTAGACATCTCAAACTCGAACTTTCTTCTTCTGCCTTCGATAGTCGAGTTTCCAACTCTCTGCACCTCTTCTTCCAAATCTCAGTTTCATTCTCGGCTCTACTTTTCCCATTCTCCAAATCCCTAATTTCTTCTTCCAAACGGAAGATTCTTTTCTCAGCCCTTTTCTCCCTTTCACAGACATCGATTTTCTCTAGTCCAACAATTCGTTCTTTTAATTCATCAATTGTTCTCTTACACTCTTCAAGTTCATTATCAACAGCAATCTTACTAAACTCAAGGTCATTAAATTTCTTTTCGATTGCAATACACACCTTGTTTTTCTTCTCAAGCTCTACAGACAACTCACAATTCTTCGTAACAGTAATTTCCAATTCTTCCAGCAGACCCATTTCATGATTCAAGGGTTTATCAAGTTTCAATTCTTCCTCCTTTTCAAAAGTCATCGTTTAATTCAAGAAACAAGTTTTCTACCCTCTATCTATCACAATAATGCTTCCCACTGTAATCCAAAAAAAGAAAAAAAAGAAGAAGAAACTGATCAACATAAAAGTGAAGATATGTAATGCCTTATAATATTCTTTTTGATCAGAATTAATGCCCTAAAATTGTACATACAAAACTGAACAAATAACGCATGCCCTCAGAGAGGACAAATTGTACATATGCCCTAAGAGAACTCATACCTTAAAATCCGAAGGAACCAGTTATTGATATCCCTAAGAAATCTTCAACAATTCGAAAGAAGATTTACAGGAAAGTGAGAGCGAGAGGAAAGATTTATGCAAGGAGTTTGTAATTATTAACTCCAAGAAGAAGAAAGGACGAACCCGCTACTGTTACCCGTTTTGGGATACGGAAAGTCACCTAAGGTTTGTTAATGAGACGCAAATTTAATGTACGCCCGATTGAAACGTAAATTTAGACTCACTCGGTGGGACGTAATCAACACTTGCGCTCGATACCAAGCGGCACCATAATATTGCGCCTCACTCAAGCGTACTCACAAGTTACGTCGGACCGGGCGTGATTTTAAATTCACGTCTGTAGTCAGGCGCAATTACTAGTACCGCCTGTTGAATGCTGGGCGCAATTATAAGTAACGCCTGTTGAATGCATGGGGCGCAATTATAAGTTACGCTTGTTGAATGCATGGGGCGCATTTATAAGTTACGCCCCATGAATTATACCTTCTGACCTCTATTCTAGTTTTGGGCCAAGTAACTAGAATTTGGACTTACCTGATGTCAAACTATCCAGCTTTGGGTTCTTGTGACTGCTTGGCTTCCAACATTTCAGGTTCCCCTCGTTCCAATTACCATGTGGAAAACAGGAGGGTTTTGCCAGTTTTAATGCAAAATGGCTAGGCCTGTACTTTACGTGGTGTGGTTATTACTCAAAAGTCCAGAGTGCAAAAGTTCATCTTATGCTCAGAACGTGCTACTCCTTGCGCTGACTGGTTGCGGAGTCGGTAAGTTGCGCCCCATCGGACGCGAGTCTCAAGTTGCGCTCCATCGAGCGCGGTCCCAAGTTACGCCCCATCGGGCGTAGTTCCAAGTTGCGCCCCATCGAGCGAATCGTAGTATTTGCGTCCCATTCGGGCGTATTTTGTATTTGCGCCAGTCGAGCGTAGTGCGGATTACGCTCCACACCAACGTAAATTTAAACACCGCCCAACATCGGCGTAACTTAAAGTTGCGTCCAACCCAAACGCACTTAACAACTACGCCCCATATCAGACGAACCATTCTAACTCCGCTCCACCAAATTTACTCCTCCAACCTAGTGTCTCACCACGGACTAAAACCATATCTTTAACTTTTTTTTGGTTTTAGTCGATAGTTTTACTCGTTCCACTGCAGTTGCTCTAAGCTACCACCGTTGTTTGATTGAAATTATATAAAATGCCACACACATTAACTAGGGGTGAGCAACCGACGGACGGATGCGGATTAGGGGTCACCCGCAACCAAACCGTCAAAGTTGCGGACGGAAAATTGAACCGTGACCGCCCAATCACCAGATTTATCCTCATGGATCACGGATTGTACGGCGATTCTGATTATCCGCGGTTTAATCAAAAAAAAAAAAAAAAACAAGTACAGAAACTAGAATTTTAATACGATTTACTTTTAACTCAAAAGAGACGATTCAAATGCAACAAGAAGTCTCAGTGCAATGAGACATGAAGATATTTAACAAAGCAACACCAAATAAAAAAGAGTACTAAATCAAATGCAACAACAAGTCTCAAAACCCAAGCCATCTCGATGCCAAATAAAAAGAGTCCTTGGATTTGAGTACTACAAAGAAAAACTTTATATATTGATACTCCATATATTAATAAACTCTATATATTAATAAAAAAAATTAGTCCCAACATGTAAAATCATATAGAAAATAACCTCCAAATATCAATAACCTCTATATATTAATAATTTTGTTTGGTCCCAAGTGTATAATATATGGAGTTTTCATCAGTAGTTCATTCAATCCATGATAGATATGTCCGAATTTCCCCGCAAGATTTCTGCGTTATCTGTAAAATGAGAAGGAGTTATAGATAATCAAGAAACAATTGTAAGTTATAGATAATCAATGAAAAAGCAAGATTTGTGCACGATTCACAAGATTTTCCTTCATCAGATTTAGAATGAAGTTTAGGGTCATAATCTAATATGTTAATTAGTCAACAAAGAGTGTCAAACAAGACTAAGAATTTACCATTCTACTGAAAAAGTCAGCGGTAGGATGTCTTGTACCGCTTAACTTTAAATTAAAAAAGACTACAGCGGTAAAAGAGTAGACCAACCGCCATTTTACGAATGCCACTAAATGCGAGATGGAGTTCACTAAAAAGCAAACACAAATAGAAGACAGATGGATTAAAAATATGACACTTTAAGTCACAAGAAAGTAATCATGACACTACATGGTCACTAGGTTATACATCCTTATGGTAAATTCCATCATAACAAACATTTTGACATCGTGAAATGCACTCAAATGCACTAGAATCCAGCATACTTTTTGAAGCAACACAATCAAACATAAACTAGAAGCAAAATGTAAAACTTGCTCACGGGTGTAAGAAGTTAAGCCAAGCTCGCACAAACAAAGAGACTAAGAGAAAGATGCACAAACAAAGAAGCAAGGCTTGAGAGTTACCCTAAGTCAATTTTTTCAACCGCTTCTATTAGCTCCTCGAGATTGATTGGTTTATCTAGAAGCCAATTTTTGGAGCACGGATCGGTGCTTGCAATCGTTTTAGGGCGATGGAACTTCAAACTCATTAAGAACACGACCACCCGTGGAGAAAGCCGATTCGGTTACTGTTGATACTTGCATAGCAAGCACGTCTCGAGCTATCATGGACAAGATCTTATACTTGGAAGAGTTAACCTTCCACCAATTCAAAATATCGAATTGTTGATTAAAATCCTCTCTTTTCTCTGAGAAATACATATCCAGCTCTGTCTTGCCCTCCACTGTTTCTTGATGTTTTTCAGACTCAACAAATCTGTTGATCGGATTCTGAGGTTCTAGTGAACGAGAAGTATCAGATTGTACTTCAGCTGTAGGTCTTGAAACCGTATCATCCCCTTTATATAATAGTGCATACTCCTCAAACATATTTGTTAAAATAAGCTTAACTGTAGTCATCATCTCATGGACCTCGTGATCAACTGTAACATGATTCTCCTTCAGTAACTCTCTCAAAGCAAATCTAAGATAGGCTTCCTTGCGTCGTGGTCAAGCAACACAAAGAATGTATACATTTGTTGATTTTATCCACTGCCCAATACTTTTCATATTTAAGAACCATCCAATCAGCCATGTCACCAATAACACATTACCATTCTTAACCCATTCTTGCAATACGTCATTAATACAAATTACTTCATCGAGAATAAATTAGACGTGACATAGGTTGATCTAAAATTTCAATGTAGCATCATAGAAAGTTTTTAGCAATCTAACAAATGCACGAGCCGTTTCCCAATCAAACAACAGTATACCTTAGGAATTGGCTTGGTACTATCATTGCTTTTACCTCCCGTTGGTGGTCGGTGAGGATTAAGAAATTTGTCCGCATACCCTAATTCTTCAAATTGGTAGAAGGCCTCCTCATATTTTTCAACTGCAGACAACATATGGTAAGTAGAATTCCATCTAGTCTCACAATCCAAGCTAAGAAATTTGGTGATGTTAATCTTCCGTTGTTCAAATATTCTCTAAACTTCTTCAATCTTTCTCCGATCCTCTAACAAACTTAACCGCATCGCGTATCCTAGAAATAGATTCATTATACAAATCCATACCATCTTTAACCACTAAGGCAAGGATATGCATCGCACATCTAAGATGCATGTGCTCTCCTCCCAAAATTGAGACTTCCAACCCACAACTCTCTTGGACAAATAAGCAAGCTGTTTCATTATTAACTAACATTATCAACAACCAAGGTGAATACCTTCAATCCCCACCGTAAAAGACAAGCCGCTATTTTACCCAATTCCCACCAGTATGATCCGTAATCGGACAAAAATTCAATATCCTCTTCTTTAACACCATTTCTCATCAATATAATGACTCAACACCATGTAACTCATGTTTGTAAATCAAGTCCACGTATCGGTGGTGAGACATAACCTTCTCGCCACTTTTTAAATTCAAACTTTTCACTTGTGGTACTCACTCAAATACATCTTCATGCGCCCTCTAGTTTTAAAAACGAGAAGGAACTTCAAACCTAGGTTCTAGTTGATGACAAAATTCTAAGAAGCCTTCACGTGCACAAACATAAAAGGTAATTCATCTTTGATGACCATTCTACAGTGAGGGCTGCTTTGGGTATGCATCTTGGTCAAATGAGTGAGTCACAACGGAACGAGTCTCACCATCATCACTTACTTGAAAGGCTAACCGTTGTTGTCTGGTGAGTGTAGTTAGGACACCTTCTTTGCTTTATATGGTTGTTCATGTTTGTTGTTCCATGAGAGTTAGAACCCGCTATATCGTCTTTACCCCATGAAAACTTCCTTTTACAATGCTTGCACTGAACTTTAGGTGGCTTAAGATCAAGACGCTTATCAAAATGTTGCCAGCAGTCTGATTGCTTCTTACCAGAAGCTTTAGGAGGCTTTGAAACTTCAACCAGAGATGATGGTGTAGCTGTAGATATGCTCTCGACAAGGTTTCTGTTATTCTTCTAGCCATGCTCTCATCAGAATAAAAGGTCCCTTAGTACTTGAAGCCATCTACAAAAAAATTTAACACATTAGGTAAATGAACACAATATTGATAAACAAAAATAGCGAATAACACCAATAACCCACGTACTTCATCATTGAAAAGAGAATAGAGGCGTAAACACTATGCTAATATGCCCAAATGTCATTGAAAATGAACAAATAACTAAGAGATGCAAATAAATGTGCGGGAATAATTAAGACTAATAGCATTCATTCGTAGGCTAATAAATGTGCAGCATAATGAACTTGTGACCATCCACACTACATAATGCTACACCCTATTTACAAGAGTCCATATATTTAATTGTGCTTGAGTCTGACTACGATACAAGAAAATATATACACAACATCTAGAAAATGTACATCACCTCAATGATGTGTATATAACACTTCCACTTTCTTCTAACGATCCACTTGAAAGTACTCACTCAATCAAAATGTAATATTCCTTTCCTTTCTTCGCCTTCACCTGCGGTAGTTTCACCCGACACTAAAAAGAAAAGTAATGAGCTTAACCTAATGGAAATCTTACATATTGAAACTCGGTAAGTACATGTAAGTAAATTAGGTGAGTCAAATTGGAATGGAATAATAGAAATATATCTTCTTAGCTAAAGACTTGGGAGCAATTAGTACGGAATGATTTAAAGGAAATGACATCTCAGATATACCGTTCTAGGGACTACTAATTTCTACTAATCCCCAAAACTGGGAAGAAAAATTAATCTAAAAAAACCCTAAATCGGAACATCACTAAGATTAGATACTCAAAATTATTTTGACATCTAAGAAAATTCCAAGCTAATTAAAACGAAATCAACATCACCAAAGAGTGACATTCCTTCTTTGAAAACTCCTAATGCTCTCGATGAAATACAATAATCATTGAAAGTCACAAGAAATGAAAATGAGAGAATAACTACTTTCACATTCTGCATCCTACAGTTAAGAGAGACTTTCGATCGGAAGGAGTGATGATTGAAGAAGAATCAAGGTCACCATGACTTCTGGTATCGATGCAGAAAGAAAACCGATGCTAATCGTCGCCTCTTCCTCTCAAAAAAAGCTATTAGGTTTTAGATAGATAAATATGCTTATATATAAACCCACACTTCCCATATTATCCTTAATAATTTTATTAAACCCACTAACTTTACCTCACTTCTGCGGGTAATCCGCTGAGTTTTCAAATCCCATCCAAGAATCAGTAGACCATGGCATGATTTGAGAAATGCACCTTGTCGCCCATAACTCTTAAGGATTGGGTTTCACCCCTGCAATTTTGCGACGGATACTGGTGAAAACCATGATTTGGTTTTTCCCGCTACAACATTAACATTAACTATTCGGTCAAGACCAACTAAATCAGTCAATTACCACTAAAAAACCAGGCTTGATTGGGGTATACCCAATAAGACAAAATCTGATCATTTTGAAGTAAAAGAGGTTACCCCTTAACCAAATATTTTCAAAATGGCAAAAATGCCCTTTTATAATTAACACTAAAAAATTGATTAGGCTAATTAATTGAGTTTAAATAAAAATTTTGAAAATAAAAATTCAGTAGATTAAACCTTTAATCCGTCTTGTGAGTTCGAATAAGATCAAAAAATTTGGTTTTCAAAAATGTCAAAGGTCGACAAGGTAGAGGTTTGAATAAGGTGCTTAGGTATATATGGCCAAAGATGGTCTTTGTTTGAATAAAATGCTTGAGCCAATTTTAGCAGTAGGTATTTAAATGAAGAACATGCCGACTTTATTTTTTTGACACACATGAGATGGCTATTGAAAAATATTAGTGTGAAGGTCTGCAAAAAAAAACCTCAGTCATTTGTGAAAAATACCCCCATCCGTGGTTAAAAAAACCTCGCCCAGGCGGTATAAGTGACTCGGCAAGGTATTTAAATGAAGAACATGCCGACTTTAGTTTTTTTGACACACGGGAGAGGGCTATTGAAAAATATTAGTCGCATGGTCTACAAAAACCTTCCTTAGGCGGTTGAGAAAATACCCCATGGATAAGTCATAAGGTCTTGAAAAATACCTGTAGAATTTTATTGAAAAAATTCTGATCAATGCCATGGATGTTATGAAAAGTCGGCAAGATATGCATGTTACGACCTTGCCCAGGCCAAAAACAAGAAATCATAATTTTCGATTTCCAGCCTAACATAACAACCAATCACACAACACAATGATGGGTTTGAGTTTAAACATCATTTATAGTCTTCTTTTCGCTGGTAGAGTCAACAATTTTTTTGGAAAATCAAAGTTGAAGATTTTTATATGACTTTGGTTGATGGAAGATGAAGGTGAAGAAGAAGAAGAAGAAGAGAAGATTAAGAGTTGTTTAGTTTTTTAATTTTAGGGTTAATGAAATTAAGAAATGAGTTTATTTTTAAGATTTAATTAGTTCAAGGTATTAAAGTAAAATCACCCTTTTTAATAATGACACACCATGTCCCCTTGAGATTGGGTATACCCCAATTAATCTGGGTATACCCCAATCAAGCCAGGCTAAAAAAGTCAAATGGTCAATTTCCATTGAGAAAGTCAAAAACCAAAAATGTGGCAACATTACTTAACCACCCTTCTCAATTTAGACTTATATTTTGCAAGAAGAAAATCCCTGTCTCATTCTTGTCTACAACTGTTCTCTCTTTTTCGTTTAAGTATAAAATTTCTTGGATCCTATTATTGAAAAGGACTCATTATTAAGTCTAATCATGTGTTTGGCGGTGAAAATGGAATGGACATCAATATTTGGTCGACTTATGGATTCCAAATCAATCTATTCTTCTCACTCCTATTATTATTGATGATAATTTGCACAAAACTGTGAATGAACTAATTAGCACAATGGGAATGGGATATGAGTGTCATATCTAAATATATTCATACTTCTTTTCACAATGTCAATAAACTTTGTTGCTATTAACCTTAATGACAACAGAGAGGACAGATGGAGCTCAACTAGGTCAGGAGAGCTTACTACTAAATATATGTTTACAACTTCCTCACTAAGCTTAAGATAGATAAGAATGAGGTTGCTTTTGGAAACAAATCGGAACCTAAATATCATGCCTAAAATTAATATGTTCTACTGTTGGAAAATTGTGTCTCGGTGCTCTATCTTTAGGACGTAGAATGTCTAAATATATTAAAGATGCTAACCCTTTCTCATCTACTTTGTGATGCTCATGTTCTTGAAGATGAGATGCATTTGTTTGTGAATCCCTTTCCTTTAAAAATCCAGGAGTCTTTTGGTTTAAATGATATTTACATGTATAAAGGCCAAAAATGACATCTTGCATTGGTTTAAATTTTTGATGAACAACAAAATTTTCAAAAAATAGTCATGATAAAATCTCTTTTATTATTTGGTCTACTTGGAAATTCGGGAATAGTGTAAACTTTGATAATGTATTGCCGGTGCCTCAAAGTTAATTGAGAATATTAAAAGGTTCCCACCGGGAATCTTGCTTTATCTAAAAACACCCCAGTTAGACACAATTTTAGCTCGACGAGAAATATGTCCAATCTTTGTCCATATGGAGAATGTAGAGTCTTCGACTTGGTTTATTTAATTTGATGCATCTTTCTTTGAATTCTATGGGCTATGAAATTTCCATTATGGATAAAACAAGAAACAAGCAACAATGTTGAGCAGGCAGAAACTGGGCTCTTGCTCCTAGAAGCTGAAGCAAAAGCTGGAATAGAGGCTCTTAGATGGTTGAAGGATTTAAATCTCAATAACTGTTGTTTCATAAATGACTGCCAAACTCTAGTGAAGATTATGAATGGAGAAGTAAATTCTGAAGACCAGCCTTGGAGAGCTCAGACTAGCATCAACAAATGCAAATTTTCTTTTATTACTTGTAATTCGGTTTCCATTATGTTTAAAGCTAGGAAGTTTGTAGACATTGAAGATAGACTAGCAAAGGAAGTGAGAGCTAGGAGAATTACTTATTCTCTATGGAGAATATGAACATCAATGAAAAACTAAATTCTAGTAAAGGCTAATCTCGGTTTAGATCCCATCATATGTAACAAACTCTTCCTTTTATAAATAATAATAGTCATCTTATCAAAAAAAAAGTTATCTCTTTTACATTCTCCTTTATACATAAATCGTCTCTCATTTTATGCTTCTGTATATACAAACCCTTTTCTTATTGATTGAAGAGAAATGAGGAGGAAGAATAATGGTTCAGTACAGACAAACATGATCATGGCAGCATCAGACCTTTGAAACTATTGTTTGTAAATACTTTCAATTTGAGAATGTGGGTTGGTGCTAATTTATCTATTTGATGTTTATTTGAATTTCAATCGTTCATTTAGGGTATGTAATTTTCAATTCGTAGAGCTATTACACTAATTTTTTTGAGGTCAATAACTTGGATTGGTGGTATCATAAAGTTTGTGTATGCAAATTATTGGGTTCTCTATCCTATTTGTATTTACAGGGAATATTGGCTGAAAATGAGTCTTAAAACATGAGTCTCAAAACATGAAGATAGGTCTATCTTTTGGTCACCATCAGCATGCACGTCTCATGTTCGATAGTATTCTCATTTGAGTTTATATGCATCTACCAAACACAATATGTTTGTAATAAGTTCACAACCAATTATATCATCAGTATCAACCTTGCTAGCCGTACAATCTAAATCTAATAGTAAATGTTGAGTTTAATTGGGGAAGAAGATGAACATCAGTAGAGTTATGATTTATCTCGGCACTTACACGCAACCAAACTCTCGGACCTAGTATAGACCGAATACATGTTGATTTAAGATATTACACCTCTTACATATTGTCAAATTTGAAACTAGATATAATAAAGATAAAGTACACCTTCCAAGTTGTCTCGCTTCAGTTGTATACAAGCACCTATAAAACTCTTAGCAGGATGATCATTTTCTTAGAAATTACTCTTTTAAATCTTCTAACGGAATAATAAATCTCTTTAGAAGATGCTCTTGTAAAGCTTCTAACGGAACATCGGTTATCTTGAGAAGATGCTTCATAGTCCTTCATGAAGACTAGTGGTACTCTTCTTCAACAAGACACCTATTTGATTTCCTTCAAATATTTTGATTAAGGTAATGTAAATATTTGCTTTGAGAGAACTTGTAACACCCCAAGTTAGGACCATCAGGTCAAACCCATATGGAGATCAGAACTTTCGAAGCTTTACGGGTTGGAGACTTATGCATATATCTATTTTTATTGTTTAAGTTATCTCACCAAGCACAAAAAAATTTAAAAACAATAGTTCACTATTAAAACATCTTTAATTAAATTTCCAAACAAACAATGATATCAAATTACATGCCAAGCAATTACAAGGACACAACGAAATTGCTAAGCTACACATTTCTAACTTCCACTTCCAACTTCCATGAAATATGCAAGGATGTAAATTGGTGAGATGACAACTCAAAAGTAGAATGCATTCCCAATCTCAAACATGCATACCAATATCAACGAATCAAATATCTAAAAACATGAGAATACGACATAATTTCGATTAATCAATGATATATATTTTCAACCAACAAGATTACCAGGACAAGTATTATTTTCACCAAATCATCCAATTCAGTTTATACAATCATGAGTTCACTATACTAATATTTTTTTAGATAACTTATCAAATTACATTTCAACACTTGAGTTCATAATACCAATAATGTTTTCAACAATTCATACAATTAGATTTCACACATGAATTCATAACACCAATTATGTTTCCAACAAATCATTTAATCTAGATTTCAACAAACGATTTAAAAATTAATATTTTTCACCAACAAATCATGAGTTTACAATACCAAAATAATTGTCAACAAGTCATTCATCAATGATTCAACACATGTATTCACGTATTAATATAGTCACAGAGAAACCATGAGTTCACAGTACGAAAACCTTGGTTCGTACACCCACCTATCGTTTATCGGCATAGACAGCCTCTATCGATGGTCAGGAATAAAAGTTCATATGGGGATCATACCCATCTGCTCTCGGGGATCATTACCCATTTCATTCACAAGATCAAAAACCTTGGTTCATACATCCACCTAGCATTTACTCACGGACGGTAGCCATCGATGGTCGGGAAACACAGTTCCCGGGATCATTACCCATTTAACTCTCGGGAGATCATTATCACCCAGTTAGTATGAAACATATTCCATTTAACGATAAAACATGAACTCATTTCCTTTTATAGATCATTTTCACAAACAACACAAGCAATCATGGCTTGACAACATGAATTTTTTTCAAGCATTTATGCAAACAAGTTAGCTGCATCCATATGACATTATATGTTCCATGGTAATAACTTTATCTGATCATCTTCAAACTTTACGAGCACATACATGAATGAATAATATACAAATATCAAAAATTCACAGTAAACCAACGGTTAAAACAAAAGATGTTGAATTTATAATGACAACCTAAAAACTGGGCAGATTACACGTTATTACCAAACAATTCACCATAAATTCATATTAGTCTCAAATTAAGCAAATCAAAATCACAATGAAAGATAAGACATTTATCTACAACTTTTGTTAAGACCTCAAATCATTATAACATCATTAAGACTTCCTAAGAACATCAAAATCACAACAAAACGAAACTGTCCAGAATTTCAAAAATCATAATCCAAATTACAAGAAACATTCAACGGTGAATTTGTGTAGGAAAATTCTCAAATTTGAAAAAGATATACCTAATCATGTTTTCTATCAATAGGAAAGTCTGATCATCAATAAGAAATATATATTTATTCAATTAAATTGCGGAAACCTAACAATTCAAAGGCATACAAAATAAACACCAAAGATAAACACCAAAAGAGAAAGGGTTTCACATTCTACCTCATTACTATTGATCCTCCACTGACTTTCCTAATTAAAATTTCTCCTCAAGGACCCTAGCTCCAATTCATGTTCTTCCTCTCCATAGCTTTCTCCTTTAAATATCTTTAGCCTTTGGTTTTCTAATCTCTCAATTCAAAAAAAATCTAATATAAAACTTATACTAATAATAATAATCAACATTATTATTATTTTATTTATATTAATTGCCTTTCTCATTTTCTATTCATTTTATCTACGTAATAAAATATATTAGGTGACTCTATTTCCATCACAACTTCAATTCTTTTCTAGTACAAACCACCTAGCTAGGCTAAGGCAAATGAAACAACCTAAACCACATGGTTAGCTAACTCGGGCAAACCCGAACCAAAACAGTAGATAAAAAATACATGATATTACAGAACTCATATCAAAAGAATCGTCAATAATTAAGGTTTAAACTCTTCAAAAGTTAAAGAGATACCTTATTGATTATACCTCACGATATCTTTCTAAGCACAATATTACATCGTAATCTTGTGGAACTTACAATGTCAAAACACTGAAGAATTCCTTGTAGTTTATACCAATCTTATTCATTAATCTATAATTCTTGAATGGATGTGTAGCATAGAAGCAGACCTTTACAATAAATAAGAACTACAATGATCAAGGTAAGATTGAGAATCTTAGTTGCATAGAGTTTAGTATTTATATCGATGAATAAGGCTAGGTTACTTAAATTTCAAGCAACGATTACTTGCATCCAAAGTAAGTTTGTGAACTACTTTCATTGTTTGCGAATTAATATCATCCCAAGTAGAGCTATCAATGGGTCCTGGGTCCTCCCGGTATCATTGGATCCGGACCTTACTTATAAAAGTCGGGTCTTGGTTCTTAAATTGTGAACCCGAAACTGGACCGTTAAAAATCCCAGTATCCGTCATTTGGGTACTCATTGGCTATCAAGAAACTATAAAAAAATATTCAAAAACTTAATATCTCTTTCGTTTTGGCTTTAATCATAATATTTTTTTACAAAAATTATTATTATTTTTCATTAATGTATTAGATAAATATTAAATGTAAGAAAAAAATGAAACATGAAAAAAATCTAAGCCAAAACTAGCAAAATACTTAGAATTTTGCTAAAAAGATGAACAAAAGTCAAAATAACCAGGTATCCATTACCCCACGGGTAATTACCCTAGGTCCCTAAGTTGTTAATGGGTCCAACTTTAGGACCCAAAACCAAACCCGTTTCTACATAGTCGATTCCGGGTACCCATTGACAACCCTAATCCCAAGTAATATCAATATTCTTTGAGAATATGTTTTACTTTGGTCCCAAGTAAACTTATTTCTATAATTGTAACTTTCAGAAATAGCGGTCTTTTGATAGAGTCCTTAAGAATGACACCCAAGTAATATCTAAAGAAAGATACTTCTATAGTTTAGCTTTTATTCATTAAGAATAGAATTATCCTACTCATGCGTAATAGCATGGTAATGAATATGGAAACCATTAAGAGTAGAAAGTTTTCTTGTAATACAAATAAGAATAATGAATATGCATATATTTATTAATAAATACCATGCACCATAAGTTCACAAGATAACCAATATGGTTCGTGAATCAATCAAATAAAATTATGTAGTTCAATAACGTTCAACTCGACATAGTTCGTACCTGATATTTCTAGTTCGTGAACTCAAAGTCATAAAATGTTAACTTAACACACCTTAGATTCGAGAGTTCGTGAACTTTAAAAATTAATTCGCGAACTCTATGCAATTGTTGGATATGTACATAAAATATCTCAAATTGCATAGTTCGTGAAATGAATAAAAATAGTTCTTATACTCTAGGAAATTTGTGGATATCAACATAAAATCTCTCAAATCGCACAGTTCATGAATTGATAAAAGTTTCTCGCGAATTTATAGAAATTTGGAGTTTTAAGATATTTTATGCGCGTACATGGTTTATTGAAGAAAAGAGCGGGTTTCAACCTCAAAAGATCAAATCCTTTGAGCATTTATTGTTTGGGTTCGAGTTTCGAGATTAGTTAAGTACAAGCATGAACTCAAACTTCTTCTTTGTATCTCATCATTGTCATCAAGTACTAAAGTGGATGACAACGTCTCGAAAGATATAATGGTATAAACCAATGATTTAGATAGCTAGGATAAACAACTTTCACATACCTTTGTTGACGAAGTTCTTAATGTCTTCATGTGATCTTCACTCTTCAATCTTCAAGGATATTCGGTTAATTCTAAGTCTCAACAACCTAAATCTAACCTTATTCCATGACAGACTAAGAAAACATTAGATCAAGAAATAGTTTTTCCATCTATCGTTGACAACAAGAATTGACATACCAACAGTTGTGAGTTCAACCAAGTAGTGCTCTAAAAATCTCTTATTTTCTCAATTTTAGCGCCAAAGTATCAATAACATATGGATTTTATAAAACTAAACAATCATCTCATCTTCATAGTTCTTCTTGATTGAATCAATCAAATCAGATTGGATCGGAAGATCATGACCATGTGCAACAAATAAGAACTTATCTAGAAGATAATATGAGTTAGTTCAAATACAAGTAATAAACCACGAAGATTAAGGTGAGATTTTTAGTTTCCACCCAATTGTACTACTAGAGCTTCTTGATTCCAAAGAAGGCTTTAAACTAGTTAATTATGCTTTTAGCCAAAATAAACATGACTTACTCGTCACTACTAAATTAACTACCACACAACTCAGGTGTGTTCCATAATGACTTTGTAAGAATACAAGCTATGTTATTTATAGTGCTATGACCAAGGGTTGTTTTTGGATACAAGATCTACTGAAATACAAAATCAATATATATTCAAAATGTCATTTATAATTTTAGAACAACTCTTGCTGTTATATTGTTATATAGCATGTATAACTCATTTGTAGTAAATATAAAATATTGTTCCTAAAATATTTAATCAATAAATTTTTTTTTCCAAACATTAATACAGTGCTGGCAGGTAGGGTGGGTAGGATATGGCCTATTCACCACCCTGCCCGGCAATGGCGGGTAAGAAAAATTACACATACACCACTATCCCAGTCTTTAAGCGGGTAAGATCTACCCAACCCACCAAATGGCGGGTCGGGTAGGGTGGGTGCCGGGTATAACCCGATTTTTTTCTTTTCTTTTTATTCCATGTCCTAAAAAAAAATCATAAATCAAATCAATTCCATAGCTAGCTACCACAAAAAGTGATGATTACGGTACTCCATTTCATTTTTTTCATCGTCAAGATTTGGTGAAGATAACTTGATTGCCATCAATCCCATTGTCGGACATTACATGTTGAACACATATAGTTGTGCTCAAACAACCATTCCTCCTTCATTTTCTTTCCATGTACCCAAAATGGAAAGCTCACAGAAAATGCGAAATCAAATACTCACAAATCCTATAATGGAGAGGAAGGAAAACATGAGAACAGAATCGAGACTCCTAAAGGTGGCCAATCGAGACTCCTAAAGTTTAAGTGCGGAGAGGAGAAATACGAAGCACGGAACGCGAATATTGATGGAAAAAACTAAATGAAGTTGGTTTAGGTGGAGTTGATTAATAAAAATTAACAGGTAGAAATGATTAATATGAGGAAAATCGCGAGCTACTATAAGTCGTTATATAATTTGGCGGATAGGCGGGTGGGTAGGATAATTTTAAGCATTACCCATCACCCTACCCGTTTATTGGCGGGTAGAAATCTTTACCCGTCATCCTACCCATCAAGCGGCGGGTAGGATAGGGTCATCGAGTAAAAGCGTGACGGGTAGGGTAGAAATAGCGGGTAGGGTTGGGTATGTGCACCCTTAATTAATACTTGTGATATCCTACTAGTATGACTACCAATATTAGCTAGTAGCATGTCCATGTGCTTTGTGAACTATTCAACTAGTTATAAGCAATCTTATTGGAAAGCAAGGTTTTTAAATCGTAAATCTAATCAATAAATCGTTTTTTTATTTTTATGAATCGAATCGTATATTGAATCGTGAAACGTAGATTCATGGTTGATTGCGAATCCTATATTTTAATATGTATGTTTATAAATATCCTTGAACTAAATAAAATGCTTGGTAAAACTTATAATTTTTGACCTTTGATCTTATAAATTAAAAATCGTTTATCATAGTCACCAACATCAAACATGGTTCGGTGGTTAATGTTCTTGCACCTACAAGCTCGAGGGTCTAGGTTCGATTCTCTCCAACCTTTCAGTTTTTACTAACATTAATTTCAAAACTTTCATTTGAAGCGAATAGGTTGACTAGGTCAAGCGATTACGGAAAAAGTCAAAAAATGCGATTACGTGGTGTTTGATTGGAGACACGATTCGAAAAGAAAGGAAATCACATCAATATCCATTCCAAGAATGGTATCAAAAATTTATCTCGAGAGATATTATTAATAAGATCTAGCCTTCAATATCAAAAAATATATATGAATAATAATATATTATAGTTAAATATTTCCTCACATAGAACTTTCCATTCAACTTACACTTATTCAAAAATCCAAAAGATTAAGCATGGAAAACGAGATTTAGAAATATATATGAATAATAATATATTATAGTTAAATATTTCCTCACATAGAACTTTCCATTCAACTTACACTTATTCAAAAATCAAAAGATTAAGCATGGAAAAGCTGAGATTTAGAAATTATATATGCAAGTTAGGATGCATCGCGGGATCTGTCATGGAATTGGTCTTAGGTGGGATCGGTCTAAATCCTATTAAACTTAAAAAATCAAATTTCAAGTCTATATAAACCATGTCCAAGAGAAAGCTTTTGTAACATGAGTTCAAAATCTAGATAAACATATTTAGTCTCAAAAATTCAACACTAATCAATGTAAAAATTCATATTAGTGTTATGTTAAAATTCTGGCATAGATAAAATAATCGTAACTCAATATAATAAGTTAAAGAAACAACTAATGTGTATCATGTTCTTTTGATACTTAGATCATACAAAGTTCAAGTTTTTTATATACTAAAGCTATATAAAACAAACTTAGCACGTTATTATTTCAATGAATACAATTTAAGCACTTGATAGAAATGAAATAATTCAATGTCAATAGTTAATAACCTCAATATGAAAGATGATGTATCTATTTGTATTCCATCGTATTTCATCAAGTCTTGATGAGTAACTAGAAATTATCTCAACATTTCGATGTCACCCGTCTAACTAACAAAGTTGACTTTAGTAAGAAATTCAAGCAAAAATTTTAAAAATAAACTTGGAAACCAAACTTAACATAAAAACGCTAAGTGGTTTTAAGCGGGTAGTGCTCTAATAATGAATTAAAATGTTATATCAAAAAATTAGTCATAAATTATTATCATCTCCACCTCGGCCATTTTGTTGATCAATGAGTATAAATTAAGATAATAAATAATTTTGAACTTAGGTTAATATCTTAAAATTTTCTTTTCCTAAACATGTACGTCAACATGGAAACTCGGACTATTAACTCTAAATATCAAAAATTTATCTTTTCCTAAAACTTTGCTATTGAATAATCTAAACCCTGTTGTACAAAGAAAAATATATTTGTTAAACAAGTGCTAATAACATACACATTTAAAAAATATTAACTAAACAAAACTGATTGGTTTATATGATTTAATAATCTTCTAACAACAAGAATAATTTTATGAACTAATTTTCATATAGTCCTCGTCCTACTTTTAGGGATTTGTTTAGGATTTTACGCACATATTAAGAAAAGAAAGGTTTAAATTTTTTTCATGTATATAGATCTTAATGAAAGTTCCTAAGAAAATTAATATTCTTATGTTTTAATTGTAGCTCTTAACCCTTAGTTAATAAACAAAACATAATTGGGTTTTGCGCCTTTCACATTCTTTTTTTTTCTCCTTTTTCCCTTGCTCCAAAAGTATCTTGTCTCCACAAGGTTGCGGGGAGAACCTTGGATAGAAAGCAGGTTATGGCCGTCTGGTGAAAGGAGTGTGAACTCACTCATTGAAGCACTACATAGTTTAGTTTCAAATCAACCGAGATGATTAAAATAAGTTATGCTTCACCAAGCTACTTAATGAAAATAAAACTAAAAATGAATGCACTTTGAGGTTTTCTTCCAAATAAATTGAACTTATTTTACAATATTCGAGTTGTGAATATAAGTTAACATCGATTATCATCTTTATTTTTGTTTCTCTATTAATTGAACTTATTCTAAAATATTAATCGATTATCATCTTTATGATTAAGTTGATAACAAAACCTGTTGTGAAACACTTTCTAAGAATAATAATTCGATCAAAGCACAAATTTGAGAGAGAAGGTTAGTGGCACACAATCATATGAAAAAATAAAAATAAAACAAGTAACTACAAAAAAATTGAGAAACAAAAAAGAAAAACGAAAAGGAAAAAACTTAGAAATAAGGACCAAAAAAACCTATAAGCAATTGCCTCAGCCAATTCTTAAGCAAATCAAAAGAAAATTTTTAAAAGATACATTAGCAATTTTAAGATGTGAAAAACATTTCATATATTAAGAAAAAATCCTGTAACTCATTACAAATTTCTACATATCTACAAAAAAGACTAACAAACCTACATTAACTACTAAAAGTATATACCAAGAAAGAAAAAAAACGACTGATGCGGGTCTCATAGAAAAGTATTATGTTGGAGATAACGACCCACTTTCTCCCGAGACCTTAACGAAGTGGCGTAAAACATCACGATAACAAGCTTTATGCGTAAAATCAACAAAGAAAAATAAAATAAAATGATAAAACCTAATAAAAAATATCCATCTATGCGGACCTCAAATCCGTTCATCATAGCTCATGGGTTGTGACACCAGCTAATTTTGACACTAAACTTGAGTCCAAAATCTCACGGTGCCTCTATCATTAGGTCCATTTTTCTTTCTAAAATAAGATAAGAATATTTTAGAACTACGAAAAATCAATACACATTATTTTATAGAAAAATAATATTTACAAAACACTTTGAATGGTTATAATCCAAAATTAAAATAATCAAATAATTGAAGTAAATAACAACGTAAAAAACTACATCAAGGAGGTTTCCACTTCTTCCCGAGATACTACGGTGGAAACTCAAAAGAAAACCCCATGATTACCCACTTGCTTATTATCTTATCGAAGGAAACAACACAAGGTCGGAACCGTGAAACACAAGTTCACTCTTAATCCATCATATAAGTTGATAATCATATAAGTACAAAAGTATCAAGTAATAATAAACATCTAAATTGTGCCAGTGGGAAGATCGAAGACTAAGTTTGAAATCAAATAACACACCACTCATTCTCGAGTCGTTCACCAACCATAAAATACACACATATCATAAATAAAACAATTGTATTAACTTCAATCGGGACATACTATTTGAAAAGTGATGTCCCGAACTCGAAAACTCAACGACAACCCCTTATCGGGTGTACCTTCACAAGCATGATAGATATTGTAGCCAGATTTACTCTTAAAGCGCGATAGCTATTGTAGCAAAGATGATCTTAACATATAAATTTCAACATACACATATCAACATACACGTCTACTATTCACCTAGTTCTCACAAGAACGATAGCTTTGCTATGACGACCACTAGCAAGTTGATAAACAAGAATTAATATCTAAGCATAATGAACCTCCGAATAAGGATTTATGGCTTAACAATACTTGACACATGCAAGAACATTTTAAATCATCTTGATATTTTGTATAAGTAATCTTCAAACACGTACACACAACTCAATCCAAACTTTAGCAGCATACTAGGTCAATTTAATAATTTACCCTACAAGCAAATATGTATAACTTTGTTGTACCTATCAAATACACCATGTATATTGATCGATCATAACCTAAATTCTAACCACATAATAATAAAAATATCAAGGATATTGTATACGAATTTAAAAAGAAAATTAACGGTTGCATATCGAATTATGGTATTGTTAGAGCATGGCTCGGTTGAACCCACGAAGCGTTGGTATGTCAAGTTTGGTTGTCATATTTTAGTGAATCAAAACTCATCTAAGAGTCGCTTGATTATGTAACTAGAGACAACTTTGTATAGGTTAGACTAGAAAGTCTAGGATTATGAGACATACAAGAATTACTCGAAGACCTGAAGAATGTGAAGAAGTAACAAGCTACAACAACGACATCATCCTTCCTATTGAGGTTAGTAATATTTGACTTGAATTTTTTCATTCCTAATGTATCTTTCAAGTCGTGCTATATTGAAAACATAACTGCGAAGCTGTGATTATACTCTAGTAGTGATACATGATCACATGATCATAGTGTTAAGGAATTAGAATACGGAGTATAACGCTTATCTTTTGAACTTCGTTATATATGGCATCGACATAATCGTATGAATGCTATTGTGATTGTGTGTGTGGGTAAAGGTGAAGATTTCATCCTAGGATACAATGTTTACATTTGTTTAAAGGAAGTACATTCATGAACTTGTTTTATGAATCGAAAGGGAAATCTTTAGGCTTATTGGTGTCGTTATTCATTGCATATCTTTGTAGAACCGATCATAACTTGTTACATATATCTAGGTATAACTAATCACAGAGCTTGACTTATGATTTGGTATGACTTTTAGCGTAAATGATCCTAAGTAATCACACGAGATGGTATGATCGATATTTGTAATTGGTGTGACCGATCCTAGTAATTGGTGTGACCGATCACAAACGTGTAATCGATCCTTGTAATTGGTGTTACCGGTCCTAGTAATTGGTGTAATTGATCCTGATAATTGGTGTAACCGATCCTAGTGACTTGTGTAACCGATCACAAGTAATACCATGAAGTATATAGTAACCGGTCTTGGTAATTGACCAGGCAGGATCACAGTAGGCCAGTGCAACCGATCTGGTAACTTGTGTGTTAAACCACAAGCAAACCATATTGAGGTAGAGCCGATTCTTGTTTTTGTAAAATCAATGAACCCGTGACTAGTGATTTGATAATTGATTAATCACATAGTTGTCTTGGAATGCAGTTAATCAATTCTAAACTTGTTTGGAAGTGTGGTATAATCGATTCCAAGATTTTAAATATGAAAGAGGATTTACAAAGAAAAGATGTCAACATACTTTGAACATGAACAATAACTCTTATCTTTTATTGTTGAGATATTCATAATAACTCAAGGGTTCTGATGCGAAATAAATAAAGAATCTTTTAATTAAGGTTGTTAGTGTTATATGCTTTAATTACCAACGATTAAATGCATATCTCTAGAAAATAAAATTTTTGTAATGTGTATTTACTAATTGGAGATTTTCTATTGAGAGATTTGGAAAATATTAGACAAAGCATTTCGGGAATTATGAAAATCGATTTGGCCATTTATTGCATATCTTGAGAATATTCGATTTTGGAAATTCCTTGGTGTCCAAACATCACAGGTCTATAAATACCCAAGTTTGCATTTAAAAACTATCCAAAGATCGGGCAAACTTTATCTTATTGTTGTTTTACGGTGAAGCCATCTATCCGAGAGAGAAAGTACCATAATTAAGCGAAATCTCTTAATCTGACAGCTCGTTTAAAGACACATTAGGATCAAGAATCTCAACCCAGTATCATTGGTGGGAAACTAGATAATTGCGGTTTACTTTAGTTTTAGATTGATTTGATTGACTAACGGTTGTTGAAATTTGATTGCACCTAGTTTGTTTATTCTTGAGAATCTTCTCTTCGATATAAGATTCACTCAAACTAGATTGAAGTGTCGGCCAGGATCTTTAGAACTATTTGTAGATCTAAAGACATCTTGTGATAATCCATTGTTAACGGACTCTGCTGCATGCGTGATTGATCACAAGAGATTCAAGTGGTGTTGTGCGAGTGTTTATTGAAGATTAAAAGAAGATTTGAAGACAAAGAAGATTTCTTATTTGGTTTCTATATCTTTGGGTATGCACAAACCTTGATGGCTGGGATCGACTAGAATCGATTTATTCAATTAATTAGTTGCGTGAGATCGGCATACCTTATAGTTTCTTATTGGAATCTATATTGATTGATTGCAAATCGAACTACTTTACTTGGTATTTGTTGGATAAATTTATCTAACCGGTAAAAGGAGTTAATTAGTTTAAAATTAAGAGCCTTTGCATATGACTTGAGATATCTTCATCTGTAAGAATCAAGAGAGTAGTTACAAAGCGAGTTGTTGTTCTTTTTACTTGTTTGGAATACGATCCAAAGGGAATTGTTCGGTCGTGCACTGTGTATGTCGGAATCGCAAGGATCTTTGAAGAAACTAAGTGAACTAGGTTTTAGTTTCTTGCTCCCAACTATACAAAGTTTTGGTTTAGATTTTGTATATCGGCTTAATTAAAGAGTATTCAGTTCTGGACTAGGTCTCGGGGGTTTTTAAAATTTGCGGTTTCCTCGTTAACAAAATCTTGTTGTGTCATTTACTTTTCCTTTCCACAATTAAAATTGTTGTTATTATAATTTAAAGTAAATTACGAAACGTTAACTCCATATTACTTGATAGTGATCCCTGCCTAGGGAGTTTGGTTAAGTCCGAACCTGTTATCAAGTAATCACACTTTGATTTTTGTATTGTCTCGGTCTGGTATCCATATACGATCACACAAAGTGTGAATACAAATTTGTCGTATTATCTCGACTTTGTCCATAAACAATCACTTTAGGTAAGAGAACTTATAGGTGGATAATTTAAAGATTGCGGTGTATTTGGGTACCCTCGTCTTTTCAATTAGTATCGGAAAGCGGCAAACACAAAAGATCTCAATCCAGGTGTTTAGTGCGATCCAACCTATAAGAATTGAATCTATGTCGGATTCGGAGTAACGTTATGCAAGATCATGAATACTCAAATGTTGAAGATGTTACTACTTTGTTGACTCGTGATCCAGGAGTTACGAAAACATCTGAGTCTATCTCGATGGAAAAGAAATCTTGATAAAGAGTTGGTAAAACTCCCTAAAGCCAATAGGAATTTCTATCTACGGATGTTAATATTAAAGACAAAATCTAATCTTCTTAAGCATGAGATCGGAGAAAAAGATCAAGAGACTCCATCATATGACTCACTAATGATTACATTATAATTTCTTATGATGAAGAAACTAAGATTCCTTGCTCGACTTTTTCACAGTTGTGACAACAAAACGTGTTTAGTCACATCTAAAGCAGATCATGATGATTGTAGTCTACTAACTATATCAAGTCGAGGAAAGAGAATGCGAAACCATCTTCTACATCTGAGATAATCAAAACGAGATCTTGTCAAAGGAAACTTTTGAGACGGATTCCATGAAAGTGATCTAAAAAGAATACAACTTTCGGTCATGACAAGAAACTTATACTTTTTCAAAAAACCGGTGGTAAAAGTATTGAAAGAAGTTTCTTGTCATAAAAAACGAAAGATCATTCCTCAGTATAAAGGCAGAATATACCCCAATCCGATAAAGTCAACTCGAAAGAATCGGGAGTAGAGTTGATAAAAACTACGGAAAAAGGTTCCTCCCCCACTCATGTGAAGCAGTCCTTGTTTACACGAAGCGATTCAGAAGAAAGGGAAGAGAAAATCCCTGCGCGAAAAAACAATCAAAATTTAGATAATTGTTTCAAATAATCATGCCGATGTGCATAATAAGAAAATCCTTAAAAATGGGAAAATCTTATGAAAATCTCATTGTGAGAATTAAGAAAGATTTATTTATCTACGAAAATTCTCACATCGAGTACAATTTCTCCTCATGATCATACTTTTAGATCATGGAAGGATCATTTTCTTGGGAGAAAAATACTTTGGGCGAAAGGATTTCCAAAGGAAACATGAACTATGTTTACGATACTCATTATGTAGCAAAGAAAAGGGCTTACTCGTGCAACCTAGTTGTATAGAGATTGTGCACTCTCATCCTAGTTCGTCTCACTAACTTTTGGGATGAGAAGCACATAAAACAAGAGCACATTTTTTTCGTTTGTGTTTTGTATCAAAAAATGCATGAGAATCTGCGGATAGTTGCGAATCCATTCTTGTCTAAAAGCTGTTTAAGTTTATCATGATCTTCCAAATAGGTTGTATTTAAAAATTTTCGAATTTTAATAAACCTTCCAACATGAGAAAGTTCGGACATAGAAAACAAAATATATTTTGTATATATTTTGAATTTCTACAGTATTTTCTATCAAAGTTGTCTCTTCTCCCAGAAAACTATCTCTTACTTGTATTGAGAAACCACTGATTAATTAAATTTAAATCCACGAGCATGCCTCAATAGCTTCCTTGTTGATTTACAAAAGCTCCTAAGAATGAAGCTCAAAGTTAAGGATCGTCAAGGAATCTAATACGAGAAAAGAAGAAAATCATATCAAAAATGTGTGTGATTATGATTAGAAGTAGTTACATTTGGATCTTAAGATGAGTCATATGCGGTGGCTTACAACCTTGAAGATCATGAAACCAAGTGTATACGTTACATTAGTATGATTGACTATATCCAAGGTTTTGAAAAACTAGAACCAACCTCATAATGACGGTTCAACATCAAGATTGGCTCGAAGGATAGGGTTGAGAAACAAAAGGCGATCTTGTCAATATGAAGGTTCAGTTGAAAAGCTTGAAAAACAAAAGTGGTTGTAGACAAGTATCTCGAGACATGCTTCAAAGTTGAACAATGAAGAAACTTGATGAACAACAAGTACCACTAGGGATTAAGTTATATCTTTGTAATACTTAATCAAGAAAAATAGACATCGATTTTGATTTATTTCATTATTGTGTAAGTTACATTTTTGAATAAAACTATCTATTATTTATGAATAAAATTATTAGTTTATAATTTTTTCTTGTGATAGTTTTTTCGATTACATAGCCTATGCTTGAATGCTTTATATTATTGCTATGTGTTTATGGGATATGTTTGATTTCTAACCTTAATATTCGATCTCATATGATGTGAATCCTTATGGTTTATGTGGCTTTTTGATTTAGCGAGATTAAGTTCTAGCCCATGTTGGTAGGCTTTATCAAAGGATCATTAGGTGTTTTCGATTGAAACTCCGATAATGTGTTGAACCAATTGTGTTTACATGAGTTGTGTTTAGCATAAACATATGTGTTCTGGGTTTTCAACTTTTTTTTATTGGCACGCATTAGTTTAAAGCAAGTTGACCTTTCTCTGTAAAGGTTGCTTTTGTTGTTGTTTTTGTTCTTGCGAAGGATGACAATGTAATGGGGGAGTTCTAACTTGAACTTACGCTTAATGATATATCTTTAAGGGGAAGAGGATGCGGAATCTGAGGTAACGAATTTGTTAGTTATTCGTTTTCTGTTTAAGAAAAGCTTGATTTTATTGCATTTATTTTGGTTTTGCTTAACAAAATTTGATACAAGCGATATTTATTCCATTATGTGTGTATGGATGTGTGTGTGTGTGTGTGTGATTGGTTGTGTCTGGTTAGAAAAAGCGTATGCGATTTATTTGGCTTATTGTTTGGTATCTTATTTATTGTTTGATATCAAGTGTTTTTTGTAACGAAATCGGTTGAATTGCGGTGCTATAATGTCTATGTTTGTTTCAATTGCTTAGGTTAAGAGAAAAATTACTGCAAGTCAATTTACTTGGTTTTGTATGTATTGTTTATGGCTTAAAATACGGGATCATTTGTTTAGTCCAATTCGATTCCGGATAAGAGAAACTAAGTTAATTCTTGTTGATGGGTGAAAACTACTCTGCGGAATTTGGTAATTTGGGGTGTGGATGAGGAATGAATCTAAACCTTCAACAAATGCCTTTGCGGTGAGTGCTTGTAGATCGAGATCCAATGCATGCAAGTCATTGCTAAGCAGAAATGGCAGTTCCGGACTTGTTTCGGTCCTGCAAAGTGAAGGAGATGGGGTTGATCTTAGGGAGGGGAAGCGAAGAAGGTGTTGAGATTGTGAAGGTGTTGGATTGCTATGACTTGTGAGAAGATGGTTGAATATGGCTGGTATCAACACTTGGTTTACGTATTTGAACTTGTGTTGTTACGTCTCAGTATCTTCCTTTTTTTTGTTGTTTTTTGGAAATAGGCGGAGACCCTATTTATACAGTCATTGAGCCTCATTCACGTTTCTCGTGGGAAGTGGGGTAGTGGAATGATGGAGTAGTGGAGGTTGTGTGTCGGTAACACCACGGCCGGTCTTACCCACTTTCACTGTTCATCTCCCCGGCACCGTCCATGACTTCTTTAACACGTTCTTGTGATGGCGCGTTGCCTTTGCCAGCTGTAAACATGGACAATGCAGTATGCATCCCCGGTTTGTGACATGATTGATATATGGAATGTGGATCGTGGATCCACGAAGATAGCATGTAATGCTGAATTGAATAAGCTGCGTTATTGGAAAGTCGAAATACTTGTGATGCGGGTGTGTGTATTTTATGCGGAGTCTTTGCATTACGGTGTGGTACGGTGATGGTAATGACTCCTCACTAGCCAAATAACTCTGACCGGGGTTGTATAGCAAGGCTAGTGAGGTCGGACGGACGAGATGATGTTTGAGACACTGCATCTGCGGCCGTTGATAAATGGGGTTTTTAAAAAGTGCGCAAGCATCACTCTTGACTTAATTAGAAACCAAGCATGGGAAGGATTTTGTAGGGCCGACCAGGCCATTGCGTGTTGGCCGGCATGATGGTGTACACGTCCATGTCTCACCAGTCTCGTGAAAGATGCAATCTAGGCCACTCAATTTGGCCAGTCAAGAGGAGTGGTTGAGATCGGTTCTTGTGAAATCCCTTGCCGCAAGGAGTTGGAAACCGCATGACATCCCAAGTTTGGGCGTGCGTTCAAGGCGACCCATCTTGAGTCGGTCTTGATCGATCATGCACCCCCGTGGGTGGTAGGCTAGTGTTCACACCTATGCACGATTATCCCGAAAGCGTGATCTAAGCCACTCAAATCATCCCAGGTGAAGTTGAGCGGTCGAGATCAGTTAGGATTTGGGAGATGTAACCGCGTGAGTTTGGTCGGAGCGTTTTGGATTAGCCGGGCATGGTATGCCTTAATGAGCCATATGAAGGAGTAGATGGGCCCACGGTGGTCATGCTGGTATGGCCCAGCCTTGGTTTAATCCAATCTGTGACCCTCCATTCGTCAGAGAAGATGGGCTGCGTGATGACTTGAAGCCCTAATTTTGGCTTTCAAAGCCGCCGCGACCATGCTCTTTTAGGCGGGCCAATTTGTTGTAACCAACCATGGTTGGCTTTGGTAGGTGGTCAAGTGTGTGAAAGGTCACACGGTGGCCTGTGTCGACATACTCAAGGCCCTTTGAGTCTACATCTACACCCTCCATCTATGCCTGCGAAGATGGACCGGTTGAACGTTTTGCGACACATGTAATATGCGCAAACCCTAATTTAGGGTTTTCCGTCCATAATGCTTAGTATGGACGGTTTCTTAGCTAGCGAAAGGCCAATGAGTGCGACCATGCGGGGTGGTGTGTGTATTCCATACTGCTAGGGGGTGATGGAATTGATGCGTGGTGATCGATCATGCTTGTGGAGTTGGATGGCTAGCGATCGAATCATATCGGCAAGCTAAAGGCCGTGGGTATTCCATACCATGCTTAGGGTGATGGAGATTGATGCGTGGTCATCAATCATGCTTGTGGAGTTGGATGTGCGATCGAATCATATCGGAGGCCCAATGATCAGTGGGATGCTCAATCGGCTAGTATAACACACCGAGGGGCTCAATCGGGCTAGTATAACTTTGTAGGAGGGCTCGGGCTAGTCTCTCCTTAGAATCGGCACAATACGGGTATTTCGTACATGGATTCATTATAGTGCTTGGAGGTTCGTGTTACTGCTGCAAGAAGTAACACTCGATCGTCATGCCACAGCGATAATGGGTACGGGAAATACAAGGCTGATATGAAATTCACGGGAAGGGATTGTTGTTGCATGCT
>JAJJWW010008720.1:0-237966 GCA_023531295.1 Papaver armeniacum | reverse complement strand
GAGTTAACACAGGTATCACAACAGATGTAACCGGGGGTAGGCATTCCTTCTAGGAGCCGATGCTCTCTTTTTCGTATAAAAAAAAAAAAAACCCTTGCATTTAGAAAACACCCTATTTAACAACCACTCGCTGGTTGGTGGTGATGTGCCAAGTTTTGAAGTAAGAGACTAGACTACCCCTCGAAACCTAGGGAGTGGGGACATGTGGCAACAACTATTCCAAATATTCTCTACCTTGGTTTACACTTCACAAGCCATGAATAGAAATCTCGCCTTTATTTTTCCTCTTTTTCCTTTTGTCTTTTATTTTTGGGGGAACGACTAGAAGACCAGTAGAACACTGAAGAAACATCCCCAGCCCAAATAAACTATATCCATCTTTAAAAATTCCTACTCTTTCAATTTCCCAAAATTCCAAACCAAATCCCATCAAATTCTCACACCCTCTCTCTTCTATATATATCCAATTGAATTGAAACCTAACTAAAAGTCTTCTACTAACAATGGCAAGACCTAATCAAGAAGCAATCGAAACCTTTATGAATATTACAGGCGCTTCACAAGAAGTCGCTTTACAAAAACTTGAGGTAACCCTTTTTTACTTATTCGTTAATTAATATAGGGTTCAACTCAATTTGGGATTTTTATTCGTTTTATCAACTTAATTTTGATAGTGGATTCAAATTAAGAATGATGAGGATGTTAAGGATTTGTTTTTGTTTTTCTTATTGGCATATGTTAGATTTTGTTTGTGTACTGTCTAATTTAGTTGAAACATAACAACACATCTGAGTATTGGTTCTACAAGTCGAAGCCAAATTTAGTATAATTGGGGAAATTGTTTTGTTTTAGATTTTAGGGGTTTAAAGTGGGTTTAATTAGTTGTAGGTTGAGATTAGGGATCACTTGTTTTTTTCAAGTTAAGTTTGTAGGATTTTTGGAGTTGGTTTACTGTTGGAGGAGGCCAGCATTGGGGATTTTACTTAAACTGGACTCAGGGAAAAGTCTCTTAGTGATGTCAGTGAGCTTCATATGCTAGGTTCATTATTTGAAGAGTAGAATGTATTCTGTTGTTTTTTGTTGCCATAATACTGGGACTTATTTTTGTAGAAGTGTAAAAATTAGCTTCATTGGTTTAATGAGATTGAACAGTGGTTTGTGGTAGTGAGTCGCGTAGCTAGAAGTCGCTTGGTTCTATTTGAACATCATAGTTATGGGGATGTGCTTTAAATGGGTGCATTTTTGAGCTTCTGTTTGACATGATGCTGTTTTTTTCTATCCTGAGAACTTTGATTTTTTTTCCAATTAGAAACTAGAGTGCTGATTGAAACATGGTCTACATGTATGTGTGCAAGATTTGTGTTTTGAACTAGCTTTTGGTTTCCTTCGGTGTTTTTAATCTTTATTAAACTGAATTTATGGCAATGATTAGAAAGAGAGAGGGCCCGAGTGGGGATTTGAAGGTAGAGAAGTAGAAGGTGCCGCGTTTTTGTATTTTCTACAGATAAGGCTTGGGTATCGTCGATTACTTCCTTCTTCGAGCTGTTTCCTGCAATGACAGAGTTCCTAAAATTACACTTGATATGAGCCTTACCTTGTGTGGTCTTAGCAATATCATAGAAGTAGGCTGCTGACTTTCTACTCGTTTTTCTTTATTTTCTTTGTCCTCCCCACCGCCTCATATACATTTTTCCCCTTTATTTTTTATTTTTAAAAAAATGAGATGTGATTGTTGGATCGGTATGTTTTTTATTAACCACAAGCATCGATGTTTTTGATCTATGAATTGAAGCTGTTCTCACCTAAGTGCTTCTACTGAGACCTTGTTTAGGCTATATGAATAATTAGTTTCAGAGTACATTATTGTAGTTTAAGAATAGATACTGTCACATATACGCGCAGGATACCTTATAGAGGCTCCTTTTATTTATCTTAAAAGTACTAAGCATTTTTTTCCGAGATAAGAGATTTACCGCATGCATCGTTAAGCTGGTTTGAGAGTTGAGAGATTTTCGGGTTCCCCTAATGCTCAAGGTGAATACAACTTAGTACTGTGGTAATTCTTCGGCATGATCTGTGTCAATTGTTTTTTTTATCATACATTGTTCAGAAATATTTGTAAGATTGCAAGCATCACCTGAAATGACAGCTAACTACTCAAGCCGTCTTATTTTATCCTCATATATTTTATATTATTCTATAGTCTCCGTTCATCTACTTCTTCTTTTATGCTTCTAGTTATCATAGTTATCATATTTCATTACCATCAATGTTCCTCAAAAGAGTTCTGATATCTTGCGCGTTATCCTGGCTCTCAGGAACGTGGTGGCGATCTCAATGGAGCTGTAAATGCATATTTTAGTGAGGGAGATAGAAACAGGTACTCAATTTTCAGTTCAATCTAGTAGTTTTTTCTGTAGTTTACACAAATGTAACTTTCTAGTGTGGGCTCATGATTTTTATGTCTGCTGATACTTACCTCTCCTGTTCTTGTTTGTGTTGTTCAGTGCCCGGCCAGCTTCTACTGCGATCCGTCAGAATGATTTCATGGATATAGATGATGACGATCCACTTCTAGTGGAGCCCCAAGGACCTTCTTTACCACTTCCATCTGCTGCTCGAAATTTGAACCCGTTCTCACTGCTAGACCCAACTTTTGGTCGTAGTTTCCTTGAAGGAAGAGGTTTTGGGGTTGCCACTGGTGCACCATTGGTTTCGCATCCGAGAGAGGTAAGGGAGATCCCTATAGAGGTCAAGGATGGAAATGACCAATCTATTCCATCTGGATCTAGACCTGTTATTGAGGACATCACTGGAACAATGACGCATGGTCCTGAGATCCATGGAAGAGTAATAATTGATGATGACGAAGATGAAAACATTCCAACTGCTCCCACTGCTCCTGTTCTAGACTATGATAATGATATAGAGGAAGAAATGATTCGAGCTGCCATTGAGGCTTCAAAGCGAGAGGTTGAAGAGAGCAACCTTAATCACCAATCCAGTGTTCCTAGTGTATGTGACTATAATCCTGGCCTTGTTAACCTTTTTACTGTGGCTCTGCCAAGATTTGTTATCTTGATTCCTTGAACCATTTTTGTGTCAATCTAGGTTTTGTCTGGTCCTGATCTTCAGCAAAGGGAGCCTCCTGCGGAAGATGCTGAGCTTCTTCGTGCCGTTTCATTGTCGATGAAGGTATCTATTTCCCAACTGTTGTTTTCACTTTCTCCATTTCCACTTTCCCATATATGTTAGTTGTCTTTAACATGGACTTCCTTCAGACAGCAGAGCGAGAGAAAGCATTGCGTGAGCAGGGAAATGCCGAAACAACAGAGAAGGTTGTCATTGATTCATCCGATGAGGAAGAAGTGGAAACATTAACGGCAAACAGAAGGTGTATATATTTTGTATTTATTATCCATAGTTTTATGTGCTCAAAATCTCTAGTACTGATAGTTGGATTTGCTTTATTGCCCATGAAGGCGATTACGCTCTTTTAACCAGGGAGCTTCAAGTCAAGCTAAGGTGGAGGCTGGAAGCTCATCTGTCCAAGATGAAGCTGAAGATATTGAAGAGCAGCCTTTAGTGAGAACCAGATCCAGACGTTTGGCTTCTGGGTCTGTAGGGTCTCTCAGAGAAGTTGGAGAGATGGACGAGAGCCCACCGGCAAGTCCCGGCCCAGCTCTCCCACAAAATGGAGACTCGTTTTCTGCTGAGGTATCATCTATCTTTACATCAAACTATCATGTGAAAAGATTAGAATTTTTGTTTTCGAATGTATCTGAATTCGAGAATCTCAAACATATTGAATTGATCATAAATTAGCAAATTGGGTTGTTGAATTCAAAAACTCCATCATTTTCTTTAAAGTTCTAACGAAGTTTTGTCGTTTACACTGTGGTGAAGTGGGGAGGCATATCTTCGGAAGAGCATGATGAAGCAGTTATGCTTGAGGCTGCACTATTTGGTGGAGTTCCCGAAGGGCCAGCATATAATTACCCGTACCCAACTCGTCAAACTAGAAGTATGGGGTACTATCCTCAGTCAGCACCTCGTCCTCCGTCGCCTACACTGACAGCTCAGCGTTTACTTAGAGAACAACAGGTGTGTACTCTTTTAGCGGTTGAGAAACTGTTTTTATCATGACCATATTGAGCCAACATTGAACTCTCAGGACGATGAGTATCTTGCATCTCTGCAAGCGGACAGAGAAAAAGCTGAAGCACGCCTTTTAGAAGAACAGGCTGCCAGAGTAGCGGCGCTTGAAGAAGAAAGAAAGAAGGAGCAGGAAGCTCAAGAGAAATTATTGGAGGAAGAGGTAACCTTTACTCTCTTTTTGCTGATAATTGGTGAGATGAGTTTTTATGTATTTAACACTACTTTCTGTTCTATGTTGAACCTAGGAATCAACTAGGGCCAGTGTTTAGAAATGCTCTTTTGTGCTTCACTTTTTTGCTGCCTTGATGCTTGCACATCTAGTTTTATTATTGTGATGCGCACACTTTTTTGGGCTTTAGAAGTCCAAAACCTTGGCTTTGATGCAGGACTCAGATCGGTGTTATTAGTCTAGTCCCTACCTGCTTAAATATTGTTGAAGATGACATGTCTCGAAGTTGAAGAGACTGAATGTGGACACTGTACTGTAGCATGCGAACAACTCAGTTTTTAGTTACTTTCTCAGGTCTTGTTTTTATGATCTGTGTTTCTTTCTTGTCATATTTTCAGTTTTTCTAGCATTTTATGATTCATGTTTGTTTTATATTTTTCTAGCATTTTCTTTATCCATAGTGATGCTGTATATCGCCTCAGCATATTCTTAAACCTTTACTAGGATATTGCGTGATAGATAAGAAAGAAATCAAGTTGAAAGACCAAAGAGATTGTTTTTGGTCCTCGCTCATTGCTACTGGTGTCAATTATATTACAGAAATGAGTGTTATGTCAGTTGTCTGAGTTTCTTTGTCAAATGACACCTGTTTCCAAAGTCACTTCTTTGTCTATTTCATTTGACATATCTGATTTCCAGTAAGAAAATAATTGCACCTTCATACTGTTTGTAACTTCTCTTATTGATTACAGGAATTCGAGAGAACGCTAGCTGCAAAAGAAGCATCTCTTCCTCAGGAACCCGCCACAGATGATGAGAATGCTATAAACCTTCTTATTCGGATGCCAGATGGCTCACGACGTGGCCGTCGCTTTCTGAAGTCCGACAGGCTACAGGTAATGTGGGCAGAAGAACTAGCTAGTAGTTAACATTATTCGTTTTGGCATCTTTGCGCTGTTGTATATATGAACTTTGTCATCTCTTTATTGCAGTCTCTCTTCGATTTCATAGATGTGGGAAGAGCAGTTAAGCCTGGCACATACAGATTGGTAAATTTTCTTCTCCTATTGCGCTTTCTCCAGTCTCTTTTGTCTTGATTACGGCCATATCATCAATGTCATGTACTTCTATCCAATCTTAGCAAAAGAAATTTGTAGATCTAATTTCCGTGAGGTAGGATAAGATAAGTTGGAAACAAATATATGAATAATCTGGTGCCTTGCAAAGTATTGAACTCGTGCATTTTTACCTAAACATAAACTTTACCTTCATCTTCTAACTCCAACAAATCTTCATAATGGTCTTCTGCAAAATCAGTACGTTGTCTCATTAGTAGCTGCCATAAAAATTTGTAATAACTAAAGCAACAGTTGAAATAAATGTATACTATACTTTCATCATTATTCTCTTTGTCACTATTATGTCCATGTCCATCATTCATGGCTTTGTCAAAATGAAACAGTTATTAGCAAACTTTAGCTTTGTTTACTCATCAACCTTTAGCTTTAACTTATCATTTTGGTTGTCCTTCATGAACCCTTCATCATCCAACTGTGTGTTAATTCTAATTAGTTAAGTTAACGCTAATACTGCAATTGCTTGTCATAAGAAAGAGTTGCAAAAACTAACAATAGTGAGAAGCAAAATTTTCTAATGTTTGCTAGAATTTGAATTGTGAGAACCAAAATATCTATTTTGTTAAACTCAAAAAAGAAGAATTTGATGAAGAAGCTTGGGAGCAGCGAAAGTTTGTGGAAGATTGCTCCGCAGTGTCATTCTCCAGGGTGGAGAATTCTCCAGCGTGGAACATTTTTTTCTATTTTTATGACATTGCTGATTTATCATTTTGGCAAAAAGCTTTTGCCTAATCTGACTATTGTTTATTTGCAGGTGAGGCCATACCCAAGGCGTGCTTTCAGTGATGGCGAGAGTGCAGTATCCCTAACTGATTTAGGGTTGACTGGCAAACAAGAAGCATTATTTTTAGAGTTAATTTGAAAGTTACAATAGAAAATCCTTGTTTGAAGTTTGCGTTTAGGTAACGTAAAAGGAAAATATATCAGTGTGGGAGTAAGGATTTCAGGTTGTGCTGATCGGTTAGTAGAGGAAATACATTGAATGGCAGGAACTGGACGAAAGATTTGGTTCTTTTCTAGCTTGGGACTTTCAGATATCCTTTACCCTTTTAACCACAATAACAATCTCCCATTTTATCTTTTGTTTCTAGAGTTACAGAAAACCTAGTTAGTTTTTAATGGTTGTGTTTGATTTGTTGATAGTCGCATAATGTACATAATATATTCATTTACTTTCAAATTATCCTGGATTTTAGTTTCTTGAAAAATTGAATGGCTTTGTTTTGGTTAATTTTCCTTTGCGAGGCAAGGGAATCAGGGAGGGAAAGTATTTAGCGAGCCCGTTTATTTGAGAACAGACACTGGTTTTACCAGCATTTTGCTCTCTGCAAGCACTTGCCTGTGGTGTATCCTAGATTTCCATGTAAGTTGGTTGCATGTCTAGTAAAGATAGCGACTAGATATGTCCCGGAATGAGGTATTGGGTTCATGAGCCGATATCTGTATAAATTATGTCTGTCCCAGGTAGTTACAGATTTGGACTTGTAGTTTTTCAAAATGTTGAACCAAAATAGTACGTACTGTGGAGATGGCATTGCTTTGGGATTACGCAAATCTTCTTACATCACTCGCTGCAGCAAACAAGTAAAGTTTATGATCATTGCATGAAGACAAGCTACCAGACTTTCAAGAAGGAAGTAAGTAGTTGGGCTGTAAAATCTCTATCAATCAAAAGAGATGGAAAAAATCATCTTCCTTGCTTTTTTCTTATATGGTAAAATAGTTAAATTCCTTTATATGGTAAAAGAAAGAAAAATGATTCTTCGAAAAAGATTAAAGCAATGTTACTAAACATTCACTTAAAAACAAAAATGAAAAGATGCAAAATTTTTATACCGTCTTCTACTGTTCCAGATTGTTTTAGGTTATGCAAAGGTTCACTTTTGGGTCCATAAAACTTGGCTTGCGCAAGTCCAAGAAAAATAAATTGTGGCATAAGCTGAAGCCTATGTAGTTAAAATCTTTTTTGTTTTGAGTTTTTTTTTTCTTACCTGTGAACATGGCAGAGCCGGCTCTTAAAGTTTATTTATGCACTCGTCTAAACTTGTCATTTCATTCATTGTTTGTGTCCATGGAATTTTTTTCCTTCCCGGTGCAAAGATAAGCCCCTCAAAACTAGGGGTGAGCATTTTACTCGTAATCCACGGATTTAACCGGGACCAACCGTATTTTTTGCGGATGGATGCCCGGACCGTTCGCTAATAGGTTGGACGCGGATGAGATTTTTGAAATCCAACAGATTACGGCTTGGGCCGGGATGTAACCTTCAAAATCCGTTGGACATCCATACCCGTTAGATTAAGGACATTTATATAGTTTCTAGAAAATATATAGATAGTTTTGGAATTTTTAAGGTGTTTGTTTGGAGTTTTGTCCATGAAACTTCTATATTTATATACATATATAAAATGTGTAGGTTATATAAGAAGTCATCTATATTGGCTTTATTTTTTCATTATAAATTTTAACTAACACAAACCATTGGATTATCCGCAGCTAATCCGTTCATCCGTGCATTAATTGGATGCAAATCCGTTGGATGTTGGATTGGATGCGAATGCCAAATTTGAAATCCGTAGTGAATTGGATTGGATGCGGATGAGGTAAAAACCGGGTCATACCGGCCCATGCTCACCCCTGGCTCAAAACACTCGAGCGACCATGAGGTAAAAATTGCCAAGCCCAACAAAAAAAAAAGATATTTAGAAGTTGAGAATTCCTTTATTGAAACTGAAAGTAGCTTGCTTCTACATTCTAAATCTGATTTTGCATTACATTTCTTATTTGCAAAACAGATGACATCCAAAGACGAAAACTAGGTAATGAAACTAAGGTGAAACACCTGCTGCTGTCTTGCTCTCATTATCACGTACTACCCATTTTCCATCTTGCTCTGGTGCATCACCTGAAATCAGAAGTGATCGCAAACAATTTCAGAACAATGTGCAGAAAGAACATAGTAAAAAAGAAAAGAAAAAGGAATAGTAACAAGTTAATTACCACAGGTTAGAGCTGGGAGGTTGCAAGCTCTAGGGATACGAGCAGCAATGCGAAGAGTGTTACAAATACAGGTCTGATCAACTCGTTGCAGGGCGCCGCAGCATTCAGCAGTGGGTAAAGCAACACCTTGTCCAGGAAGAACGAATGGTGCGCATACGTTGAGATTAGTAACATCCTGGAGGCACGACTGTGATCGAACTGACTTGATTTCAGCTCCTAAAGTCATCAGCATGAGAAACAATGCAGCTGAAGCAAAGTAAAGAGGAGAAACACCAGATTTCTTAATTGCTGCCATGAGTATTACTTGACTATAAAAATACTACTTGCTAACTATTTTTTTTTTTTCTTCTATTTTTCTTTTACTTACCCACTTTGAGATATGAAATCGATACTCTGAAGTGAATGTATTTATAGGATTTTTCACTCGGATCAGTAGAGCACAAAGAAGTGAAAGTTGTATGAGTTATCTACTACTACTAATTAATCCACTGTTATGCTTGTGTTTATCAGTTGAGACACAAAGTTGTGGTGAGTTTATCATTTTAATATTGTGATTCACCGTCATTTTATCATTGGCATTTTACATTCATATCATCATATGGAATAATGCATTAGCGTAATATTCAAGGATTTCCTTCGATCTTTCTGGAAGAGTGATATTCCCATATTTTTATCACCAGTTACAAAAGTGTATATGCAAATGACGATAAATGTGGATCCTAGTTAGGAATTCGGGGTTTGGGAAGCAGTTCGCCAGTTCGGGACGACAAATATACCAATGCTGTCAATGGGGGTGACCAAAATAAGACAAAACATGTTTGGTAAGGGATTGGTACACCCCCAAGCAAAATGATACCCCATTAGCAAACATAAAATATACGAGTATAATTCATTTGGATTCGTAAAAGTCAAACCCGGTCAACGGTTTATTGTTCGGCAGTAATTCGGATTCGTTACAATTTGCACTATACCAAAAATTACAGCTACATATGTACATATTGGACACCGAGGCATATTTTGCTTTACAATTATAGAGATTCGGCCAGAACATAAATTTTAGATCACAAGATAGATTTCGAACCAAAGATAAATTTTTTAGGTCACCAAATTGCTTTTAGATTTTTTTTTTTTGATGTAAAATTGCTTTTAGATTACAATGGTAAATTTAAAATGCAGATTTTGGCCGCTTGGGTTAATTATGGCGCTATTCGGAGGTCATGAGTCTGGAAAGAAATACAACAACCTTGTTATAGACGAGGTAGATTTTTGGTCATTAGCAAATTTGGTTCATCAAGTAAATTTTGATTATGAGCCACTTAGCATATAACTCTAAATCAAGTTGCAAATTTTGGTCATGACGAAAGAAGAGGTACATTATTTATCCCCGCAAAATTGGGGCCTATGGATTTTTTCATCCACCCCATAGAAAATGATAAGGGTTATCTAAGTTTGATGAAACTACCATTTTACCTCTATGAAATTTTAATACTACCAATTTATCCTCGTTAAATCCTAATAACAAAAAAAAAAAAAAAAAAAAAAAAAAAAACTAAATCAAATTAAAATCACTTCCATTTTCATTTCCATCAAAATTAAGAATTCAAAATCAAACGAAAACATTGTTGATAATCACCAAATTCACTAAAATAGGTAATTTTTCGTTTTAGCTCGAATCGTGTACTTTTCTATTAACCCAATCCCCAAGAGTAGGTTTCAATAACATGTAATCACTCAAACAATCCAATTTTTTAAAATTAAAGTTTTTTGGGTTTAGAACAATCGGTCTACGTCAATGCACTTGTAAACCGATTTCATTTAGAAACGGTTGTTGTTTATGCCCACAAAGACCGATTGTCCTGGATGGCATTCTGGTCGGAGGAAATTGGACCAAAATCGGTCTACGTTAATGCCCACATAGCTCGATTCTGGTATGGAAGAGATAATTGTTTTCCTGTGTTTTTTTTTTTTTTGTTAGAATCGGTTTACACGATACATTTATAAAAACCGATTCCTGTTATGCAATGTTAGGAATCGGTTTTTATATATGTATTGTGTCAACCGATTCTGGTTAACCAAACTTTTTTTTAGTTAATACTCGATCATAAAATGAGTATGAAATCATACTCGATTTTATTTCGATTAAAATTGAAAATGAAATAGTTCTATATGCTTTTACCCAATTTGAAAATGAGTATAACTTTATACTCGAATTGAAAACGAGTATAACTTTATACTTGAATTAAAACGGGTACAACTTTTGAAACTGGGTATGAAGTCATACTCATTCTTAACTCGGGTAAAAAATGAATTTTAATTTTATTTGATGTTTAAAAACACATAATTCACAGATAAAAAAGAAAAAATTTACCCACAATCGGTTTATGTTCATGCCCATATAAACCGATTATGGATAATCGGTTGATTTTCATGTCCTTATAAACCGATTCTGGGTAGAAGCAAGTTTCAGAAAATCTCTGTATGTTTTTGAGGTTACAATCGGTTGATACCAATGGCAACATATACCGATTCTGAGTTGTTGTTCTTCAAAAAAATTCAAATTTTCAAATTTTTTCATGTTCAAATGATTCATTAACACAAGTTAATTTCACATCTAACACGATATTTTACCACTAATCATCCAAATTAACACTAATTAATCAGGGGTAAATTAGCCATTAAAAAATAGTTAGTTAAGGGGATTTTCATTTTACTTCAAAATGTCTCTTTTTTGTCACGTAGTGATAGGCCCAAATTAATCCTTATAGGCCCCAATTTAGCCAGGTTATTTATATGTCCTAAGGCTGCACATGGTCCGGTACGGCCCGGTTATCTTATGGAACCGGTCCCTGTATATGGTGTTGACCGGTACCTCATTTTGAGGACCGGTACCTGTACTTGTACCTGGAGTTGTACCTGTACCTCCGGTACCGGTCCGGTACAAGACCGGTACCGGGTTTTTTACCTGAAAAATAGTACAAACTACTAAAAACTAACATTTCCAATTTTCCATAAGTTCAATGTTTAACATCACAAAATAAGTTCATTCTGTTACATATTTAAGTTCAACATTTCCATAAGTTCATAATACTAATTAGATTACTCAAGTACTTAAACAGTTAAACTGCAATTCTTTGTTCAGCTGAACCAAAGCACCATTTCCTCACCAACTCATCCATCCAGTCATCAAAGCACCATTGTTGTTCTCAGACAAACAAACCAAAGCACCATTTCTTCACTGCATTGCTTGCTTCAGTTAAGCTGAGCCACTACCTGTAACAGCAACCAACATTTCATTTCCTAAACCTGCAACTACCAACTCCTTATGTACCTTCCTGCCTGCAACAACCACATATAATATACCATTCAGTTCTATCCCCACAGTTCATACTCAGTATCCCCACATATAACCACAGAATATACACTAAGTCAGTAATTGAATTAGAAAATCTTTGTGCTAGAATATGCTTACTTCATATCTATATCCAAGATATACACCATACCAAAGGCCAGTACATTCCAGGTGTAAAATCAATAGATTTCTAACAAATAAAGCCTGTAAAGCACAAGTACATCTTGCCTAATTCTTCAGAACCTAACTATCAATGCAGTATTCCAGTATCCTTTGTCTCTGTCGAGACCACATTAATGTCCAGGGGTTTTAACCTCAACACGAGGCACCAGTAATGGAGTCTCTAATGGTCCTCGGTGAGTACTATAATCTCATTTGAGACGGAAAGTTTTTTTCATTCTTAAGAACACTAGGAAACCAAATCAACATCATACATCATCATAAAGAAGTTAACATAACTAAACCTAGTCATTTGCATAAACCAATTAATCAAAAGGATAGGAAATACAAAGTCTAGTTACACAATTCCGACAGAATCCCAAACACAAAAGGAAATAGGCAATTCTATAGCATGATAGGCGATTCTATAGCGAACAACAACCCTTACATTGCGAATGCTGACTATATCATCACATAGGCATAAACTCATCAAACCAAATTGCCTACTCCTAAAATCAGAAACCCACAATAATTTCTTCAAATAAACAAACCCCCACAGTTAATTAAGCCCTAAATAGGATTCTAAAAAAATTAAGAAACCGATTTCATAACATAAGATATACCTTTATTGAGTACTAGTTACAAGACCTGAATGAGCTTCTGCTTCCAAAACCCACCCAGTGGTTGATTTCTATCAAGATATTGCTGTCAAACAAAAACGAAATTAAGATTAGCAAAACATCAAAATTTATCAAAAACCAAAACTCATTTTGAAATAAACACATAAATCAAAGAAATCAATGAAAACCCTAAATCAATCTACAATCAATCTAAGTATAGAACCCATTAGATAATCTTAACTTCTTGTTAAAATTATTAAAACCCTAACCATGAAATTGAAAACCCTAAATCAATCTACAATCAAACCCTAAATCGAACAATAAGGAGGAGAATAATTACCTGACTAGATGATGAAGAAGAATAAGAAGTGAATCAAGTGATCGATTAGGATGGAATCAAACAGAGAAAGAGTAGGCTGCTTGGCGCTGCTCTCTGGAGGAAAAAACATGAAGAAAAATGACGACTGATGAGTGAACTTCTCACGATAGTCTTTTACTCTTCACCTAGGATGGACGGCTTAGATTAAACATAGCTCAAGATCTGAACGGCTCATATTAACCGGTACCTATGGTCCGGTACAAGCCGGTCCCAAGCCAAGAACCGTTCCCTGTACCTGTTCTATCCCGGTTCTCATTTTTTGTCCCGGTCCCTGTACCGGCTACATCGGTTCCGGTACGGTTTTTCCGGTCCCAGTCCGGTACAGGTCTTCTCAACCGGTTCTTATGCAGCCCTAATATGTCCCTACTTTTGACACCCAATAAACATATCCTTATATAACAATAAATATGTCTCTACTTTTTAATAACTTTGTCCATTTAAAATTAGATTACCTTAATACCTCATCCATATAATATTTTTTTTTATTTCAAAATGCAACAAATTTATTCCTCTACTACTTCACCACCACCACCACCAACATTCAACTTACCATTCCACCACCACCTACAAACCGCCACCACCACCAATATTCCACCACCACTCCTTCACCACCACCATTACACCACCAACAGTCCTCCACCACCATTAGTCCGTCGCTGCCACCGCCACCACCGCCACCACTGGTTCAGATATTTTTGTATCAACAACAGGAGTTGATCCAAATAAAAATAGAACCAACAATAGAAGTTGATCCAATTTAGGGATTAACAACGGTAGTTGATCCAAAAAAAAAGGATCAACAGTTCAAGTTGATCCAATTTAGGGGATCAACAATGGTAGTTGGTCCACTAAATTGGATCAACAATGAAAGTTGATCCATGTAAATGGAGTGAACTTGGCGTGAGTCGAACATGCATCATCTGACATGGAGTCAGTCATGCTTCCATTGCACCACAAGTTCAGCATTAGAAGAAAATTACATGGTTTAAACTACAAGTATGATTATACTTATCCAAGGAAATGTTGTCAACAATAGGAGTTGAAAGGATCAACAACAGTAGTTGATCCCATAAAAAATTGGGTCAATAACAGGAATTGATCTAATAAATGGGATCAACAACAGTAGTTGATCCCAATAAAAAATTGGGTCAACAACAGGAGTTGAATCCAATAAAAAATTGGGTCAACAATAGGAGTTGATCCCATAAATGGATCAACAGCCGTAGTTGATCCATAAGAATTGGGTCAACAACAACAATTGATCCCATAAAAACATATAAACAACAACAATTCCTCCACCAATAGCAGCACCTATCCTTATATGTTCCTAAAACTGGTAAATCTAGTGATGGAAATCATGAACTGCTAAAATAAACAAACAAAAAAACATAATGTAAATCACTGATACTCGTTAAAAAACTCACTATACAGTTGCAGCCTAATGACACAACTGCATCACCTGCAACTTCATAACCAGCTTGAACTGCATCAAAGCCAACCCTTCATTGCGAACCTATCCATTGTGACACAACACCAACTTCATTATCAATTCCACCTCCAACTGCAACTTCATTCATAAGATGCAAGTAACAAACTGCAGCTGAAATCAATTTTCCTTGTACACCCATGCCTGCTATTCCATTCATCACTGACTCATATCATACCACCATTTCCCCGGCAAACAACTCCATCTGCACCTTCCATTTAGTTGCACCTCTTCTTGTAACTTGCATCTCAAAGCAACATAAACAAGTTTAGACCAAACCCATCTGTAATCTTCTAGTTTTCAAGCCATAACAAAACTGCAACATCATACATTTCCTGTATTCTTCACCAAATTGCAGATGTTGCTCACCACCATTGTATTTCCATTACATGCACCAAATTTCAGTAACCCTTTCATTTGCGACAGCACACCGTTTCTGAAGACCAAGTGTTAAGATCTTGGAATTCAATATCGTAGCAGTAAGGATGCCTCGAGTTTTTCGTAGTGAAGGTAGAGTTGTTGTGGAAACTCCAGAAATTCTTGAAGAGAGAACACTCAGTTGGTATAATCCAAATTATCCAATATCCATTTTTCCATATGGGATAGCATTTCCAAATGGAAGAGAGGCAATCAACTATACTCGTAACTTCAACTGGCATTGGGAGAATTTGCGATACAATCATCATGTGAAACTTGAACAGATGTATGATCAGATCCCCTGGCCATGGTGGGATTACTGTGCATCAGGAAGGTAGCCCCTTGGGTTTCCCCCTGGTAACTAATTTTTCTATTTATGGAAGTGTATTTTGCTATAAAAATTTCTTGATTGTGATTAGAATTTATGTGCATGCATTAATCGCAAAATCATGGCAGAGTAATTTCTGGTGTTTAAGATGAGTTGCAGACCCAAGGATATATATGAAGTTGGTAGTCAAGGTGTTAGAAGTGGTGTGCATGGAGGTGTTGGTGGTGGAGTGAATATGGATTGTGGTCGAAATCCTATGGTAGATCGATATACATTTCACGATAGTGTTTTTGAGGTTGGAAGTGGAAGTGGAAGTGGAAGTGGTAGTGGTGGTGTTTCTAGTGTTGATGTATAAGGGGGTGATGTTGGTAACGCTATCAGTGATATTGAAGATGATAATGGTGCTTTTATGATGCCTGAGGCTGTAGGTGTTTGTCAAGAACCTGGTCATAAGTGGGGTTTGTACCTAATGCGTGGATTTTGTATGCCTCTCATCCTCGGCTTGGACGATTGGCCGTGAATGAGTGGGTTGTCATGATAGGTGATAGATTTTTTATAACTGGTGGTGTACGTCAAGGATTTGATTTTATACTGATGCATAAACCTATCAAAGCATCAATTCGAGTGGAATCTACTAACCTCATACCTGTAGGTGAGATTGCATTTCCTCTCCTTGACATGGTGAGTCCTATGGTGGGAAGAATAACAGATCGAGAATGTGTCTATGATTGTAGATGCAGGATATGGAGCACGCAATCCACCTAGTCAGGGACAAGCACCACCAGAGCATGAACAGCCTTATCCAGAGCTAGCAACACCAGTTGGAGCAGTACCAGTTAGTTCACCTGCAAATCCAATGCGACATCGAGTATATCCTCCTGATCGACCAAGCCGTGCTATTAGGATTCAGCTGGAGAAGCGCAGAGCTACTATGATATCCAAATGGAAGAATTGTTTCAAGATTCCTAAGAAAACTTGTCAGGAGATTCACAAAATTCAAAGGAATTTTCTGTGGAAAAGGGATTCTGAAAAACCTAAGGGTATATTCTGCAGAGCATGGAGCAGCGCCTGTAAACTTAAGGAGCTGGGTGGTCTTGGATTTAGAAATATGGAACTTTTAAACAGTGCCATGATAACTAGAGTTGCTTGGAGGTTGATCTCTAAACATGATTTCTTATGGACTATCATTATGAAAGCCAATCACTTCAATAATACTCATATCATCAGAATGAATACTAAACCAAAAAGAACTGACTCTTGGTTAATATACAAAAGTACTACAAATGGGAGATTGGAGAAGGTACAAAGATCAAAATCTGGGAAGGTAGATAGATTAATAAAAAATAGGTTATTTTAACTAAACCACCTATTTTTCCAACCACTTTGAATACAGTAAACTAGCTCATAAATAACAGAGAAGAATGTGACTTGGATATCATCAATCTTTGGTTCACTGATGAAGATCAAGCTGTCATTTAACTCACCAACAAGAAAGCTCAAAAGGAAGATGTTATAATCTGTGGGTTAACTAATAGTGGAAGATTCACTGTTAAATCTCTATGTGATAGGAAAATACATGATAAGTATAAGAATGATATTCAGAATCCTGTCTGGAGTCAGATATGGAAACTTGATACTTCTCCCTCTATTCAGATGTTTGTGTGGAAATATGCACATGGGATCCTTCCTACTAATGCCAAATTGTAAATATTCTCATCTACATTGATCATATATGAACTTTATGCAACAATGCCAAATAAGATATCACCCACGCTATCATTTCTTGTCCTTATGCATCTGAAGTCTGGAGACATCTTTTTGGTCCTCAACATCATCTTTTCAGAAACTTTGAAGATTTTACTGCTTGGCTTAACAGCTGGTTTCAACCACGAAATCATCAAAAAGACTGGGTTCCAATATATGCAACAATAAGCTCGTTCATATGGAAAGATCGATGTGATTTCTTCTTCAAAAAGATCAAGCCTTCTGCTAGCATTATTTCCAACTAGATTACTCGACACCTCTGCTCTTACAACGGGGTCATTCATAACCAGTTTCATATTCTGAATAATCTATTCTACAGAAGGAATGATCAACAGAGAATAGAGACACTAACCAATCAACCCATACAGAAATTCGGTGTTACTATCAGCATTATCTACATGAGTTATATTGACATGGATCCAAATGCTGACAATATATCTTACACTAACTTTGCTCTTATTGACATGAACTATGCAGGTACCTATGTGGGAGCAAGGAATGTCACATACACCATCAACGGAATTGGAAGATCCAGATGTGGATCTGAACTAGCCACACAATAGGCTGCAAAGAGCAAACATAGATTTCCAAGCAGAAGATAATGCTACTTTGGAAGAAATACAAGATGTCTATCTGAATGAAGTGCAACACAGGTTCCATCAGGAATACCATCCAATGAGGGATGGAAATTTTGAATCAGTCTATTTTGTCCTGGAAAAGCTGATCAAAACCAACAGATAACAAAATATCAGGGCAGTGAAATTTCATAATCTAGCTTTTAACTCTTCAGGTTTAGAAAATTTTTATTGGAAATGACCAAATCTTATGTCTCTGTTTAATCAGATTCAGTCAGTCGAGATTCATTATAGATTATTGGAAAACTCTATACTTTTAATTCCATTTTGGTAGGATCGATGACAGACCAACAAGTACTATTGTAACCGCCAAGTAACTGCTTTGCTTCTATGGGTAGTTATCTCGTTTTTTTATAAAAAAAAATCAAAAATTTTGGTATGAAATAACCGATTGAACATGGTGCACTTAACTACAATGATGAGTTGCTTACTTCTCTTAAGTTTATTCTCTAAACGCCTATTATTCCGTTCTTGCCAAATAATCCATCAAGTCAGCGAAACGTAAAAAGAAACGACATCTATTTTTTTGTTTTTGTTTCCATCTTATTAGGCAAAAATTAATTGAAAAAATGACCATCCTTTAGGGAGAGTAGTTACACTTACTCATAGTGAGAACTCATAAATTTGAACTATACATATAAAATTTGATATCTAACGAGAACAACCAAGTTCTATTTGAGTTGCATTTGAACCACGGTCTATAAATGTGTATTTTAGTCATGTTTTAAGAATTATTAGACTAAAAGATAAAGCAACTAGGGGAGAGAACATCACATTAAATATTTTTGTATATTTAATATCAAAAACACCATGACCGATTTTGAAAAAGACCCGCAATGATCCAGACCGATTCAATTATACTTGTTATCTATGTTGCTCTTATTATGAAAAAATCACTAGTAAAAGGATGAATGTATGGATTCTTCGATATCATTGTCTGTTTTCTTTGTGATTTTGGAAAAATCCTTCGAAATGATTGGATCCTTAGATCCCAACATCACTAGTGTTTGTAGTTTTGTTATATGGTTTGGATGACTCCCTCTTAATCTAACCAAGACCATATAAACTTGTCATGATACATTGGAATCAGTTATATGTTGTAGGAATCTCTTTTCAGATCACGGACTGGGACTATGATGTAACATGGTATGAATGTTTATGTTGTCTGTTTGAATTCTTCGAATCTATTGTAATAGCGGAGATCAAACCTGTAATTTATCCTGATTTTGAGTCAAAAATTTATGCTCAATATACATGCGGCTAACCTCTTTTCGGGAAAAATTTTTTTAGTATATTTACACGTCTTCCAGATCTAGAAAAGAAAAATATAAGGTTTATGGAACCAGTTAATTGTTAATTAATTTATCGTGCTGCGAAATTTAATTTTTTATCCTAACCAGCTTCCGATATAAGCCCCTCAAAAACTCGAGTGCCAATGAGGTAGAAATCCCTAAGCCGAAGAAAATAACTGCAGTTCTTAATTATTTCTTCATTGAAGGTGACTTGTACATTTTAAAACTGATTTTGTGTTAATCTTCTCCTCTGCAAAACGCATCACATTCCCTAGGTGTATTCTTACCTGAAATCAGAAGGAACAATTAGTCAAATGATTTCAGAATAATGCGCAATTTTCCCTCCCATATATATGACTGGACTGGAGTGGTTAACGGTGTAATCAGAGTGTATGAATCAATAATAAAAAAAAATGACAAGTTAATTACCACAGGATAGAAGTTCAGGGAGATGGCAAGCGATAGGGATACGAGCTGCTATGCGAACAGTGTTACAAATGCAGTCCTGATCGACTTGTTGCAAGGCGCTGCAGCATTCAGCAGTGGGTAAAGCATCAGCTTGTCCTGGAAGAAAGAAAGACGCACATGCGTTCAGATTAGTAATATCCTGGATACAAGACTGTGATCGAACTGACTTGATTTCAGCTCCTAAAGTCATCAGTATGAGAAACAATGCAGCTGAAGAATAGTAAAGAGAAGAAACTCCAGATTTCTTAGTTCCTGCCATGATTATTACGTAACTATAAAACCACAAATGTTTTCCTTTTTTGATGTAAAAAATGAAATTAATTTTATAGTGAATCTATTTATTGGGGTTTTCACCTGTATTAGAGTAGAGAGTAATGAGGTAAAACTTGTATGAGTTATCCACTAATACTAATTAACCCACTATTATGCTAGTTTTTATCAGTTGAAACACAAACTTGTGGTGAGTTTATCATTTTAGTATTCACAAAATTGGTTAAAAAGACCAAAATCAACAATTTCTGGGTGAAAAAGACATCTAGATTTTGATATCTTTTATTTAAATGGACAAAAATGAAAAAATAGCTAGGGATGTAAACAGTTTCATCCTACCCATTTTCAAATACTTGTTCTTATTTTTAATTTACATCAGGATGCATCCAGTTTCATCCTCACTATTTTTTAAGTTTAAGTCAGGATGAATCCAGTTTCATCCTTGCTATTTTTTGGTGTCCATTTCACACATACTAATTTTTACTCGTCCATTTGAACAATGTTTTAAAAATATTTGGACAAATGACCCATTTTCGGTATAATATTGTGATTCACCATCATTTTAGCATTTTTAGATTCATATGAATAATGCATTGACATATTTTTATTTCGGAAAACGGGTCATATGACCAAATCCCATAAAGTATGGGAGTAATGGACTTGTAAAATATAGGTCTGGGTGAAAAAGATATAGGAAATATTAGCCATATATACCCTTTGCTTTAAACTTTATTCTTTTTCAAATCCTTTTCTCTCATATTTATTTTCTTTCTCTACAATTAAAATTAATCGCGAGAAATGTCTTAACTTCCAAAATATAAGTCGGATTTTAATAAAGTTTATATTTTTGGAAAGGGCTTCAAAATCTCTACAAAACAAGATCCATTGTTGATATGAAATTCGAAGAAAAAAAATAATTTATTTTCAACCGAGTCGTGGATACATTATGCACCCAGGTGCAACCTGAACAAAATTTATTTCCTAAAAAATATGCATTATGCACCCAGTTGCAACCCAACTAAAATTTATTTCATATAAAAATATGCATTACGCATCAAAATGCATTATGCACCCAGGTGCAATCTGACCAAAATCTATTTACTATAAAAAAATATGCATTATGCACCTAGGTGCAATGTGACCAAAATTTATTTCATATAAGAATATGCATTATGCACCCAGGTGCATCTGGCCAAAACATATTTCCTATAAGAATATACATGTACATTATGCTCTCGGGTGCAACCTAGGCAAAATATATTTTTCTGCCAGAATATTAATTATGCACTCAGGTGCATCTTATATATTCCTAGAATAAATCTAGGTTTATCCTTATAATCACCTCGAACAACCGACAAATATAGATAAATTAATTCCATTATCTTTCTTTGAGTCCGCAGCTACAACAACACCCATTATGTGCAATTTCAATTCAAGCCTAATTGCAGCGATAGGTCTTATAAGGTACCACCACCGCATGCACGATCCATCTACTAGCACCGCAAACAATCAACCTTCTCTGCACCACAAACAAAAACAGCTCAACCGCTATCTTCCATATTCTCTGTATCAAGACCCATGTGCCTACGTATACAACAAACAACTCACGACAAGATAGATTGGAGTAAAGAGATTAGTTGTTTCTTTTACTTGTTCCATCACAGAATGTTATCACCAAGGCACCGATTTCGTTTAGAAAAAATTTGGTTGTCATTTTGAACGTGTTTGCAAAGGAGGGAATAGCTGGTAGTGTTCAAGTATAACAATATAAATTGTAGTGAAGTTAGTGATCAAAGTTGTATTGTAAGACAGGGAGATGAAGTGGGTTACTATTGACTCTCAAAACCAACCACAGTAAGCCCATTTCTTCTTATTTGTCAGCTACGAACATCAATAACTTAATTAAAATCCGACCAACCTTCCTTATCTTCACCTGAATCTGCAAATGAATCAATCCCTTTCAAAAAAATTCTCCAACATCAACGGCATCAACCGTTATTCTCGTCATCTTTACTCGCTTACTTCTTTCGGTTCGGGCATTTTGTCAAGCCTTTGGATGCTAACAAACTGGTGAAGGAAAAACTCTGTTTGTACTAATTTCTTGCTTATTAGCTCTCTTTCCCTGCAAGACATTATTACAAGCGTAACCCATTACTTATTAGCTCTCTTCCCTGGAAGACATGATTCACATCACAACACCAACAACAACAAAAAAAAAAAAAAAAAAAAAGAGAAGAAGCTGTTGCCTGTTGGAGAAGAAGCTGATATAAACAAAAATACTATAGAGAAACTATGGTGTTTTTCTCCCGCTCACTAACAGTCCCGGTGAAGAATCTTTAGGGAGAAGAAGCTCTGAAGCTGTTGGAATGAGGGAGAGCCACTAATCCCTCTGTTTATTTTGACGACGGAGAATAAAGGGCATTTCTCGTAAACTCGTCCATAGAAAATTGGGTGAAATATCCCGTTTGGCTATTAGAAAAGTATTTTATAACATCTTGGATATTTGAAAGGTTGGCATATTTTGCTCGTCTTTTTGACCCAAGAATTCAAATTCAAGGGCTAATTAACCAAAAAACTGGTTTCTATTTTATTCCATTTTATGCAAATGGTAACAACTGTGGATCACTTGTCCAGACTCCAAACATGTTGCACTAGTCCATGCGACAATTTACAGTTACATTGTACATTTTGGACCGGGCATAGGGATGATCATGGGGCGGGTATGGGGCGGGTATGCCAATCCCAGTCACTGCCCCGTTCGTAAAAAAATACCCATACCCGCCCCGTTACCCACATGAATTGGGGCGGGCGGGTATGGGGAATACCCGTTTGGGGCGGGTTTTCCATGGGTTACCCGTAACACGGAGTTAATACATAAATTTATTTATAATCAAAACTTAAATATGAAGCAAACAAAATTAATAACATAAGAATAATGCATTCTAAAATTTTAAATTCAGAAATTCATCTTAAGGTGAACAAAAGAATCTTTAAATGACTACTTAGTTTTTCTACTTTGTCCTTTCGATACAAGAACGATCAAAGAATGTGTCTGATCACAACAAAGAAACGAAAGTGATGAATATACAAGAACGATCAAGAATATAATAAATGTAAGAAAGCTCGACTAAGTTGTAGAAGTATAAAATTCGATACAAATTATTGCATAAAAGTCGAAACCCTTATAATATGGAATCAATGGGGCGGGTATGGGGCGGGGACCTTGAATCCCATCCCCGCCCCATCCCCGTAGCTTAGGTTTCGGGTATTACCCATACCCGACCCCATCCCCATTTATGCGGGTAAAACCCTACCCAAACGGGGCGAGTACCCACGGGGATGGGTTTGGGTGGGGCAAATGGCCATCCCTAACCGGGCATTAGGGATGGCAATGGGGCGGGTATGGGGCGGGGACCTTGAATCCCATCCCCTACCCCGTTCAAAAAACCAAAACCCATCCCCTACCCGATCCCCGTAAGAATGGGGCGGGGACGGGTATGGAGAATCCCCGTAGGGGATGGGTTCCCCATGGGTTACCGTAACACTACAATAAATATTTAGAATTTTATAAATAATAATAATTAAAAAATAATTATAATGTTCAAACAATAATAATAACCTATGCAGTGCATTTTAAAATTTTAAGTTTATCATAACCAACTAAAACTGAAAAATAAAGGAAACAATTGACCCACAATTAAGAATTATGGTTCTTTTTACTTCTTAGTTCCTCATTATTAACCATCTTCCTCCATGTTAATCATCTCATCATGGTCTTCTTCATTGTCTTCCCAAAAGTTCCCCATTCTGATTTTAATCCACCTACTGAAATATAAAGAAAATGTATCATATATAACCGTAAATAAGTATTTAAATGTAAAAATTGTTTTAATACAACAAATATTCTTTTACCTTTCATCTTATCCCACAACCAATCTTGAGTGCACATCAAATTGGGGGGGGTTTGGGGGGGGGGACCTTGAATCCCATCCCCGCCCCATCCCCGCATCATTAATTTCGGGATTCCCATACCCGCCCCGTTCCCCATTTATACGGGTAAAACCCTAACCCATAGGGGTGGGTCCCCACGGGGATGGGTTTGGGTGGGGCAAATTGCCATCCCTACCGGGCATATACTGTCAAGAAGTAATTTTTACGGTATAAATTTTAGATTACGAGATAAATTTTGAATCAAAAATAAAGTTTTGCCGTTTTGGTCAAGAAGTAGTGTTTAGGTCATCAAATAGATTTTAGATTACCGAGGGTAAATTTCTGAGTTCAAATGCGAACTTTGGCCTCTTGGAAAGTGTAGCTATTTTGAGGCCATGAGTCTCGAAAGAAATTCGACAAACTTCTTACCAACGAGGTAGGCTACCGTAGATTTTGTGTCATCTTGCTTATTCTTTTTATCCCCAAAAACTGGTTTCTAAATTTTAAATAATAGAAATTTTGGATCACGAAGGCTAGTAGGCTACCGTAGATTGTGAATCTCAACGTCATATAGCAATTCTTTTGGATTTTGTTATTTTGTGCATTCATATATCATAATAGTAGATTCTGGGTCATCGGGCATAAGTACTGAGATTTTTGGCACTCTGACAAGCTCAATTTGATTTTTATTCTTTCCGTACCACAGTGTAAAGTTTGCAAATTTTCGGCTCATGTTAAACTTAGGGAGATTCAAATAACGATCAATTGGTTAAACAAGTTGACATATTGGAATTATCTTTTTCGTATCCGCAGAATGATAACTTTCTACAAACACTTCTTTTGCGTAGAATGTTCTTTTTACTGTGCACTATGTCCCCTCTCGCAAAAAAAAAAAAAAAAAAAAAAATACTGCGTTATGTAATGCCATCATTTACCCGTTTGGATTTCGACCATCGTAACTATTTTTCATAGCTAAGAGTATCATCATGGAAAACCAAGATTTTCTTATTTTTACTTCATTAATTTCCAATTATTATTAAGTTTTTCCAATGCCATTTTACATTAGCACACGTTCGACAGGACATCTCAAGACAAAAACAATAGAAAGATACTACGTAAAGGCGAATGTTGTCCCATTATTAATCACATCCATCTTCGTCTTATGCACTACCTGAAATCAAAACAGATGAAAAGATTTCAAAACAGTGACCCAGTAATACAAATATACGACACCAAAAATCTTATCATATTCCTACCAGAGGACCAGACGACAACAGATGAGGTGTGAGCTAAGATTAATAATAATGGAACAAGTTAATCACCGCAGGTTAGAGCAGGGAGACTGCAAGCGCTAGGAATACGAGCAGCAATGCGAAGAGTGTTACAAATGCAGCTCGAATCAACTCGTTGTAAGGCGCTGCAGCATTCAGCAGATGGGGTGGCAACACCTTGTCCTGGAAGAACGAACTGTGCGCAGACGCTAAGATTACTAATATCTTGGAGACAAGACTGCTGCGATTGAACTAACTTGATTTCAGCTCCTAAAGTCATGAACATGAGAAACAATGCAGCTGAAGTATAGTAAAGAGAAGAAACACTGGATTTCTTAATTCCTGCCATGACTATTACTTGACTATGATAATACTAATTTCTTTCTTTTTTTCTTTTGGTATATATTTATAGGCTTTTTCATTCGGATTAGAGTGGAGAACAAACAAGTAAAAATTGTATGAGTTATCTACTACTAATTAATCCACATGCTTAAGAAAAAAAGAAAAAAAAATCCATGTTCAATCAGTTAATACACAAATTTGGGGGGGGAGTTTATCATTTTAATATTGTGATTTCCTATCACCAAATTATTTATAGTCTGACATGGACAATGTAAATTTATCCTTATAGGAAATCGTACGCAAGATATTCTCATTTTGTCTATTGAAAAAGTGAGATTTTCATACTATTTAACATGCCGGTTACAAAAATATTTGTGTAAAAGACAATTTGCACTAGTTTTATGCGACAAATGCTTGTTAAAATGCTACTACAGTAAGGCCTTAGTCGCAATACAAACTTGAAATTACGAGAGATTTTGAGCCTAGGCCCAGTGGTTCAGGTTGAAAACTCTCAAATCCGGCTGTGAGGTGCGAATTTGCTTATTATTATTATTATTATTATATATTATTTAAATATTATTACATAAAACTAGTTGGAAGCCTAACAAGCTAAGCTCCAACGAACGGGGACGCATCATTATTTTAAATATTATTACATAAAACTAGTTGGAAGCCTAACAAGCTAAGCTCCACATACTACTACATTAATTGAACAGGTTGCTGTGCTAACCTAGCCAAGGGAGAGGAAACGGCGGGAGGGGGTTGAGATTGTGTCACAAGGGGGGCAAACTAACACTATCTTCCATGTTAATTCCTGCAATATTATTGTTATTATTATTATTATATATTTATTATTGGATAAAGAGTATTACATTAACTAGTTGGAAGCCTAACAAGCTAAGCTCCAACAACATACTACTACATTAATTGAACAGTTCTTCATGTGGAACTAACCTACCAGGGAGGGCGAGCCTCATGGGTAACCTAGCCAAATTTTATTATTATTAAATTATTATTGGGAGGGGGCTGAGATTGTGTCACAAGGGGGGCAAATTAACACTACCTTCCATGTTAATTCCTGCAAAAACTATTACGCCATTGGGGACTCGAACCTGGGACCTCCTGGAGCGCATTAAACTTTGGGGAACGGGGATGACCAGCTGAGCTAGGGGCCCGTTCTTATTATTTTTTTTATTATTATTATTTTTTCTAGAAAACAACTACTTTTAATAGATAACGATTATTACATTAACTAGTTGGAAGCCTAACAAGCTAAGCTCCAACGACATACTACTACATTAATTGAACGGGTTGTTGTGCTAGCCTACCAACGGGCCTCATGGGGAACCTTGCCAAGGGAGCCAAAACGGGAGGTGGATTGTGTCACAAGGGGAATGAGATTATTATTATTTATTATTATTATTTTTATTTTATTATTTTATTATTATTATACTATTATTATTATTAGCAAATTATAATATGTTCATTACATAGGGCGTGTCGGGAGCCGAGCTACAAGCTGGGCACCAACTCCCTTTTGAATAATAATACCTAATCTATGGAAAACGGAACTACCAATTTTATGATTGGCATCGTTTCTAACAAGGCAGTTACTCAATCGCTTTAAAAAAGAAATAGTATCCGTGAAAGCCAAAACTTGGAAGCCATAGCCCTGTGTTGTACAATGGTCAAGATATTTGTGCATCTTACGAGTCACCGCCGCTGCGATGGCATGACCTGGAGTAAAGGAGCGAGTTCTGGCCGTGGTGAATGGCGATACTCCTGTGACATCAAAGCAAACATCTTTACCTTGAATCCAATTGTAGACAAGAATGTCCGCCGGCTTTAGAGAGTTTGCGTTATTGGAAATCATTCCCAATGAAACCTCATTCCTTGCAGCAACCCCGACCCTATAACACATATCAACAAAAGCATCTCTAGCCATGTCATGTCTAAATTTGGAACCCACCTCACTGGCACAATGAAGAGCGTGGTCCCCGTAGATGTCCATGGGTCTAGCACATATAGAACATGAGCTGTTAGCTTCAAAGAAAGGTATGCCAAGTCGGTACTAGAGCACGACACTGAATTTCCTCGAACCAACTGCTTGGTTAAAGCCAGCGATTGGAACATCTTTCAAGAAATCCATAGAGTGCGTCCCCTATTGTGTTGCCATAAAATAGACTCTCTATCAAGAAATACATAGCTCTTATTATTATTATTATTATTATTTTTTTTTTTTTATTTTTTATTTTTTTTTTATTATGAAAGGTGCCGCAAAGGGCTTTTATTAACCAAAAGAAATATTTACACAGGGCTTTTATTATTATTATTATTATTATTATTATTTACAAGAAACTTGTTGGTAGCCTTGCAACAAGTTGCGCTCCAACCCCTTTTTGGATAGCTAAACCTAATCTAATAAAAGGAAAATTGCTAACTTTAATATTAGCATCATGTCTAGCTATGTAATTTTTCAATCTTAACAAATACTTTATAGTTTCAATACCAAGATCACCTAGGGTAGTAAAAGCTAAGGTACCAAAGTTATACCCATTGGCTTTACATACATCAAGGAATTTACATCTTTTACGCTCTACGGCTTTAGACAAAGCAAGACCCGGTGTAAAAGTGTCTACACCACCTCCAGCGAAAGGAGAAACTCCTGTCACATCCAAACAAGTATCTCGGCCTTCCTCCCAATTGTATACAAGAATGTCCGCTGGTCTGGAATCACCGCCATCACGAGATAAGAAACCTAAAGGTGCTTCAACTTTTGTGTGCACACCTGCCCTATAACAAATATCCGCAAAGGTGTCACGAGCAAGATCATGTCGAAACTTGATTCCGACTTCCGTAGCACAATGCAATGCATGGTCACCATATACATCCATATCTCTATTACAACACAGACAAACACTATTTTCTACAAAAAGTGGAATGCCAAGTCTATAACAAAGGCAGCACAAAATTGACGTGGCCCCATCTTCTGTCCAAGTCCATCAGCAGGAATTGCAAGTAAGTAATCTTGAGCATGCTTGGTTTTATTACATTGCCAAAGCACTGAGTCCCTCCTTGACATATTGAAAAGGGAAGGCATGTCTTTCGTCACACCTGCAAAATACTGAACTGCCAGTGAGTGCATAGGATGTGGGGCAGTTATGAGATTGCTAAGTTGTGAAGAGTCAATACCACACACTTGAACAAAATGATCAAAAGCTTGTTGATAAACTGGACCTTTAACTGAAATGCTTGAAGATGTAAAGGCAGAAGAAACATTGTGTAAAATATTCCCCTATAGGTGTAAGGTCTGAGAGTAAGAAGCCAAAAAACAATATTGCATGGTGTCAAACATAGAATAAATACGAAGACCACCATCTCTGATGGGTAGAGATACTAATCTCTGATGTAACATGCCAAAACCTGGACCATCACCAGTCACTAGTTCCCTCATATACTTTGAAAGATGATTATCAAATACAACTGTGCTTCATCACATATTTAGGCGCAGATGAGTACGCATAGCAAAATAGAGTTTAGAAACACACAATGCAATTGCGAAGAAGAAAGCAATTCACTTTGAGGGTCTGCAAACTGCAAACCGCCGCCATCAAGCGTATGGTCTTCGAACTCTGTCAAGAACCAATTGACTACAAAATTCAGCATTCAAACTCACAGGACCACCAAGTAGTTTAACTCCTATAGAGGATCTACCTATATCGGCAGGAAAAATACCAACTTGCAAACTCCTAATATCCGTAGAAGGCCAAAACAATTCGGTTTTCCGCACATTGAGATGAAGCCCAACAGATGCACCCTCAACCTGAATAATATGAAAAGCCTTAGAAACTTCCATGGTATCACCAATAATGGTACCATCGTCTAAGTACCATGCCTGCAAATCAAGTTGACACTGTTGCGAGATTTTAAAACAAGAGGATGCAAAGTCAGAGAGAAAAGTAAAGGCCCTAAAGGGTCCCCTTCTTGTGTACACCTTGTGCAGAAGAAAGAGTAGAAGCACCATAATAAAGATTGGCAGGAAAAGCATAACAGAATTCAACCCATTTATATATACTTGGGCACCTAAGTCTCACTTCTCTTAACATAGCAGACCTATCCACTAGGTTAAAAGCATTACTGAAATCTACCAAAAGCATCGACATAGAGTTCATGCTACATTTTTCCTCCAAAATACGATTCACAGAATGCAAAATAGCTTCTCCTCCACATGGTACGCCAACACCGAATTGGAAATCACTTAAATAACTACACATATCCTTACTTACAAGTGATGTAGCAACCTTAGAAACTAACCTTCTCCAGATAGTACCTCTCTGCAATAGGTCTAATACCCCCTCCAGGTTTGATTAAAGGAGTAAGCGGTGCACTAGCAATAAATTTACCATGTTGTGGAGGGAACTTACCGGATAAAAGAAGATTAACAATAGCCGTAATAGACGAAAGAAGCTCATCTGCCACAACTGCTGACCAATGAGAGCGTCAAGCAAATGTTGAGCATGGAGACCATCCCTGCCACATGCTATACCTTTAGAGAAACTTTTAATTATGTTCAAAACCATATCAGTACTAGCTGAAGCAGCATCTACTTCAAAAGTGGCAATAGGCAAAACTTGCGGTGATGCCGAAGGATGCTTGAGCTGTAAGTCAGACAAAGTGGCCTCGTTAGAAAGAGCAACACCATTAGATGTAAGAACACGAATGGCTGCAGTATAAGAACCTTGACTAAGCTTTCGTCTACAAAGTCGTAGATTAATATCATCTTGATTACTATTAATAGACAAAACCTTATGTTTAGATAGAAGATCATTATCAGATAACAAACTCACAATCAAAGAGACACAACCATCAGAATCCCTCCACTTTGCTAAAAAATGATTAATAGAAGCAACTTGAAGTTTCTTACGCATACCAGATCGACTTTCTGCACTACTCTTGGGAGTATAATTACGCAAACCAAATATAGGAAACATGAGCAGTTGAACCCAAGCCGAAATATCCAAGGGACTAAGTATAACCTTGTCCATAGTGTGTTTGAATGTTCGAGAGAAACTAAGTCTACATTTAGTGGGGATATGCCGAACTGTATGCAACTGAGCTTGAAAAACTTTATCTACAACTCCACACCAAGGACTTGAACAGAATTATTAAGCACAACATTATCAACAATAGAAACATGAACAGAAGCACTTGCCTCTTCAGGTTTTGTTATGCCATGAATAAGAAAATCAGTATCCACTCCATTGAAAGGAGCCGAAATTACATCTCCATCGTGTGACCTACAACACTTCTTCCAAGCTTGGAGATGCATACACTTGGTACACAACCACATCTTCGATTGTGAAAGAGTCTGTTCCCATAGAGCATAGACCACACCATTATTCCCAACCCATCCTCGCATCTATCATTTTCTTCCCCATTCACTAGATGCATATCATTAAGATCTTTGAAAAAAGAGCTTCTCACTAAACCCCTGCCTCTTACACCATTCTTGCAGCCATCAAACCCCTTAAAAGGACATTGGAGAAACTTACTAGCATTCTGTGAATCAAAACAATGAGATATGGGACTCAAACGAACCTCTGATTAGACCTAGTAACTCTAGGCATAGTGAAAACAAAAGAGACAAACCCAAAGGAACAGTTAGGAATCAAGGAATGGGAATTTATGAGTTCAAATTAGGAGCACACCCAATTGAAAACCTAAAATACCACTCGTTGAACCACTAATTAAACAAACAGGGGGAACAGGCCAAAAACACAAGCTTGATCTTGCAAGAAACTTCACTCTGCTCGAGAGAAACCTCAAAGAAAAGATGAAGAATAATTCAAAAACAACGATACACAAACGCTAACTCACTTCACCGGATGACCGAAATACACAATCGTGAAAAAAAAAGACCCCTAATCCAATCTTCAATCGAAGAAATCACCTCGTCAAAAACCCTAATCCAATAAGAAAGAAACCCAAATCCTTCTTCTGCTACAACTTTTAGTAGATAAATCTAACCCTAAAACTGATTCTTCAATTACTCAGAGAAAAAAACCTTAGCAATGAAAACTCGAAAATTATACAGAGATTAAGAAAAGGAAAACCTGAATCAGAACAATCCTTAATTCGAACAGCGACAATCGTTAAATCTGAAGCTTCAATCGCTCACAGAAGAAGAAAAAAAAAAATTGGTGGTGAGAATCCAGAACAATCCTTATTATTATTATTATTATTATTATAAGATTGCCTCCAGGGGCTTTTATTAAACAAAATCAAGTCCGTAATTACACAGGGTGTGTAGGAAGCCTAGCGACAAGCTGGGATCCCACTCCCTTTTGAATAATAATACCTAATCGATGAAAAAGAGAACCTTCAATTTTATGATTAACATCGTATCTAACAAGGCAGTTTCTCAGACGCTTTAAAAATAAAATAGTATCTTCACCCAGTGCGCCAAGGGTAGTAAAGGCTAACACTTGGAATCCATAGCCATGGGTAGTACATTGCTCTAGGTACTTGTGCATCTTCCTAGAAACAGCCAATGAGATAGCATGACCTGGAGTATACATGCGAGTTCTAGCACTGGTGAAAGGAGAGACCCCTGTAACATCAAAACAAACATCTTTACCATCCTCCCAGTTGCTAACAAGGATATCTGCTGGCTTTGAAGTATTTGCATTGTCGTAGAGAAATCCCAACGAAACCTCCTTCCTGGCGGCAATGCCGCCTTGTAGCACATGTCATCCAAGGCATCACGAGCCATATCGCGTCGAAATTTGGGTCCTACCTCGCCGGCACAGCGGATTGCGTGGTCGTCGTATATGTCCATGGGCCTTGTGCAAATAGAACACGAGCTTCCGGCGTCAAAGAAAGGTATGCCCAAACGATATTGGAGCACGGCACTAAATTGTCTCGGTCCAACAGTTTGGTTTAAACCGGCAATGGGAACGGCCTTCAGAAAATCCATTGCATGCTTCTCCATGTTAAGTTGCCATAAAGTAGACACTCTATCATTTAACTCAAAGCAAGAGGGTAAAGTATCCTTAACCATATCAAAGTAGATTGCTTCCAGGGACGTCATGAAATGGGGGGCAGCGTCATTGATATCGTAGTTGGAAGCTGTGATACCGCATGCTTGTGTGAACGTCTGGAGAGCATGTTGGAAGCAAGGGCTCGGTTCTGTGGAAGGAGGTAGCTTAAGAATATTTTGCTGAAGGTGTTGGGTTTGCGCATAAGAAGCCAAATAGCAGTACTTCCATGTATCACGCATGGTATAGACACCAAATCCACCGTACTTGATGGGTAAGGTAGCTAACCTTTGATGTAATGGTCCAAAGCCACTGCCATCTCCAACAACCAGTTGTCGCAGATATTGGATAAGGTATTGATCGTAAAGAAGAGTCGATGCCTGTAGTGCTTCTGTTTTGGTGGTTCGTAGCGAGAAATAAAGCTTAGAGACTGATGCAGTTTCTGAGTAATAATAATTCACATTGTGTATCGTGAAGCTGCTGAACTTTGGTCATTAAACTTACTGTCTTCTCGACTCGTTTCACCACAAGATTGCTACTGAATTGTTGATTCAAACTTACAGGCCCTCCTATTATTATTATTATTATTATTATTATTATTATTATTATATATTATTTAAATATTATTACATGAAACTAGTTGGAAGCCTAACAAGCTAAGCTCCAACGACATACTACTACATTAATTGAACAGGTTGTTGTGCTAACCTACCAGCGAGCCTCATGGGTAACCTAGCCAAGGGAGCCGAAACGGCGGGAGGGGGGCTGAGATTGTGTCACAAGGGGGGCAAACTAACACTACCTTCCATGTTAATTCCTGCAATATTACGCCATTGGGTACTCGAACCTGGGACCTCCTGGAGCGCATTAAACTTTGGGGAACGGGGATGACCAGCTGATCTAGGGGCCCGTTCTTCTTATTATTATTATTATTATTTTTTTTATTATTATTTTTTTTTACGATTATTACAGGAAACTAGTTGGAAGCCTAACAAGCTAAGATCCAACGACATACTACTACTACATTAATTGAACAAGTTGTTGTGCTAACCTACCAGCGAGCCTCATGGGTAACCTAGCCAAAGGAGCCGAATTTGCTTATTATTATTATTATTATTATTATTATTATTATTATTATTATTATCAAAAAGAAGAATTACATTTTTACAAGAAACTTGTTGGTAGCCTTGCAACAAGTTGCGCTCCAACCCCTTTTTGGATAGCTAAACCTAATCTAATAAAAAGAAAATTGCGAACTTTAATATTAGCATCATGTCTAGTTATGTAATTTTTCAATCTTAACAAAAACTCTATAGTTTCAATACCAAGCTCACCTAGGGTAGTAAAAGCTAAGGTACGAAAGTTATACCCATTCGCTCTACATACATCAAGGTATTTACATCTTTTACGCTCTACGACTTTAGACAAAGCAAGACCCGGTGTAAAAGTGTCTACACCACCTCCAGCGAAAGGAGAAACTCCGTCACATCCATACAAGTATCTTGGCCGTCCTCCCAATTGTATACAAGAATGTCTGCTTGAGTCTCGGAATCGCCGCCATCACGAGATAAGAAACCTAAAGGTGCTTCAACTTTAGTGTGCACACCTGCCCTATAACAAATATCCGCAAAGGTGTCACGAGCAAGATCATGTCGAAACTTGATTCCGACTTCCTTAGCACAATGCAATGCATGGTCACCATATACATCCATATCTCTATTACAACACGGACAAACACTATTTTACGCAAAAAGTGGAATGCCAAGTCTATAACAAAGAACAAAGACAAAATTGACGTGGCCCCATCTTCCTCGTCCAAGTCCATCAACAGGAATTGCAAGTAAGTAATCTTGAGCATGCTTGGTTTTATTACATTGCCAAAGCACCGAGTCCCTCCTGGACATATTGAAAATGGAAGGCATGTCTTTCGTCACACTGCAAAATACTTGACCGCCGGTGAGTGCATAGGATGTGGGGCGATTATGAGATTGCTAAGTTGAGAAGAGTCAATACCACACACTTGAACAAAATGATCAAAAGCTTGTTGATAAACTGGACCTTTAACCGAAATGCTTGAAGAAGTAAAAGCAGAAGAAACATTGTGTAAAATATTCCCCTGTAGGTGTAAGGTCCGAGAGTAAGATTATTATTATTATTATTATTATTATTATTATTATTATTATTATTATTATTATTATTATTATTATTATTTATTACAATAGGCCTCCGAGGGCATTTATTATTTATTATTATTATTATTATTATATTTTTTTTTAATTATTATTATTATTATTATTGAGAATCAAAATCAATATTAAAAGAGATGGTGGGTAACCTAGCAACAAGCTGGGCACCAACACCTTTCTGAATAACGATTTCTAGCCTATGAAAAAGAGAATTGCCTATCTTAAAATTAGCATCATGCCTTGCCATGCAATTTCTTAATCTCTTCTAGAAAAATTAGAAAATCCGTACCAAGTTCACCAAAAGTGGAGAAGACCAACACACCAAACCCATATCCGAGTGAAGTGCAAACGTCCAAGTATTTTTTGTTCTTACGAGCGTTCTGCATGAGAGATGGCATGACCTGGTATGAAGCTACGAGTTTTAGCACTAGTGAAAGGAGAGACCCCTGTGACATCAAGACAGACATCTCTACCATCTTCCCAATTATAAACCATGATGTCCGCTGGCCTAAATTCCTTATTGTTGATGACGCCCAAAGAAACCTCTTTCCTAGCTACAACGCCGGCTCTATAACACATGTCTGCCAAAATATCTTTTACTAAATCATGTCTGAACTTAAGCCCAACCTCACTAGCACAGTGGATAGCGTGGTCACCAAAGATATCCATAAGCTTGCCACAACAATAACATTTACTATCTTCCGCAAAAAGGGGTATAGCCAAACGGTATTGTAAGACGGAGCTAAACTACCTAGAACCAACTGCCTGATCAAGACCAGGTATAGGTATCGCCTTAAGGAAATCCATCGCATGTTCAGATCTATTGCATTGCCAAAGAAATGTCTCACGTGTAGATAAAGAGAAGCTAGAGGGTACCTTTTCCCGGATAGCACCAAAGTAGATAGCTGCCAAAGACTTCATGTATTGGGGGGCAGCATCATTAATGTTGAAATCGGGAAGGGAAATCCCACAAGCTTGCGTGAAATTGTGGACCGCACTGTGGAAACCCAAGTCAGCTATTACCGGCAGTCCCAAAATAGTTTTCTGCAAGTATTGAGTATGCGCCTGAGAAGCAAGGTAGTAGTACTGCATATTATATGACATAGTGAGTATACCCAAACCCCCATCTCTGATGGGAAGAGTGGCTAGTCGTTGCTGAACTAAGCCAAAACCCGCCCCATCTCCGACTACAAGACGACGAAGATACTGCATAAGATATTCATCAAAACGCTCTGCAACATTCTGAAGCGTCTCGAGGCAAGTGGTACGTAGGGCGAAATATAACCTCGATACCCCAGTGCAACTACGTAGAAGCAAAAATTCACTTTGAGGATCATGCAGCACCTGAATTTTGTCCATGAGATGAATGGTTTTATCAACCCTATTCATCACCACATTCTTCAGAAATTTGCATCTAAGCTGACCGGTCCACCAAGCAGTTTAACACCATCCTTTGGCTTACCTATATTCGCCGGAAAGGCATTATCAGCATCTCTTCTCAAGTCATAAGAAGGCCAAAATAATTCTGTCTTCGAAATATTCAGATGCAACCCGTAGCCTGGTCCATCCTTCTGACGAATTTTCAAAGCTTTTGACACTTTCATAGTGTCCCCTGCGATGGTGCCATCATCTAAATACCAAGCATGGAAATCCAGAGTGTAGTTGGCAGCAATCTTCTCGACAAGCGGGTGCAACGCTAAAGCAAAAAGTAAGGGACCGAGAGGGTCGCCTTGCTGAACACCTTGTGTCGAGGAGAGAACATGTTCTCAATAATATAACCTGGCCGGATTCATATAGCAAAATTCAACCCAATTGGAAATGCTAGGACAGTGTGCTCGTACCTCGCGGATAATCGTGGAGCGATCAACAAGGTTGAATGCGTTCGAAAAATATATTAACAACATAGATTTTGTGTTATCCGAACCATGCAGCTCAAGCAACCTGTTCGCGGAATGTAGAATCCCCTCCCCCCCGCAAGGAATGCCAACGCCATATTGGTGGTTGCCAAGATAAGAGTTCAAGTCTTTACAAACCGAGTTCGCTGCCAACTTAGAACACAGTCTGCACCATATGGTGCCTACCGCGATAGGTCTTAAACCGCCACCAGGTTTGAGTAGCGGGGTTAAGGGTGCACTAGACACAAACTCTCCAAGATTAATAGAAAGATCATTATTATTATTATTTTTATTTTTATTAATAGAAAGATTAAATTATAATAACTAGCAAACATAGTATTATAGATTTACAACTTCATCTTTATCAAAAACATTAGAATAAATGCTAGATTTTTTAATCTTCTGTTGTAATTGTGCGGACATATGCTGAAGACTTGTTACCTTTGCCTCCTTAGCAATAAGTCTTCTGCAGTGTTATGTTTTCTATTAATATACTTCACCTGAGCTTGAGGTAAATCTCTCAAAATATTCTTGACTTCTTGCTAAGTGTTTTTTGTTATCCGTGGAGTCTCTGTATTTACCTTGTTGATGTTGTCTGCCATGACTTTGCAATCAGTGACGATGAAGACGCTTGACAAAATGTTTTCTTTTAACCAATTAATTGCCTTTAACAAAACTTTTGTTTCCGCATTGAAAGTCGAAGACGTCCAGTCTGACCCCGCTGATATGTGCATGAAAGTCTCATGTTCCACTGAGAAAAGGATAAATGTGAAACCCATAGAAATACCTTATTTCTCAAAAGAAACATCTACAAAGATTATCCAATCTGTGTTTATGTCGGACTAGTTATATCTAATTAAATTCTCTTTCTGTGGGCTAATTTCCTTTTGACTTGTTTTAAGAGGAATAAATTGTAATTATCTATTAATCTGGTCAATTAGCATGATCGGGTCTGGGTTCTTTTTTTCGAATACCACCAAACATCTATGTTTCCAGAGGAACCATATGATGGTGGATATGTTTTCCACGAACTGCGTCAAATCTGGATCTAATAGTCAACCTTTAACCCTATAATGAATCGTGTCCGTATTACCCCTCGAGTTAATAAATTCTAAAGAAAAATTGAACCATACAGCTCTGGCGAAATGACAATGTCTGAATATATTATTGTTCAGTTTCCTGCTCTTGAGAATTACACATCTGACAATGAGGTCGATATCTGAATTATGAGATCCAAGTCTGGAAGAAGTTGGTAGGGCTTTTTGCAGTAGTTCCCAAATAAATGATCTTATTCTTGGAATTGCTTGTATTTTCCAGACTTGTTCCAAGGAAAATCCACTAAGTTATCGTTATCTTGATCTTGTTTTACTAGGAAGTTGTAAATATTCTTAGCAGAGAAAATTCCTGAATGATGATGCTTCCATCTAATTTTATCTTGTTCTTATCTCCTTGGGGTTATCGCTAGAATTTTTTCCCTAAACTCTGGATGTAAAATTTTGATCAGTTTTTCCATATCTCATTTATTTTTTTTTCCGTTATATGTAGGATCAGAATATCGCGGCATCAATACTTCGCGAGATTAATAAATGACGATATCGCGAGGGAGTCACAAAGAAGTAAAATAAATGACGCAATGAATGACGACAGCCAGAACATGATAAGAATGTGAAGACTTAGCGAGATTTAGGAGTGTCGCGAGAATTTGTATATGTACACTTGCGACACTTCGCGAGTTGTTCCCGAAAATAAAGGACAGCTTAGCTGTCATCCACTGTGTATTACCCTATATAAAGGGTCGAGTCAGTCTGTTGTAGAGGAGGTTCTTTTTGAATTGTCAAGCAAGTCATTAGGAGAGAGAAAATTTAGAGTGATTGTAATTTCTTTAGCTCTGTTTTATCTTCCTTTGTAAACATTTCAAGAAAATAATCAATAAAATCTATAGTTATTCATCTTCAAATGGATTAGTTGAGTAAATTCTAGTGAGGGGTGTAGTGTGGGATTTCCTGCAACTACATTATAAGCTCTTGAAAAATTTGTGGAGCCGGTTTTTGCAAAATGGATTGTTGAGAGACCGTATCAGCATTAGGTATCCATCGGTCCTCCCACATTTTTGCAGAGGCTCCATTTTTAATTTGATAGACAAAATTTCCCTTAATCAGCTCTAAACCTTTTTGGATACTTGTCCAAATCCACGAAAAATTGGAAGTTCTAGAGGAATCCAAAGGGTGAGTATTTAGAAAATATTTAGCTTTCAAAAGTTGAACCCATAATTGGTCTTGTTCAGCTATGAGTCTACAGGAAAGTTTAGCGAGGAGCGCTATATTAAATTGGTGAGAGTTTACCTAGCCAACCTTGATATATATGTTTACAGATACTGGCCCAAGCCCTGATAAACCCACCCTGTCTTTTTTCCCCTTCTTTATTCCACCAGAAATTTCTTTGATTACGGTCGAGCTGGTCCAATGTTTCTTTTGGATGAGCAAGAACTTGCATTTGATAAGTTGGGTATGCTTGGAGAATGAACTTTATTAAAACTGTCCTACCCGCTTGAGACATGAGTTTATATTTCCAACCTTGCATGTGGAGTAATATTTTTGGAGAAGAGGCACAAAACTTGCTTTTCTATTCTTGTCAAAGAGGAGAGGGGTACCAAGATATCTATCAGTTTTATTCATCAAAGGGACTTTTAGAATTTTTGTATTATTTTTCCATGTTTAGGATGAATGCGAAAACTAAAATAAACACTGGATTTTTGGAGATTTACCATTTGACCAGTGATATCTCCAAATACTGATAATATGTCCAGAAGGTTTTTTGCTTCCCCCGGATCTACTTTGGTGAATAAGAAATAATCGTCTGCGAAGAAGAGATGAGAAATATTCGGAGCACTCTTGTTAATTTGAAGCCCAGGGATTTTTTTCTCTTTTATCGCTTTTTCCAATAGCATGGATAGAATTTCCATGCATATGAGAAAATGGGTATGGGGAAAGAGGGTCGCCTTGTCTTAAACCTCTTGAGGTGTTAAATTTTGGTCCGGGAGAACCATTGAGAAGTATAGAGATTTACCCAATTTTTAGTAAACCCAAAAGCATGTAGGGCCTTCTCAATAAAAATACACTCCACCTTATCAAAAGCTTTTGAGAGATCTAATTTTAGCGTAAAATATCATTTTTTTTTTGCTTCGGATATTTTCATCGGGTGGATAAGCTCATGGGCAATTATAATATTGTCTGTGATTTGTCTCCCAAGGAGAAACACCGATTTATTAGGAGAAATTAATTTGTTGAGAATCGTCTTTAACATGTTCACTAGAATCTTTGAAATTATTTTATAAATGGTATTACTTAAGCTTATAGGTCAGAAATCCCTCAAAGTTTGAGGAGTAGATATTTTCGGAATGAAGGTTATGTACGAATAATTGAAGTCTGAGTTAAGGATACTAGATTTAAAAAAATCTTGGACTGAGAAAATAATATCCGACCCCAGAATTTCCAAATTAGCTTTGAAGAAACCTGGTTGAAATCCATCTTGACCTGGAGCGCCACAATGATTCATATTGGACCAGACGGTTCTCTAAGAGAATTGATTGCATTGATTCTTTTTCTATTGGACGCAGAGGCATGGAAATATTCTGTGTTTTGATCATATTCCTTGAAAAACTTGTCTCTAGAGAGCTGGTGGTAGAAATCTTGTTGATTTCATACCATTTTCCTAGTTCAGCTTGGAGATTTTTTAATTTCTCAATGTTATTGGAGATATTTCCTGATCTATGAATACTTTCTATTTAGTTATTTAAAGCCTTAATATTTTTGTGTGTGTTTCCGAAAACATCTGCGTTCCAGTGAGTTAGGTCCGAGGATAGGAGTCGGAGATTCGTGGAGAAATTTTTGTTTGTAGTTATTTGAATCAAGATTCCAGGAAGACGCTACCACTGAAGATAGAGTCGGATTAGAAAGCCAAGATCTAATACACCTAAATGGTTTTTGTAATCTTTGTTTTCATGGTTGAAGTCAAAAAGAATAGGTGTATGATCTGAACCTACTCTGAGAAGATGAGTTACCTTTGTATCCGGGAAGTTCTGAGTCCAGGTGAAAGATATTAAGGTTGTGTCAGTTCGCTCACAAATATTTTCTTCACCTTTTCTGTTATTTGACCAAGTGAACAGAGCATCATCGTAACCCGCATGTTGGAGTCCCATATCGCCAATTGTCTAAACGATGAAAGATTTGCAACTCTAGCTTGTTGTATTTCCACCTTGTTTTTCGTACGGATCTATGATGACATTTAAGTCCCCGATTAAAATCCATGGCTTGTGAACTTGATTTGATATATACGAAATATAAAGTGTTCGATTTTTTAATCGACTTCCACGATACCATAAACACACGTAATTAAAATCTATGTATCTCCTAATCTTGAATCAAAATGACACACATTAAACCTTGAAGATATTAAGTTCATTTCAATATTATCGTGCCAAGCAATGGCTAACCCTTTTGCTATTCCCACGGACGGAACAATAAACCAGTCAGAAAACTGAGACTTCTTCAAAATTAAATCCATTCGAAACAACGTAGCTTTTGTCTCGGCTAAAAAGATGATGTCTGGTTTGGAGAATTTACAGAGGTTGTTAAGGTGGTCCTTTGTCAAAAGAGTCCCAATACCCTGTACGTTCCAAGATAAAAGCTTCATTGAAATGATGGAGTGAAAATAACTAAGAGAATAAGGGAAAGAAATGCAATGGGAGTTCTAAAGTATTAGTATTCAGGGACAAAAAATAACCAAGAGAAGCAAATCAAACGCTAAAACTAGAGAAAAATGAAGATTTTCAAGGGAGTAATATTTTAGAGAACCTATAAAAAAGATACAACTAAGAGTAATCTAATAAATAAAAAAATATACTACCCGTAAAAATTAAGAATTTGAAGCCGACAGTGAGATCGGGCAGTGAAAAACCTGGAAAAAACTACCTCTAATCTTTGAAGATGTATAAGGGTTAAGGAACACTTGGTTAACCAACACTGATAAAAAGTGAAAAAGCGGGGGTCTAACAACCACACCCAATATTTCGCTTAGTAATATGTATGGACAAACTCCAATATACTTTCTAGAGAATCAACTAGACAGTCAGACTCAATCTAGATAAAAAGTATATCAATGAGCTTATATCTCAATCTCTCGATTTGATCTTTACTCAAGCAAATAGAAATCTGCGAATCTTTATCAAAGAGAGATAACTTGGATGGTACCAAAGACCAATATCCAAGTGTCAATCAATTTAAATCAACAACCAAAACGTCGGATATTCTAATTAATTGAACAACGCACAACCCGTGATATTTCAATTATATAAACATAGAAATAACACAGACACCAAAATTTTGTTAATGAGGAAACCGCAAATGCAGAAAAACCCCGGGACCTAGTCCAGATTGAAGACACACTTGTATTAAGGCGCTACGGACTCTAGCCTACTCCAAATTAACTTCCGGACTGTAGTTGAACCCCAATCAATCTCATGCGATCCAAGGTACAATTATGCTCCTACGCCTCGATCCTAGCGAGGATGCTATGTACTTGATTCCCTTAGTGATCTCACCCACAACTAAGAGTTGCTACGACCCAAAGTCGAAGACTTTAATAAACAAATACATGTATCACCTTTGAAAAGTCTATAGAAATAGATAAACTTTGTCTCCCACGAATAAACCTATGAGTTTTGTTCCGTCTTTTGATAAATCAAGATGAACAGGAACCAATCAATAACCCGGACTTATATTCCCGAAGAACAGCCTAGTATTATTGATCACCTCACAATAATCTTAATCGACGCAAATGAAAAAGACATTGTGGAATCACAAACGATGAGACGAAGTGTTTGTGATTTTTTCTATCTTGCCTATCGGAGATATAAATCTCAAGCCAATTATTTCAATTGTACTCGTACGATAGAAACTGCAAGATCATATCACACAACTACAAGAAAAGTAGTATCGGTCTGGCTTCACAATCCCAATGAATTCTTTAAGTCGTTAACCTAGTTTTAGAAGAAGAAAACCAAAGGTTAAAGGAGAATTGACTCTAGCTTAGCAAACTAGTATCATACGTAAAGTGTAGGGATTAAGTTTCCCAGTTGCTAGAGTTCTCCCTTATATAGTCTTTCAAATCAGGGTTTGCAATCAATGTTAGCTTAGTAACAAAGCATTCAATATTCACCGTTAGATGAAAACCTAATTAGATTCAAGATAATATTTCTCAACGGTTGGATCGAAAACTTAGCTTGTTATACACAAATGAAATGTTCAATTTTGGGTTTATGAACCGTACCCAAACATTAACATTTGTTGGTTCAACAATAGTCAACCAAATGGTTAGCCATATGAACACTCTCATATCAACCATATTCTTCTTCAATATAACTAGTTCAAATGACTCAAATGAACTAGTTAGAGAGTTGTTCAATTGCTTAGATCTTGTGTAACTACACAAGACACAATCGAAGCAAAAACGTTTTGATTCACTCGAATCGGTTCATGAACTTTATAGCCACGGTTTGCAAAAGCATTCCTTAGTTTATATAAATATTAGTTCAAGAAAAACCGGTTTTAGATATAACCTACTCAAGTTCGCGAACTGGGTTCGCGGACTTAAGCTCATGGAAGGAGTTCACAAACTCCAACAGAAATTCTCGGGTCGAAAACTTCGCGGACTTGGCTTGCGCCACTTCCATTTCTCTTGATCAACAAAGTTCACAAACTTTGGTTCAAGGAATAAGGACTTATACATATATGTGTTTCCACAACAATGCTTATATCCTACCAATGGTTATGTAATCTAAACTCTCATTTCAATCATTGAAACATTATTAGAGAACGTTATATAGCCGTTATTCACAGACCATTTTTAAATCGAGCAATTTCCAAAGTGATTGAAACATATCATGACTTTCGTCACTAGGTAAAGATGAATTCGGTTAAAGCGAAAGCTTACCAACACATATTTTGAGAAATAGATAGGCGAGTTAAACTCGGCTCGAAATAGCAAATGTGTATAATGAAAGTCTATACGTCTAAATGCTTTTGTCTCAAGAGTAGGAGATAGAGTAAATAGACTTTTGAGTGACCGATAAGTTCAAGTCTCCACATACCTTTTAGTCGATGAAGTTCCACTGGTTCCTCGAGTATTCCTTCGTCTTGTATGATGATTGTCATGGAGTTCTTGAGCTCAACTACATTTTCTATCCTAGTCCGAGACCTTTAGCTACATAGGCTACAAATCAAGACTTATAGTTTTGATCACTAACATGGACAAACATGCTTGAGATAGCAACGCATGCGAGTTCAACCGAGCAATGCTCTAACAATCTCCCCCTTTATCGATTTTAGTGGCAAAACTATTAATACATATGGAATACAAAAAATAAATAAATTAACTTTTGTAGCTCCTATTCCATATGTCTAATCTTCAACATTACTCGAAATCTTCGTCACTTCCAAGTACTCCAATGATCCCAAAGGTTGTAAGTTTAGCATCATCGTTGTTGAAAATCTGTAGCTATAAAAATAAGAATACAAGAGTTCTAAATCATTGTTATATAGTGTCATAGTATCATTATACAACGTCAAAGTTCAATTGTATCACAACTTCAACAACAATACTATGGTGATATGTATCAGTCCCCCTTAGTCAATACTCCATCTCACATGGAAACCACTCCCCCTTACATAATGACCCGAAAACCATATGTATTTGTAGTATGAACTACATATTAATTTTCCCCATTTTTGTCAATAAAATTGGCAAAGGTACAAGAACGGGATCCTAATGAAATTTCCGAAAGAGACATTTCATGACCAAAAGAAAGAAACACACATCATCTTATTTAGATGCAATCATAGAGCCGAAGCTAAATGCATTCATCAAGGAGTTTAAAGATACAAGATAACCCCTATAATATTCCACAGCCGCACTCCCCACAAACATATGTCAATTAAGCACATGTTCAAAAAGAACTCTCCCCCATAATATGTCATTCCCGAAAGAATAACAAGAGCGACCTTAATTTCGAAAGAAAAGAAGGATTTATTTGGACATAACAAATCACATACAAGTATGAATTTGAATCCAAAATACTCAATTAAATTAACCACAAGATGACCCATGATTAATTTAATCGAAATACACAATTAAACTAATCACAAAGAGTAATCAATTTAATTGTCCATACTCACATAAGAGAATCTATGGAGCAATGACTAAGTTAATCATGAAAATAACCAACCCAATCAAAAGTGCTCAAACATAAGAAAACTTATGGACTCATAACTAAATAACCAAACAAGATGATTAATATAGTTCATTATGCTCGTCATAAAGTACCTTATGGAACAACAACAAAGCTAACCATGAAAATAATCATCTTTGATTGTTTTAGTGCTCAACACAAGACACATTACGAAGCCTCGCAGTAATACACAAAAAATATGGATCATGGAAGATCAATTACTGCGGAATACACAAGGATTCATTCTATTTTCCATCACAATTTGCACCATGACATACGATAGACATAATCCTTGAAGAACAAAAGATTTTAACCTATCTTTCATCAATAATTGACAATATAGGCTTAACTTATGTATTTGTGAAAAGTCCATTCATTCCTTTATCAATATAAGAATATCAACTTACGAAAGACTTTACTTTAGACAAGATATGGGACAATCATAGTTCACGGACGCAAACACACATATCCCATAAGCAATTGCAATATATAAAACCATAAAGATTAATACTGCAAAAATCATCTTCCAAACAAGTTTAGAATTTAAACCAATAAATCTAAAAACATGAAGATGAAAACATTGGACATAGCTATGTGTAATCACAATAATGGCTATTCCAAACTCTAGTTATTCTTCTAAACAAAACAAGAAAAATAGAAGATTTACTAGACACATAAGCTAAACAAGCTAAATCAAAACCAGACTCCTATGCCAAAGATGGACACGAACTGAAGTCAATTAGACGGTTCAGGATCCTCATGAGTCTTGAGGTCTTCAAGCTTGTGAACGACATCATCCTCTGCAACTTTGGGAAGAACATTCTTATAGGGAAGTTCTTTAACAAGGGTCTTTATGAGAACAAGGTCAGAATTAACCTTTTTCAACTCAGTTCTTACCACATCAAGACACTTCATAGTATCAACAAGTTGCTGTGTTGCATCCTAAAAGTTCTTAAGGATGTCAAGAACCATATCGGATGATATCTCTTCAACCTCCTCAATATCCGAATAGGAATCAGGAAATTTAGGAAAGGATCCTTCAACTTGAACAAAGGTTCCCTTCTCTTTATCGAACTCGAAGTATATACCATTGTCAACGAAGTCTTCAGGCAAATCCCAAGAGCAAGAAGAAGACGCCATTGAAAATAAGAAACCTAGAGTGAGATATGTCAACTCAATAGGAAGGGTATAAATATATTCGAGAGATTTAGGGTTTACAGGATTGGTTTAAGAGTAACCCAAAACCGTACGTGTACCCGTAAGAGGATGATTCACAAGCCCGTAACATACTTTTAGTTTTTCAAAAACCAAGTTTGAAACCAAAAACAAAAATCTAATAAAAAGGAAGGATTAAAAAAATACTCATGTAAAAGTGTATGACTAATTATCCATCTAAGAACGATAAGAAATTAGCTAGATAATCAGAACCACTTTGCAAAGAGTATACCTATTCAATTCTCACATACCTAGGATTTTTGGTAGGTGAAATATCAACCTTGTGATTAATTTACACAAGTATGAGCGTTTAGATCATTAAATGATTGTCGTCTTTGTTTATCCTTTTTTCTAAGATTGGTACTCAACTCAGAGAAGTAAGGCTTGGCTAGTTCAGCATATCTATCAGAAGACATTCTCTGAGGACTAAATCTATGACCTCTTGCAATTGGTTCAAGAGGATCAGAATAGATAGGGATCCATTTTCTAGACTTAGATTTACCGGTAACAGCCTTGTAAACACAGGGAATGCTTTCATCAGCAACACTGGAAAGCTTTTGAGTCCTGTGATGATTTCTGGGAAGGAGATCATATTTATAAGGTTTCTGGGTTTCTGTGGACATGTGATTCACTGCAGTAGTCGACTGAATATTTATTCCATTGACAGTGGAAAGAAGCAAATTATGAAGTTTAGAAATCTCTTTCCTTCTGACAAAACAATGGATAGCATAGTGATTCTTTTCCCACGGAATGTACAGGTTCGTGGAGAAGAAGCAATAATTGGCACCTGTTTTAACTTCATAGCCATATGAGAAGATTGTAAGTTATGTAAACTTTTCTTGACACAATCTTCTTCCAAAGAAAATTTCGTTCTGTACTGTAACTCATGAGAATTAGTTTGTACAGAAGAATTTATCCTTAAGACAGAGTTTTCCTTTTCCAAGGACCTGCACTGTTCATGAGCTAGAATAAGAGATGCTTCTAGTTTTTATTTCTCAACATGAAGTCTGTTAAGATCTGATGAATAAGTCTTGATCAAACGTTTCTCTCTAGTTGAGTCTTCCTTGACAATATCTTCAAGAACACTAATCTTTTCACGCTGTTGAGTAGTTTCTTGGAGAAGTTTTTCAATATTCTTAGAGAAGGACTCAATGATGTTGTAGAGTTCATGATCTCGATCAAGAAACTTTTCAAATTCATCAATAAGCTGATCATGATCCTAGAAATCAATAATCTCAACAGAGTTTTTTGAGATTCTGGTGAGCTACTTTTCAGCTTTTGCCATAGTGTCCAATGTCTCATCAGAAAGAGTTATGTTGACACAAGATGGAACAATCTTCTTACCTCGGGATTCGGAAGAATCGACTAAAGAGTAATCCTTTGAAGTATTCCCAAGACATTTGGCATAGTTAAAAGTTGTTGAAGACATCTTGGTATACGTAGAAGAGATATTGTCCTCAGACTCAGATTGCCACAAACACAAACTTGTAAGGTTTTAAACGTGTTTGCATGCTCTGATACCAATTGAAAAGGCGGGGGTCTAACAACCACACCCAATATTTCGCTTAGCAATCTGTATGGACAAACTCCAATATAATTTCTAGAGAATCAACTAGACAGTCAGACTCAATCTAGATAAAAATGATATCAACGAGTTTATATCTCAATCTATCGATTTGATCTTTTCAATCAAATAGAAATCTACGAGTCTTTATGAAAGAGAGATAACTTGGTTGGTACCAAAGACCAATATCCAAGTGTCAATCAATTTAAATCAACAACCAAAAGGTCGGATATTCTAATTGATTGAACAACGCACAACCTGTGATATTTCAATTATATAAACAAATATAATGCGGAATAAAAATAACACAGACACCAGAATTTTGTTAACGAGGAAACCTAAAATACATAAAAACCCCGGGACCTAGTCCAGATTGAACACACAATGTATTAAGCCGCTACAGACTCTAGCCTACTCCAAATTAACTTCGGTATGGACTGTAGTTGAACCCAATTCAATCTCATACTGATCCAAGGTACAATTATGCTCCTACGCCTCTGATCCCAGCAGGATGATACGTACTTGATTCCCTTAGCTGATCTCACACACAACTAAGAGTTGTTACGACCCAAAGTCGAAGACTTTAATAAACAAATTTGTATCACACAGAAAAATCTATAGAAATAGATAAATCCTTCTCCCACGAATAAACCTATGAATTTTATTCCGTTTTTTGATAAATCAAGGTGAACAGGCACCCATCAATAACCCAGACTTATCTTCCCGAAGAACATCCTAGTATTATTGATCACCTCACAATAATCTTAATCGACGCAACAAAAAAAAAATTGTGGAATCACAAACGATGAGACGAAGTGTTTGTGATTTATTTTCTATCTTGCCTATCGGAGATATAAATCTCGAGCCAATTATTTCAATTGTACTCGTACGATAGAAACTGCAAGATCAGATCACACAACTACAAGAAAAGTAGTATCGGTCTGGCTTCACAATCCCAATGAAGTCTTTAAGTCGTTAACCTGGTTTTAGAAGAAGAAAACCAAAGGTTAAAGGAGAATCTACTCTATCTTAGAAAACTAGTATCACACGTAAATTTTGGGGATTAGGTTTCCCAGTTGCTAGAGTTCTCCCTTATATAGTCTTTCAAATCAAGGTTTGCAATCAATGTTAGCTTAGTAACAAAGCATTCAATATTCACCGTTAGATGAAAACCTGATTAGATTCAACCTAATATTTCTCAACCGTTGGATCGAAAACTTAGCTTGTTATACACAAACGAAATGTTCAATTTTGGGTTTATGAACCGTACCCAAACATTAACATTTGTTGGTTCAACAATAGTCAACCAAATGGTTAGCCATATGAACACTCTCATATCAACCATATTCTTCTTCACCATAACTAGTTCAAATGACTCAAATGAACTAGTTAGAGAGTTGTTCGATTTCTTAGATCTTATGTAACTACTCAAGACACAATCAAAGCAAAAACGGTTTGATTCACTCGAATCGGTTCATGAACTTTATAGCCACGGTTTGCAAAAGCATTCCTTAGTCTATATAAATATTAGTTCAAGAACAACCGGTTTTAGATATAACCTACTCAAGTTCGCGGACTGGGTTCGCGGACTTAAGCTCATGAAAGGAGTTCACAAACTCCATCAGAAATTCTCGGGTCGAGAACTTCTGCCAGTTCGCAAACTTGGCTTGCGCCACTTCCATTTATCTTGATCAACGAAGTTCGCAAACTTTGGTTCAAGGAATAAGGACTTATACATATATGTGTTTCCACAACAATGCTTATATCCTACCAATGGTTATGTAATCTAAACTCTCATTTCAATCATTGAAACATTCTTAGAGAACGTTATATAGCCGTTATTCACATACCATTTTTCTTCAGAGCAATTTCCAAAGTGATTGAAACATATCATGACTTTCGTCACTAGGTAAAGATGAATTCGGTTAAAGCGAAAGCTAACTACACATATTTCAAGAAATAGATAGGAAAGTTAAACTCGGCTCGAAATAGCAAATGTGTATAATGAAAGTCTATACGTCTAAATGACTTTTGTCTCAAGAGTAGGAGATAGAGTAAATAGACTTTTGAGTGACAGATAAGTTCAAGTCTCCACATACCTTTTAGTCAAGGAAGTTCCACTGATTCCTCGAGTAGTCCTTCGTCTTGTATGATGATTTCCATGGATTTCTTGATCTCAACTACACTTTCTATCATATTCCGAAACCTTTAGCTACATAGGCTAGAAATCAAGACTTATAGTTTTGATCACTAACATTGACAAACATTCTTGAGATAACAACGCATGCGAGTTCGACCGAGCAATGCTCTAACAAAAAGAAACTAGATTATTTGAACAGGGTATTAGGACTCCTTTGACAAAGGACCACCTTAACCACCTCTGTCAGTTCTATAAACCAGACGTCATCTTTTTAGCCGAGACAAAAGCTCCTACGCAACCTAATATGGTCGTTACATCTCAAGACAAAAGCAAGAGTAAAAAACTACATTTAAACGCCAGAGTTTTTCACATGCACTTCAACATTGGTAATAGGGTTGCCAATTATTGCTTGGGAGTGTACAGATCCGATGGTAATGGTATACCCCAAACAAATTTGTACCTCGTGTTTGTAATGTTACTTAAATCTCAACAAAAACAATAGATTCAAAACCTAGCTAGTTTGGGGTCTATAAAAAAAATTATTTGAGGCCTGTCAAAATTTTGAGCCCAACTAAAAGGATGATAAAGGGTGTCTAAAGTGTTTGAAAATACTAAATTACCCTCTTGTTTATGGGTGAAAACTATTTCTGCCGGTTTTGGCAATTTGGGGTGTGTGGATGAGAAATGAGTCTAAACCTTAAACAAATGCACTGAGCGGTGAGTGCTTGTAGATACGAGAGATCAATGCGTGCAAGTCCGGCCTAAACCAAGAAATGGCCGTTCAGGACTTGTTTCGGTCACAAAGTGAAGGAGATGGGGTTGATCTTAGGGAGGGCGAAGAAGGTGTTGAGAATGTGAAGGTGTTGGCTATGAATGATCAGTATCGGAAAAGGCGAATCGGCTTGCGGGGTGTAAGCTATCGATTCCGGTGTTTGAATACGATTGTATCAACACTTGCCTCTGTTGTCTGGACTTGTCTTGTTTAAAAAATAGGATGGAGAACCTATTTATACAAGTCTTTTAGCCTAATCTTCGTATCGCGTGGGAAGTGGAGAAAGTGGAGTGATGGAGTAGTGGAGTAATGTGTTAGTGTCACACGACCAGGCTTGCCCACTTCTCCCATCATTACTTAACCGTCCATGACTTCCTGACACGCTCTTGTGATGGCATGTTATGCGCTGCACGCTGTAAACCGCCAGACCAATACCCCAGTATGCATCCCCCAGTTTGTGACATGATTGATGTCTGGAATGTGTGGGTCGTGGGACCCACAAAAGATAGCATGTAATGCTAAATTGAATAACTGCGTTATTCAGGAGGTCGATACTTGTGAAGTATCGTGTGTATTCTATGCACTCAGTCTTGCATCATGGTGTGGTAAAGTGACGGTGGTGATCACCAAGACGCCTTACTAACCAATTAACTCCTGACCAAGGTTGCATCATGAGTACAGGAAATACAAGGCTGCTCACGCATTAATTAATAATGCTATAAATTCACAGGGTATATGGGATTGTTACTATATGCTCCAACCTGGATGAATTTCGTGTATTTAATTCACAGAATGGGATTGTTGTCACATGCTCCATTCTAAGTGAATTAGTAAAGTGAATAAGTATTCAACACTTATTAATGGCTTTATCTTTTACATGATGTTAGCGCATAATTTTACAAAATGCTTTTACAATTTTAACCTTAAATGAAAATCCACCATCAACATTAAGTCCCATCCAATCCTAGCACGTAATGGTTACACTATTGTGGGGTAGGCATAAGATGGTGACATATACAAGCATAAGAAGACAAGATAAAGGAAGTCTACCTGGAGGGATTCTGACCAATCGTGGGCAATCCTCCATACGTGCGTGACCATGGGCCTTGATGGATTGGCTTCCTCCCTTAGGTGTTTGAGTTAGGGATAAGATTCTTCTTCTGCTGGTTGAATCGCTCATGTATCCAGATGCTCTTCTGATTCTTGATTAGGGCTCAAAAGAAAGCCTGACTTGGTCGGTGTCGAATCCCCATATATCGGGCGCTGTAATCGTTTTAGGGTTTCCTCGGCATATATGCGAGTGTAGAGATTTTGAACCACTTTTACGATTTTACAATAGGGCTTTCTCGCAGAAACTCCGTTTCCTCATCATGTCGAACACCAGTGGATCGTCTTCTTCATACCATCCAGGATCTTCCGTTAAATGTGCACGACCTGCGTCTGAGCTTCATGATGAATCCCCTTCTCGTGTTCTCCGAGTCAAGAAAATCATACCGGTTCGTCTCTTTTTCCTTTTCTGAACAATTGCTTGTTCTTCATAATGATCAGGTGAATAATCCTCTCATTCTTGCAGAGATATCCTACCGGAACATGTATGACGGTTATCGATGATGACGACTTAAACAGTCCTCTTCTTTCAAAATCAAACACGCCTACCCCTGTGGACCTCGAAGATGCTTGATCTCGGGTATCTTATCTTATGAATATCCCAATGCGGTCTTTCATTCGATGTTCGCATGAAATGTTTATCCTCCGGCTACCGAGATGTCGGTGGATTCTTAGTGCGAAGGAGTTTGTGCCTTTGTACACAAAGTTATGGAGAAAGTATGGCCATATCGCAACCCGGGAATATGGTAAAGACTTTGTTCATATGCTCTCGGTCACCGCGGTAAACTGCCTTCTTCCCATGATTGCTGAGATGGAGAATATTTCTATCCGCAACGTTGCTGAATCAAGCCTCGAAAAATGGGAGAATATGGTATCTACCTGCGAATCCATGGAGTTCAACGTGGGATGGTTGCGGCAGCGTCTTGATATCATCAAGGTCGATCGAGCGGGCATCCTCGTGAATGTTGTTCCTGCTGCGAAAGCTATCTTGGAAGAGGAGAAGGCTCTGGCTGCATAATCAAAGGAGGTAGAGCGGGCTGTACATGACTTGAAGAAAAGAACAAAAAGATATCAAGCTAGACTGGAGATGATGCTCTCAAGGAAATATAATCTTCTAGATGACCTCTTCTAAGTCGTATTTAGCTGTATTCCCTTATTTTTTATGTCAAAGTTTCTTGAACGTCTTTGCAGAATAAATTGCATTGGTTTTTGATTAGTGAAACGGGTTTTTTCATTGATGCATCTCTGAATATAATTGATGATATGTAATGAAAATAAATGCATGTATTGTTGACAGAGCAGATAGTGGCCAGGAATAATATGCCTTGAGCCACTTTCCATTGATGACTGCTTCCAATTTGCCTCCGTCCACCTTAATGATCTTGTAGTAGCCAGTATTGTAAGCCTTGGTGACTGTGTAAGGACCTTCCCATTTTGGTGAGAACTTTGGTGCGGACATGTCTTGTTGGATGTGTTTGGCCGTTTTCAAAACCACATCTCCCACTTTGAAAACACGTGATTTCACAGTTTTGTTGTATGCCATGGAAATTCTATTCATGTACACTGAGTGTGTTCTTCTGCTTTGTTTCTTCGAAATCCAGTGTCTAACTCCGCTACTCTAGAGTTAGAGGCTTGACCTCGTTCCGAGTGGATCCGATTCTGGTGCAATCTGGCCGATGGGATTTTGATTTCTTTGGGAGAATTGCATCCGCTCCGTAAATAAGTGAGTATGGGGAAACTCCAATGGAGCTTGGGTGATGTCTGGTATGCCCATAACGCCATTGGTAACTGGTCATGCCATTCCCTAGGATTATCGTGTACTGTTCGACTGATGATCCGGATCAATGTCTTGTTGGTACTTTCGGCTTGTCCGTTCCTTGAGGATAGTAGATGGTGGAGAAGACCTGTTTAATGCCATACTCTTCAAGTAACTCTCGTACTGTTTATTTATTGCGAAGGGAGTGCCATTATCGGTGATGATATGCTTAGGCACACCAAAACGACAAATGATATGTTCTTTAATGAAAGCATGAATTGTTGCTCTGTAGTCCCTCGCGGGGAATGGCTTCTACCTATTTGGTAAAGTATTCTGTCGCAGTTATGATGTACTCGTGCTGCTTTGATAATGGAGGGTTGATTTTCCCGATAATGTCCAGTCCCCATCTATAAAATGGACATGGACTACTTATCGAGTGCAGAGGGGTGGAAGGCGCATGAACAAGGTTCCCATGAATTTGGCATTTGTGACAGCTTTGAACAAAAGCGGCTGCGTCATCCTCCATGGTCGGCCAATAGTATTTCTCATGTATCTGAAGAAACAGTTTCCTCTTCCCTTGATGTTCTCATTCGTGTGTCTCCTTCAGCATGACTGAGACTTCTTTCCCAGCCAGGCATCGTAGTAGATCACCTCCGAAGCTCTTGCGATACAGGATCCCTTCGTGCAATACGAACTGCTTGGCCTTTTGCTTTATCTTGATAGCATCCTTTTGATTGGCGGAGTTGTTCCGTCACGGAGATAACTAATGTATGGCTCTCTCCGATCCCCAAAGATGGTTCACGTTAAAAATTTCCAATTGATGTGGCGGTGCTTGGCAATTTGAGCAGGACTTCTGAAGTAGTCTGGATTGAGTCTCCATCTCTGGCCAGTAATAGCCCAGGCGTTGAAGTCGTCGGTAAAGCGTTATCACCGGTGATTGTCCACAAATTTTGTTGTGAACATGACTCAACATAGTTGTGCTTCGTCATCCCAAGACATCTTGACGGGGAACCATCCGAGTTCCGATAATCTGACATACCATGAAGCATGAAGAAGTTCTCGGGGTTTTAAGACCGACCTTTCCTTGGGAAAGTGAGCTGTTGAGCTCTTGAATGATCGGAGTTCGCCAATCGTCGGTCTTGGTGTCTTTATATTGTGATAACCATGTCGATTCTATGGTTTTACTCTTTACTGTCAGGGTTTCTTCCGAACCTTCGAACTTCAATTTGGAAGCCAGTGTTGCTAGACAATCGGCGTGTTTGTTGTTGTTGCGACCGACATGGGTTATGATTGCATCAGCAAAATAGTTCAGTAAACTTTGTGCTTCTGATCGATATGGAGCTAGCGTTACTTCCTTCAGTGCATACACCCCATTCATCTGATTCACCAGTAACTTGGAGTCACCTCTTATCTCCAGACGCGTGACTCCTGCTTGCTTGGATATTGACAGCCCTATGAGGAAGGCTTCATACTCTGCTGAGTTGTTGGTGCATTCGAAGTCCAGCTTGAAGGAGTGTGAGAATACTTCCCCAGTTGGAGATACTAATACCACGCCCGCTCCTCCCGGTGATACTTGCTAGGGGTAGCAAATCCATCAAAATACAAGAGCCACACTTTTTCTTCCAAAATAGAGACGTCTGGAAATTCTCCGGGGAGATCTTCGTGTAGCCATGTAGTGCCTTCTCCGGGAAATGCTTGCCGGTAAGTCTCGCAAATCTGCTTGACCCTTGATAGCTCTAGGTGACGCTTTACGTTATGTCCAGCTCGACATTTGGAGAAGCCATTTGCTGTCCTTCCGGTCGGGACCGGCTTTGAAAGTAAAAACTTTACGAGGATCGGATTTAGACACGAGTATCACCCTATTAGACGGTAGGTAATGCCTAAACTTCGAATGGAATGGATCAAGGCTAAACATGCCTTTTCCGCTCTGGGGTATCTGAGTTCAGCGTCTCTCAATATTCGGCTGAAGTAGTATATGGGACATTCGATTCCTTCGTCGTCTTCCTGAGCGGGTAGAGCCCCTACGGCGGTGTCACTGAAGGCAGTGTAGAGATATAGCGGCTTCCCTTGTGCAGGAGACTTTATGATGGCTGGAGATGACAATATTCGTTGAATCTTTTGAAAAGCTTCATGTTGGGTTGCGGTCCAAACGAAGCTGGCTCATTTCTTCAATAAGGGGGTGAATGAAGCGGTAAGTTGGGCTAGACCAGGTATAAAACGTCGAATGTAGTTTACCTTGCCCATGAAACTCTGGAGCTCCTTCACAGTTCGTGGGGGCGGCATTGTGAGGATAGCCTGAGTCTTGGATTGGTCTACCTTGATCCCTTCTGCAGTTACTTGGAATCCCAGAAATTTACCTGAAGAGACGCTGAAAGCGCACTTCAAAGGATTCATCTTCAATTTGTATTCTCAACACCTCTCAAACACTTGCCGTAAGACGCTGGTGTGATCTGTTCGAGCCCTTGACTTGACCACGATATCATCTACATAGTCTTCTACTTGTTTATGTATCATGTCGTGGAAGATTGCCGTCATAGCACGTTGATACGTTGCGCCGGCATTCTTTAAACCGAATGGCATAACAGTATAGTAAAAATTGCCAAGAGGGGTTCAGAAGGCTGTCTTACTTGCATCGTGCTCATACATCCTTATATGATTGTAGCCGCTGTAACCATCCATGAAAGAAAACATGTCGTGTCCGCTAGTGGCGTCTACTAACATGTCGATGTTAGGCATAGGAAAGTCGTCCTTGGGGCAGCACTTGTTCAAGTCTCTAAAATCCACGCAGCACCGAATATGTTCGTTTTTCTTCTTTACTGAGACCACATTAGCTAACCGGGTCGGATGATGAATAGGTCTGATGAAGCCAGCAGCTAGTAACTTCTGAATTTTGTTCTTGATTTGTTCTTCTACTTCATGTCTGAATTGCCTCGGAGGTTGCTTGATTGGCTTGGATCCAGGTATGACATGTAGGTGATAGGTGACCAATTTTTCATCTAGACCAGGCATTTCCTCGTATGTCCAGGTGAACACATCTTGGTACTCCTTGAGTAGTTGAACAAGACTCGTACGTTCGTCGTGGGACAGTCGAACTGATAGAGACCGGCCTGGGAGATTCTTCATTCCCGATGTTAACAGTCTCGAGCTCGTCAGTTGTGGAATTGGTTTCATCTTGTAGTTGTCGCGGGGTATCTAATACTTCCTCTTGTATTTCATCGTTCCTGCAGCATTCAATTGGGCGGAGAGAGTGGGTGCCAGTCTCTCCTGCTAATTGCTAACAGAGGCGCTGGTATATTGTCTTCCCCTTCTGGTCACGTTTCTCCTAAAAGTGCGTTCCCTTTTGGTGTGAACGTGGGTTGAAGCTTCACTGGATAAAGATGGACGCCTCGTCAGAGAAGGCGTGTCATGGTGCTTGGCCCTCAGTGATGCAAGTCGGTCTTCTTCCTGGATTGAAGCCCACGTGGGTAGTGGGGTGCACAGGACTTTGTATGATCTTCCCTGCGAAGTATCTTTTGGCTCGAACAGCTCCACTCCGCATATTGGCGCGTACGGAGACAATGATGCAGGAATACATATGACTTTCTCATTTAGCATGGTCTTCAGGCACTGGTGATACGTTGAAGGAATGACCTTGTTGTCGTGAAGCCACGGTCTCCCCAGTATCATATGGTAGTCCGGCTCCTTTTCTATGACTTCAAACTTTGCTCTTGACTCAACGGGTCCCTACTGCGATAAATTGATTGACATACCCGTATGTCTTTGGTCTCGATTTCCTTCAAGTCCGTCATCGTGGTGGGCTGTCGTACAATCTTGCATGGGCTAACCTTGGCTGTCTTGAGAGTCTTGAGAGTAATCACATTCAAAGATGCTCATGTGTCGACGAGGGCCCTCCTGAACTCTGAACCCTTGATGTGAGCGGTAACAAGTAGGGCCCGGTTGTGACCTTCCTCTGCCATCATGTCGTCCTCTGTGAATGTAACATTATTTACAGATGTTTCCGATACAGTTAAGATTTCTGGACGAGAAGGAGTCAGGTGTACGTCCAGAGCCATTTTATTAACTGCAGCAAACGTCTCTGCCCGTTGATTCTTCGAGAGATGCAAGAGTTCACACAAGCTTTCCACTCGAGATGCCGCTTCCTGATCCACTGGCCTCTGGTTCGTAGTAAAACTATTGATATGAGGGGAACTAGTCCCCGGTGTAAAGGTCTCTGGAACGCTCATCTCTGATGTCATCTTGATGAGGAGATCAAGTATGCCGTTTACCGCTTCTTTGATCAGCTCCGTGTTCTTCGTGTGAATCTCCATTACCCGTGCTAGTTCGCTTAATGTTGGGAATCTGTTGGAGGAACCATCAGGATTTGATACCGTCGAGGTGGTCCTAAGACCAATCATCTCGAAATTGAATAAATGGTATTGAGGAAATTGACTTTACAACCGAGAGATTAACCTCCTACTGTGGTCGCCAATTGTTTATGGGTGAAAACTATTTCTGCCGGTTTTCGTAATTTGGGGTATGTGGATGAGAAATGAGTCTAAACCTTAAACAAATGCACTGCACGGTGAGTGCTTGTAGATTCGAGAGATCAATCTGTGCAAGTCCGGCATAAACCAAGAAATGGCCGTTCCAGACTTGTTTCGGTCACAAAGTGAAGGAGATGGGGTTGATCTTAGGGAGGGAAGCGAAGAAGGTGTTGAGAATGTGAAGGTGTTGGCTATGAATGACTTGTATCATAAATCTGAACTGGCTTGCAGGATGTAAGCTATCAGTTCCGGTGTTTTAATACGATTGTATCAACACTTTCCTCTGTTGTCTGGACTTGTCTTGTTTAAAAAATAGGATGGAGAACCTATTTATACAAGTCTTTTAGCCTAACCTTCGTATCTCGTGGGAAGTGGAGAAAGTGGAGTGATGGAGTAGTAAAGTAATGTGTTAGCGTCACACGACCAAGCTTGCCCACTTCTCCCATCATCACTTAACCGTCCATGACTTCCTGACCCACTCTTGTGATGGCACGTTGTGCGCTGCACGCTGTAAACCGCCAGACCAATACCCCAGTATGTATCCCCCAGTTTGTGACATGATTAATGTCTGGAATATGTGGGTCGTGGGACCCACAAAAGGTAGCATGTAATGCTAAATTGAATAACTGCGTTATTCAGGACGTCGATACTTGTGAAGTATCGTGTGTATTCTATGCAGGTACTGCATCATGGTGTGGTAAAGTGACGGGTGGTGATCACCAAGACGCCTTACTAACCAATTAACTCCTGACCAAGGTTGTATAACCAAGCCGGTGAAGTTGGACGGACGAGATGATCTTTGAGACACTCATCTGCGACCGTTAATGGAATTAGGGTTTTAGAAGAGGTGTGCAAGAATCCCTCTTCAGCCTGGTCGAATCCAAGCTTGGGATACGATTTTGGCCAGGCCGATTGTACATGCGTGTAGACGGCATGACGGTGTAGGCGACCATACCCCATTATCTCACGAAAGTATGATCTGAACCACTCAATTCGTCCGGCAAAGTCGAGTGGTCGAGATCAGTTTGCGACATAAAACGAGTGCAAACAAAAGCCGCGCATCGTGCCAACTTCGGGCGCACGTTACAAGACGACCAATCTTGGTCGGTCTTGGCCGATCGGTCTGGAGTGTAGGTGATAGGCTGGTGTTCACGCCTATACCTGACTGTCCCATGAAAACGTGATCTAAGCCACTCAAGTCATCCGGCGAAATTGAGCGGTCGAGATTAGTTTGCAATTGGGAAGTGTAACCACGCTAGTTTGGGCGGACGATTTGGGATAACCAGGCATGGTATGCCTTGGACGACCAGGTGAGGGGATAGATGGATCCACGGTGGTCATGTTGGTATGACCGGACCTGCTTAATCTAATCTTGGGCCCTCCACTCGTGCCGGAGAAGATGGACGCTCGTGATGCTCAAAACCCTAATTTTGGCTTTCACGGCCGTGTAACCATGCTTTATTCGGGCGTACGAATTGGGATGACCAACCATGGTTGGTCCTGACCGATTGGTCAGGTATGTAGGCGGACCCACGGTGATTGTGTTGACATGCTCTGGGCCTTTTGAATCTACATCTACACCCTCCATCTATACCTGCGAAGATGGATGGTTGAGACTGTTTTGTGACACATGTAATGTGCCGCAAACCCTAATTTAGGATTTTCCGCCCATACCGCTCTGGTTTGGACGTTTTTGCAAGCTATGCCAATCTGGAGGCCGACCATGCGGGGTCCGCGTTGGTTCGGCGGCGAATATTCCATACACGCTTGGGGTTATGGAATTGATCTGGGGCTATCCAATCATCTTTGGTGAAGTTGGATGATCGAGATCATATCCAGACTCCGGATGCTCAATCGGGCTAGTATAACACACCGAGAGTTGCTCAATCGGGCTAGTATAACACATCGAGAGTTGCAGCCTGTACGTGTATTTCCTACATGCTTGGAGGTTCGTGTTGCTCTGCGGAGAGCAACACTCAGTCGTCATGCCGCACTGATAATGAGTACAGGAAATATAAGGCTGCTCACGCATTAATTAATAATGCTATAAATTCACAGGGTATATGGGATTGTTGCTACATGCTCCAACCTGGATGAATTTCGTGTATTTAATTCACAGAATGGGATTGTTGTCACATGCTCCATTCTAGGTGAATTAGTAAAGTGAAAAAGTATTCAACACTTATTAATGGCTTTATCTTTTACAAGATGTTAGCGCATAATTTTCTGGCTTTTATAATTTTAACCTTAAATGAAAATCCACCATCAACACCTCTACACTAACCTTAACTATTCTAAATCTAGTTATCTAAAATAAAAACAAAAATTTAGGATTGTTATTTGGAATTGGGTTTTAGTTTTTGATTATCATGAAAATTGAAAAGAAAAATATTTTGGTATTTTAAACAATATTTTTGCAACAAATAATTTAAGTTAAATTTCTTTAATACGTTCGTTTAATCAATCAATAATTTAACTATGTAACTCTGAAATTTCCTCATCAAATTCTTACGAAAATTAACTGAATCGGTTGATATGTGCACTAACATATACCGATTCCTCCTTGATATTCATTCACAAAGAACACCCAAAATCAGTACATATTACTGACAACAAAGACATATTATAAGAATCCGTGGTTATTGAGGTACATATGTACCGATTCTAGTAATTTTAAATATTTTTCTTGTCAAAATCGGCATATGTTCATATCAATAAGACCCGATTATGGGTATTAAAAAACTAGCAGAGAGCTTACATTTTTTTCCCAAATCTATAATCGATATACAAATAGACTCCCATGGCGAAATGTAACAACTCCATGTGTTCATACAAATATACATTTAATTGGTCTTCCACTTGTTCTTTGTGTTCATTTTCTTTAACTAGGAACAATTACGTTTTAGAAAATTCATTTTGAATCACAATCACATTGGTCCAGTGATTCCTCATGTTCTTCATTGTCGTAATTATTCACATTAACCTACCATCATTGGTAATTTTTTCTTTTCTTTAAAGCATTCTTTCGAGGAATTAATTATTGGTTAGTTATCATTTCATTAATTGGTTGAGGAAGTAATCATTGACTACCCACCCAAAACCCCGAGAAGATTGAGACTCATAATCGGTTAATATGTTGTGATACATCATACATATACTGATTATGCTGCAAATGACCTATATATTAATTTATGTTTATCGATTTGGAGTGTGTTTCGTGAATAAAGAATATAAACCCAAAATTGGTCTACGAGTATATAAACATCTTCCGTGTCTGGATTGATTGTTCTTAAAAAAAGATTTTTTATCATGTATTGGTGATGAATAACATTATTTAATTTCTAAATTAACAAGATTAAACATTCTATTAATCAACCAAATTAATATTAATTAATTAAAAATAAATTAGCCATTAAAAAAATAGTTGGTTAAGGGGTTTTTCCTTCTATTTCAAAATTTTACTGATATGCCCAAAATAATCTTTACAAATGCCAAACTAGCCTGGATTCCAAAACGGTCGTACTTCCATTTATTCCAGTTACTTTGATATAAAAACAAATTTTTGTTAGAGGGACCATTTTTTGCACTCCTCGGGTCTTTTTTTGCTCACCTTTAACAAAAATCTAAAATAATAACTGAAGTTTGATCGAGTTATGTATCTCTATCATATTTGTTTGCCTGGTAAAACACAGTCTAGGAATTAGTAATTTAGCATTACAAATAAACTAGTCTATTACTGTTATGATTTTAGTACATCTAACAGTAGTGACAGAGACGATTGATAGATAACTTAGATTACACCGCTACCCGCAGAGCCAGCAGCCTTTCTTCTTTTCTTAATTCATTGATTCATTTCTTTTACAGACTCTAAGCTTAAATAGCTACACAACTCTAAAGCCTAACCTAGAATCACAGCTAGTAAGAGGCCAAGTGGTTGCATCTAGTCAACCTATTACATTTGATAACAACACCCATTAGTACGTTAAACACCATTACTATACCCTTTACTAAAGTCAGACACTCGATTTATTCGAAAATGCTACACTTCCCCCGCTCCTTTCCCACATTACGTGTCATCGTTCTTAGCCCTTGATCTCTGGATTGAGATTAACAGGGGGTCCCATTATTATTGGTTTTAACCAACAGATACTTGACACATAGGCGGGGGAAAGGAGTGGGGAAGGGAGCGGGGACGTTTAGCATTTTCGCGATTTATATGGACACTCCTCTCTCATAACAGGTACATGACAGTTACTTCACCTTTTCAGGTCGTCTTACCATCTTTTTGTTGAGAATCAACCGATGATGTTCGAGAATTCCAACTACCCGAATTCAAAGTTACCCGAGATACACCGCTCTCAGTTACCCAAGATACACCGCTCTCAGTTTTCTCCAACAACTTATTAGATTTTTCTTCCGTGACATATAATGATTGAAGATTACCACTACAAAGTACAAACTAAAGATTTCTTTTTAAGTGTAAAAACTAAAAGAATATAAAACTACAAGGCCGTTATATAGAGGATAACGATTTATCCAATGTGTTCATTTTCACATTTAATGACTTTATTGGTGTGTAAAAGAAATGAAAAATGATCCTTAATTATTGGTTTGTATAATGTTGTGAATTATGTAATAGAATATGCATGAAATGAATTCGAGGACACAATTTTTAGTTCATGCAGTTTTTTTTTCCTGATCTGTCAGTCCCGCTCCTAGTTAGTAATTCGGGGTACGGGGACAAGTTCGGGACGGCATATGTACGGGAATTATACGGATTCGGATAAGTCGGATTCGGTCAAAAAATCGGTCAACAAAACGTTGTTCGGTAGGTAGTTCGGAACGGCATACGTACGTGTATAATTCGTTTTAGAAATGTGAGTTCGGTACTCAAAATTCGGCTTACATACATAGTAAATTGATAAGTATTATAACCTTACATGACTAATTTATATATCGATTTCGTCATCCTGCGGTGAAATATATATATGATATGACTTATTATGTGAAAAAAAGAATATTTTTAGCATGGTTGTGTAACAAGCATGTCGACTGCTAAACAAGAACCGGCATAAAACAATGGGTAGTTGTGTGATAGACATAAATTCTAACATAATATACTATTAAGTATACTCCCTCCGTTCTTTTTTAATAGGCTGGTTTTGTTTTTTGAGAAAATTAAGGAAATTAAGAGAGCCAATCATTGAAAGTGGTCCTCATGATACTTGTCAATAAAAGAAGTGAAGTGAAATGGTCCCCATGACACTTGTCAACAAAAGAAGTAAAGTGAAATGGTCCCATGACACTTGTCATCAAAAGAAGTTAAGAGAAAAATGGTCCAAGAAAAATAAAGTAACATTTGACTTTCCCAATTAGGAAACCAGCCTATTTTTTTGTAACATTTATTTATAGAAACCAGCCTATTATTTAAGAACGGAGGGAGTAATATATACACAAAATTAACTCTAAAAATAGCACAAAGAACAATGGTTGAGCGTTAGACTTGGGAGATGAGGTCTCTTGTTCGAACCCCATCTCATTCAGTTTATTTAGTCTTTAACTAAACCATCCGAATTTCATGCCCGAACTATTCGCGACATCGAATTCAAAATCCATAAATTCAGTTTTTTTTAGTCTATTCGCCACTCCATAAAATCCGCGTACCATATTCGGGGTTTCAGTAATTCGGCCGTTTGGTTCATATTCAAAGTTGAAGTGTTTATTTTTTATTTATTTTCCGAATTTTATTTTTACTTTACAATGTCATAGCTCTTGATATTTATGACTTAATGTTTTAAAAAAAAATATCTAAATTAATAGATGTTGCTAGAGGTGTAAAACGTGTTGGCCCGGACAAACCCGGCACACGAAGTCGCGTGCTTCACGTGCCATGTCTTGCCGTCTTTGTCTTTGTGCTAACGATTTAAACGTCTTTGTCGTGTCTTTGTGCTTTACTAGTCAAAAGCTAGGCACAAGACAGATGCCACGGCACAAGACACGAATAAACGTGCCGTGCTGTGCCATGCTGGCACACGTGTTATAAATAATTTGAAATCACTTAATGTATATATTAAGTCGGACATTATCACAAGATTTAATTAGACAACATATCATTTGAAATTATTTCAAGTAATTAACAAGTTTATTCAATAAAAAGAAATAACCCATCAAATATAAAATTGGATTATTGTCATGTAAATTAATGTTCTAGTTAAATATAAGTGACGACATTATAACAATGATATTGAAATATATTTTCTAAATATTAAGGTATTACATGTGTTGTTATAAATAACCCAACATAAAATGTTAAAAACTAGCTAGAATAGTGACTCTTTTGTGAAATATACAAAAGATGTGATGTATTATGCCTTGTTATATGATGTATTTGTACATGTTATGACGTGCTCTCTTAACGTCTTTGAGGCTGAATTTGGGCCACGTGCTTATCCGTGCCGCGTCTTTGTCTTTGTGCTCTTTTGTGCCAATTAGTCAAACCAAAGACGTCCCATTTAACAAACGTCTTTGTCTTCCGTCTTTGAGCTAAGTCACGTGTTGGGCTTGGTTGTGCTCAAATTTTAGCGTCTTTGTCTTTAGGTTGTGCTCGTCTTTGGCACAGCCCAATTTACACCTCTAGATGTTGCCTTTAATAAAACAAAACAAATCTTCAAATGCAAATGCCAACAAACGTAGATCATTTGTCTAGACTCCGGGCACTAGTTTATACGACAAATTCTAGTTACAATGCATATTTTGATCCGCAAGAATGTTGTGTAACAGTGTCATTGTACATTTGGTTCATCAAGCAAATTTAGTAGACTGAGTAAATTTTAATTAAGGGTCACTAAGCAAATTCTAAATCACAACAAATTTCTGTCGCAACTCCCAACAGTATACTGAATGTTACAGTTGTAGATTTTGCGTATAATGTCGCTTCTTTTCTCTCAGCCAAATAATTTTGAATTTATTACAACATATATTTTGGATCATCAATTTTGGCTTTTTATTTTTTTAATTGTCGGCCAAATGATGACTACTTACAAACTATTTTTTGAAGGATATCCTTTTCATTAGAGAAAATGGGTCATTTGTCCAAAAATATTTAAAACACGGTTCAAATGGACGAGTAAAAAAAAGTACGGGTGAAATTGCCAAAAAAAAAATAGCAAGGATGAAACTGGATGCATCCTGTGTAAAATAAAAATAAGAAAAAAATATTTGAAAATGGACAGGATGAAACTGGTTACATCCTGCCTATTTTTAAATTTTTGTCCATTTAAACAGTATCTTTTTAATTTTTGGCTATTTAAACAGTATCAAAACCTAAGTGTCTTTTTCACCCAGGAATTGTTGATTTTGGTCTTTTTGACCAATTTTGTGTTTTCATTATCACACAAAATTGGTAAAAAAGACCAAAATCGATGGGTGAAAATGACATCCAGATTTTGATACTGTTTAAATGGACAAAAATATAAAAAATAGCCAGGATGTAATAGGTTTCATCCTACCCATTTTCAAATACTTTTTCTTTTTTTAATTTACATCCAGTTTCATTCTTACTATTTTTTAAGTTTAAGTCAGGATGAATCCAGTTTCATCCTTGCTATTTTTTTTTATCCATTTCACCCATACTAATTTTTACTCGTCCATTTGAACCAGGTTTTAAACATATTTGGACAAATGATCCATTTTCGGTGTCCAAGTGAACAGTGGCGGAGCCAGAACATAAAAGATGGGGAGGCCACTAACTACAACTTAGAAAATTAGGACAAAATCTGCAATTATCCTAGATAATTTTGCAAAATGTTGGGGTGGCCATGGCAACCCACAGCTTACATGTAGCTCCGCCACTGCAAGTGAAGAAGCCAGAAAAATATATGACGAGGCCACCATATAGTGGATAACAATTTATTGGATGTGTCCCTTTCACATCAATGAATTTAGTTTTTCCGAATTGCTATTTAATGACTTTATCGGTGTCTACTATGGGGTGGACATAGTAGTTGGTAGAATGTGCATGAACCCAGGAAACAGTTTTTGGTTCATGCAATATTTTTTTTAGTGTCCAGCCAAACATGTTTCAATTTTTATTTTTCCATTTATATGTTTTAATTACTCTTCATCAGTTTCGATTCAAGAAATTTATTAAAAGAAAATTTGTTTTTGTGCAGAGATATGTGAGTTATGTACACTAATTTTCTTGAGAAATCCTCGTGGAAATACAACGGATTGGGTCAAGCATCACAGGAGGACATGTTTCAGTCAAACATAGTTTGACGGACAGAGTTAAATGGGTTCTCCTGTTTCTTTTAAAATCGGTTGGAAATGACTTTGTAGTCCCTTAGGTGGTTAACTTAACCTGTCCTGGCTACTCGTTCCTTCATTTTCGTTTCTTCTTCGCTGAAAATCGCTGAAAATGAGAGTCCCAGCCTCACGGCGCGGACTCTAGGGAGTAAAACCTAATTTTTCTTCACCACCAAAGTCATCATCTTCCAATATTTCAGTTAATTGAGACAATCATACTTCAGTTGAATTCAAAACCCACGTTTATAAGTAAAGGAATCACTAATTTTAACTATGAAACACGGTCAAATTGAAGAAATTTTAGTAAGAACGGTGCATCATCAAGCAATCGGAAACCATAGATTTTCTTCAATGTCGGGTACAAAAGACTCGTTTACGGGTCAGGTAATTCTATAGCTTGTATTTACTAAATAATTTAATATAGTTTTAGTTTGAAATATGTTTGATATTATGGAGGATGCAAACATGACTCTTGGAATTCTTTGATCGATGGACAATGGGTATGTTAATTGTAGTTTGTGGAGCAATTGAACTAGCTCAGAAGTTGTTTGGTGAAATGCATGACAAGGTCTTTTTTTTTTTCATTGATAGTTTTGATTAATGAGTACTCAAAATGTATAATTAGGCTCCCGTTGTGTTATAAATTACACTCAAAACCTAAATGGTTGTAATAAGCAATTGGAAGCAGGTGATGTTTTCAACTTAGTATGGTGGCTGTTATATTTTCTTTTATTTTTTTGAGCTATGTCTGAAATTGCAAATAATGCATTGTTCTGCGAAAACAAAAAAGTTCCTTTCGATACTTTTTAACGAATAAGGGCATTTTTGTAGTGCCACAATGGGCACATGCTGTGTGCGACTTGTAAAACAAGGGTAAATAATCGTTGTCCCACCTGCAGACAGGAGCAGGTGTTCAGCTTTGGAGAAGGTAGCTAAATCCCTTGTGTTGATGGTAAGTGTGATTATTGTACAACTCTTTTTTTTCTCTCGCCTTGCAATGTAGAAGAATCTCTGAGTAATAAACTCTAATAACCCATTCATGTTACAAGAATCTCTGATAAACCATCATTTTCTTTAGTGGCCCTTCAGTGATAAGTTAGTTTAAACATTCTGGTATAAAAACCATTACCAGTGTCAAACTGTTGGTATTCTAAGAAAAGAGTTGTTATCGCTTTGTTATTTCACTTCATGATGGTGACGTGGTTTAATACTACAAATGGTCAACCAAATCACTATATAAATCAACAGTAGATGTTCAAATTTTTAGAGAAGAAATCATTTGTTCTCTCTTACTAAGGTTATTAAATTTCCCTTCTTTCTTTTTTTGTTTTTCACTTCAGTATTCAACTGTTTTGGGGCCAAAGACATCTACCTGCACTTTGAAGCCTTACAATTGAAATGACCCCTGTTTACATGGGATTCTTTCGCTTCATAGAAGACTAAAAAAGACGCTAGGAAGTGCAACTACAGTTTGGAAGTATGAGCAAATGGAAGAAAACGCACATGGGAAGGTACACCGCGAAGCATACGGGATAGTCACCAAAATCGAGACAAACTGGGGTAGCAAGCGAAAATGGCATTTTTTTTTCTCCTAGAGGGGATAGGAAATAGCAAAAGAACCAATAAGTTGGGGTGTGCATGCCAAACCTTTATAGTATGATTCTTCTTTTTTATGTTGTTGGCTAACCCTTTTAGCTTTTCATGGTTTTGAAACAGCTTTTGTGAATTTCCATCTCATTTTAAAATGGTCTGGTTATTTTTGTTTATGCAGGGCAGTTTCGAAATATTATCTCTAACGGGTTCCTTCGCTATCAATAGTTCAGGTGGACTACGCAGCAGAACAAATGGGTTAAGTGTCTCATTGGCTGGCCCCGACGATTGCATGGCTGGGGAGCAGTTGCTTCTGTTATTAGCTTCTAACAAAATCCAAGTAAGACATTACAAGGTTACTTTTACTCTGACATTAATACGTAGCAGAGGTGAACGTTTTGCCAAATACACTTTGCTGGCTCCAAATATTAATTTTATTAATTACCTACGTATAACATGGGTCAAGGCTACAATAACTTTTTAGCCGTTGGAATTAGATGCTCCACACATGACATACAGGTTTTTTTTTTTTTGTTTTTGTTTTTCGAAACAGGTTATGTTAGATTGCTGCGTGGTTAAGATCTCATTTACATGTGTCATGGATTGGATGAAAGATCGTTAAAACTGTGTGTATTGCCCTGGTGTTCTCCCTTGATAATCATTTTGTCAAAGAGATTAATGAACGCAATAGTGTTGTTAGTCTTTAATCATGTCTTTTTCGTCATCGGCCCCCCACCATGCGGTTATCTAATGGGGTACCCTTGGTCGACATTCACAGATCTCTAATGCTTCTGCAGGACCCTAGCTTGTCATTTATGAATTGTCGTTCTTTTCCTGGTTCTAATGCTTCCGCAGGACCTTACCATTATAAGAACACGGTCCTATAAAATAAATTGAGATCCACGCTAAATAGTAGTATAAAATAAGTTAGGTCATCTTGTCCTTGGGCGGATAAATTATATTGGGTAAGTGATTCACACGGTTGTATAGATTTAATCAGGTCGAATTCCAGTTACAACTTACAACATATACCAAAATTTGGAATTTGAAAAACATTTTGTTTAATTGATATGTAGTACTGTTTTACATCAAATGTGTTTAGGTTGGTGTATTTGCCGTATCAAATTTAGTCCTAACCATCGGAAACATCTAAATCCTTGAAGCTTGAACCCAATACCCAAATCCACACAAAATCAACATCCCCGACTACTGCTACCTACTTTCAACGACTCCGCTTCATCCTTTTTTCCATTTCTCTTCTTGACAATTTTTGTTTTTTTCCTAGGGAATTCAGGAGTCAAAATGATAGGTTTTAAGAGTTGCGTTTGGGGATTTAATGGTTTATTTGTTATTGGATTCTGAATCCAAAATGATGAAAGGTCTGGGTTTTGTTTGCTATGAGAACTGAGGATGATTGAATTGGACGGATGGAATGATTTGTGGATGTTTGAATGATGATTAGGCTTCTACTACTAGGTCTTAATACATTGATGGAAGTCAGTCTGCTTTGAGCAAGAAACTAGCTCTCTCGTATGCATTTGAGGCATGAAAATGTGCTTCCTGATCGTACTTGACAAAATGCATCATTCAAAGCACCCAAACAACGGAAACAACTTGACAGGAAAGTTTATCTCCTTATAGAAGTCCTTAAGAGTTTTTAATCATTTCCTCATGTATTTCCCAAGAGTCGGTAGCATTTTGAGAGGTAATGCTGAATCTGTTCTACCTTCTCAAATTGATGAACCCGAAAATACCTAAAGTATCTCGACCATGTGAACCACTTTCTTTGCGGAAACAAGTAGAGTATCCTGCATATCTTAGTGGCAGTTGTGTAGGATGGGTCCAATCATCTAGATGATATGCACACAATGGTTGTTCAAATTGTGGCAATCGATACTTATCATCATCTCCCTCACTGTGACTTTGTAAAGCTCTTCATCGAATTGAGCTAGTTGAGCACATTTTGCCATTATATCTTTTCTCATGAAGAATTGAGTTTGTATGAGGGTATAATTTTGGTTTCCCAAGAATACGAAACCGAAACTATTAACTGTGGTTTAAGAATACGAAACCGAAACTATCCCAAAATTATTAACTAAATGATTTAAGAAGTAACCACAGTTGACTTATTAACTATAGTTAAGGGGTAAAATTGGAAGTAAATTATGAAACTTAAGAAATGTGAACGGACAACCGATTCTGTCCTTCAATTTTGGTTGATTGAATCGTTTTCCTTCTATAAAGATTGACCCAATACTTTGGATTTCCACGAGGTCTCCCCAATTTTCTTTTATTATTGTTGTTTATGGAAACTCTAATTTTTTAAGAAAAAATAAATAAATAAGGGGAGGAGCTCTAACATACTCAGATTGACCCCATTTAACATTTTGGCATTTATCTAAAGACTTAAATGCCTAGACAAATAAAGCTCCCACGTTGAATGGTGAGGAAACCCTCGCTTTCTATTGGCCGAAGTAGGTCTTTTTTGAGTTTTGTGAAACGAGCGTTTTGGTGAGGACACTTGGCAACGTATGATTTGTTTAAAAAGAATAGGAAAAGATAAAAAAAAGGAAACCAAATTCAATTCGGAATTATCGAGGACACTTGGCAACATATGATTGGTATGAAAAGAATGAGAAAAGATTAAAAAAAGGAAACCAAATTCAATTTGGAATTCGCGAGGACACTTGGCAACGTATGATTGGTTTAAGAATTACGAACTCAAAAGGAAAAACCTAACCTACCGTGTTTGGAATTTTAAGGAAGTCCAAATTCAATTTGGTAATCGAGTATCTACTGTATAAGGACTCTTTTTTCCAAATTAATATATAAAGGGGAAAAATCCACATATTTTCTTCCAAAATAAAATGAAAAAATAAACAAAATATACACATATTCTTCGCCTATTTAATGTGTTTGCCCGCCACACCAAATTAAAAGTACATCGTCACGAGGCAGGGCGAAGCCCCGCGCACACCAAATCAAAAATGCATCGCCACACGCCCCGCGCATATCAAATTATAAATGCACCCCACGAGGCGGGGCGAAGCCCCGCACACACTAAATAAAATATGCATCCTCACGGGGCGGGCAAAGCCCCACACACACCAAATCAAAAATGTATCTCCACGGGGCGGGGCCAAGCCCCGCGCACACCAAATCAAAAATGCATCTCTACGGGGCGGGGCGGAGCCCCAAACACACACCAAATCAAAAATGCATCCCCACGGGGCGGGGAAAAGCCCCGCGCTCACCAAATCAAAAATGCATCTCCACGGGGCGGGGCGAAGCCTTGCTCACACCAAATAAAAAATGCATCCCCATGGGACTGGGCGGGGCGAAGCCCCAACACCAAATTAAAAGAAATAAAATGCCCGATGCGTAGCACAGGCACAAATCTAGTTTTATTTTATTTTTGTTGCCAGATAACCATTCACGAGAAAAGAAAATTTGGAGATTTTTTTTCCCTATTCTTTCTCTTTTTCTCCCAAAACAAAAACTACTTTAGCTTTTCTTGCTCAGATCTACTTCCCAAATGGACCAGGCCTGAGCATGGATTTCAATTCTTGTGTTTCAATTATAAGATCTTTTTGTTTAGTTATTTTTTCTTGAGACTTCTTCAATTTTAGCTTTATTATTTATTATTTTTTTTGTTGTCTACACTTTAACTGTTGTTACTCTTTATCCTTATATGATTCTTGCATTCACCTTACGATGATTCTCATTTATTTTAATAGATTTTTTCTTTCATTATATGGATTTTCAAGTACGATGTCGGATTTCGGATATCGGCATTATCAATTCTTCAATCAAGATTTTGGGCAGATTACTCAATCTTTATTAGAACATCAATTTTTCAAGAAGATAACCTATCAAATGGTCGATAATGTTAAGAAGACCGTTGTCTATCTAATCTAATCAGTTCTATCATTTTTGTATTAGGTCGTTTTTCAGAGTTTATTTTTTCCCTTACTGGAATATTCGATGTTGTATCGTCACAAGTATGTTGCTTCAGTTTTACTCTGATTCTTGATGTACTTGAGATGCATATAATTTTGATTTTCTATTAATAAATAAACTGGAAGAAGCTTTATATATATAAAAGGAAGAGAATCATCTATCTAGTGAGGCAAAATGTAGCAGTTATAAGAAGTAAAGATCTTAACATGGCATTTAATCTCTTTTTTGGGTTTCAATATGCAGACAGAAAGGCTAACAAAGTCGCAGACTTATTGGAAAAAAAAACTGAGAGGAAGAAATGAGGTTTCTGCAGTTTTTTGCATGATGCACTTTTATTTTTAGTTCCTATCATAGCTTTTAACACAGTCAAAGCTCAACCTATATGTAATCTAAATGTGAACCATGTATCAGCTTCAAATAAAGTTAATCCGACAGATTCAGTCATCGAAAGAACAACTCAACTTGAGTTAGTTTCTAATGAGACTGAATCGCAAATTAACATATTTTCTCTTTTAATAATCCATCTTATTTCAAAAAAAAATAAAAATAAAAAATAATCACCATGCCATTCAGGTACGTACATACATGTGTACTTTGTTTTGTACAGTATCAGAACTACCAGTTTTGGTGCCACACATATTAGTAAAAATAAAAGAAGAAAAACAGATGATCTTTAGCCGTCTGGGCCCTAATTTCTCTCTAAGCGGCAGGACATCATCATCTTAATGTGCAAATTAGGCTTTCCCATGGTCAAAAATTCACTCATTCGTTTAGTCTCTCACTCGATTTGATAGTGATTAAGGATTTTTGCCTCGATTCCATAGCCCTTGATCTACGTACTGCCCTCACCAAAATCAAAACATACACCAAAATATTTCAAAATAGTGAATCGCTTTCTTCAATCTTTTAATTTAGTTTAACCTAATCAATGCGTGATGATTTTCCTAAGTGAATATGTTTATACAGTTTTGGATTATTTTTCGATCGATCTAGAGAAATAAATAAATTAATCAAAAAAAAGAGGTACAAAAGGCTTGTACTTCCAAGAATACAAAACAAGCTCATTTGATAGTTGGGATCCAAAGAGAAGTAAAAATAACAGCGGTTTGAAATACAACATTTTCCCATTTATTCTTATAAAATGGAGTGCTTCGTAATCTTTAAAAGCTAAAGCACAATAGACTGCAACATGCTTCCGTCTTCGTCTTACCACCAATGCCTCTCGCATTAACTTCATTCTGGATCGCCTACAAGCTGGAACGAGAATTAGTTATCTACCATGTTTGTTTATCATGAAACACACTCCACGGAGGCACCAATGAGTAATTTGACACGCCATAATTAGGCATTTAGTTTATTTTTTTCTCAAAGGAAAGGGGTAATTGGGTAAACTTTGTATTAAAATGGAAAAGAAGATAAAAAGGGTACAACAGCTTGAGGCCCGCCCAACAAGCCGAATTCCCCGGCCCAGTTAGCTATCTCTGTCACTAGCTACCTCCCGATTTGAGATTATATCATTAAAGTGAATTAGCCTAAACCAATTATTAATTTTGATCCCATTGGTATATGAGTCTCATAACCTCAATAATAATCATACCCACTAAATTGTCTCTTTTCTGGGTCATAACATTTCTTATTCTTTCCAACCAGATATACCGAGAGATGGAAAATAGGAGAATTAGTCGTTTAGCCGAGATAGGTAATTGATAGTCAATCCAAGATCCTAAAAGTTCCTGCTATGTAAAATCAAAACGAATCGAAGTATACATTCCTAAATTTCTTCCAACGTTTTATTAGATTTTTATTAAATAAAATGTAATGATTCAATATCAATTACAAAAAACTAAAACTTTCTTTTTTGCAATCTATTATTTTGCAAATGTTACCCGACAAGGCTTAGTGTTTGGGAAGCTCTGTGACCGGGAAATGAGAGAAATGCTCTATCTATTCTTTCGCAAATGTTCGCTTCTCCTGTTTGTTGTTTGACCAAGTAAATGGCACTCCCTCATACCCAACATCTTGTAAACCAATAGAGTTTTATGCACTGTTTTGAGTTTTATGTACCTGACAAGGCTTTTTATATCGATTATTAACACCTAGGGTTTTAGGTACAATACGAATTTGGCGAGTATCAATTAGAGGACATAAATAGCAACAACAGAACGTTCAATTTATCCAACTTGAGTTTGAGTTTCCTTAACATCTAAAACTTTAATTGCGTTTTCATCATAAGAATTGAGAGGTTCTCGAAGTAAACGTACCACTTGTTACAAACCCTAGCAAGTATGTCTCCTTTGGATTTGAAGAAGAAGAATCCGATGAAAACGAGTCGGAGATACTAAAGGTTTGGTTTTTTATTCTTATTTTTTCTCTACGAAGAAGTTATGTTTTCCTCAATCCTTACAAAGAGCTATGAGAAGGGATTTGAGGAAAAAGTCGTATTTGTATACAACAGTCAAACAACAAGTAAAACAGCTTTTAGTTATAACGAAAGATCATATTTATTCAATACTATGATAGACAGACAGATCCCTATGGAAACATTTATAAGAGGTTTCCAAGCAGGGCAACACAACAATTAAAAACATCTTACTAATTATTACTTTTCGAGGACTTCACTTGATATGATTCTCCTTCAATTGAGGAGACATAATCTGGGGATATGTTTCCGTAAGTATAACACTCACTATCTGAAATCAAATTAAATCAATAAATATCAAAACAATGGCTCTTTGATTACCAATAGTAATCTAACACTATTATTCGGCATTTAGTGACACATGTGATTGAGAATCAGTTGATGATCCTAAACCCTCACTAAAGTCAAACCGAATAAAAGCATACATTCCTCAATTTCCTCCGACAGCTTATTAGATTTTTCTTTTGTATAATAAGATGTTTCACTGTCGATATTAAAGATTTCTTTTTGGATAAAGAAATATAACATGCCATACATAGAGGATAACAATTTATCAGATGTGCATAAGTGCTTTCGCATTTAATGAATTTATTGTTGTGCATCATGTTGCAAAAGATATAAGACATAATAAAATATGCATGAAGCTAAGCACACAATTTTCAGTTCATACAATAATTTTTTGGTTGGTTGAAAAGCTCAGTTAGACCCCTTTTCCAAGTTTAGTTGTGGATACAAACCCACATGAGGGTGTACCAAAACTTATATGATACAAATCATATCTTACCATGAGATTGGTAGCCAAGCAAATTAGTACCCATTAGTAACGTTGCATATTTAGGAATAAGGTTTTGTAGCTACTGAAAGCAGGATCTAAGGAGGGTTATGCTAGGGAGAAGATTTCCTAAAACCCTTTTGGCTTATATTTTGAGCCTCATTTTTTCTATATGTAAGTGTTTTTTTGAAAAAAAAAATTGAAATACAAATATTTTCCCAAAGAGAATGTTAGCAAAATGCATATACATTGTGGATTTCCACCCTCAAACTTCACAATAGATGATGGCCCTGATTAGGATTCAGATGAAGACCCCAGAGCTGGCCATCAGACTTCAAAAGTGCTCATAAATGAACAAATAGATAAAGAAATGGTATCTGATGCGGCTTTTGACTCACCCTTGACCCTTCATTCCCTTGACTATGTCCTACTATCTCAAGATCTTTTTGCTGAAGCCTTATCCGATAGCTCATTGTTGGTTTTCTTTGCGGAAGAGGTTGGGAGGAAATTGAGTTCTCTGAGAGTGAGGGTTTTATCCACTGTCGCCCACTCCTTCATGACTCATTGATATTGCTATGAATGTTTTGAGATTGGGAGTGCATTTTACTGAGTTGTCCCCAATTGATATTTTGCAGATTGTAAGTTGAAAGTGGAACTAAGAAGTTAGTTAGCTTGATGATTGTATTGTTTTTCCAGTAATTTCTTGGGTTTTAATTTGATTTAAATGATGTTATATGATAGAGCATAGCTCGGTTGAACCCACCAATCGTTGGTATGTCCAGTTTGGTTGTCATATTTTAGTGAACCAAAACTCATTTAAATAGTCGCTTGATTATGTACTAGACTCAACTTCGTATAGGTTAGCTTTAAAGTATTAGGATATGAGACATTACAAGTATTAAGTGAAGACTTGAAGAAGTGAAGATGTAAGGAGCTACAACGAAGATATCATCCTTCCACTTGAGGTTAGTAATATTTGACTTGAACTGTTTCATTCCCTAACGTATCTTTCAAGTCGTGCATATTGAAAACATACCTGCGAAACTGTGAATGATTATACTCTAGTTAGATATAGTATTAAGGAATCTATAATACAAAACAAAATGGGTTTTTGAGCTTGATCGGTCGGATAACATTTTGAGAGGCAAACTTTGCATCCGACCATCCCAGTTTCATCCCAGCGAAAGACATCCGACGTTCGTCGTTTCTGTAACTCCTCTCATTATGAATCAAAATTTATTAATCTTTAATTATTGCATTACCTCTTAATTTAAGATATTCAAAGAAACATTAAATGAAATCATAATATATCATACATGCATTAATTGGATTTAGTGGTAGCATGATGAATCTAATGGGAAATGAGATTTATTTGTTTATTTTTATTCATAACTCATAAATGAGATATGCATACACACACTATTACTTACAGAATGGGTTTTTGAGCTTGGACGGTCGGATAACATTTTGAGAGACAAACGTTGCATCCGACCATCCCAGTCTCATCCCAGCGAAAGACATCCGACGGTCGTCATTTCTGTAACTCCTCTCATTATGAATCAAAATTTATTAATCTTTAATTATTGCATCACCTCTTAACTCAAGATACTCAAAGAAACATTAAATGAAATCATAATATATCATACATACATTAATTGGATTTAGTGGTAGCATGATGAATCTAATGTGAAATGAGATTTATTTGTTTATTTTTATTCATAACTCATAAATGAGATAGGCATACGCACAATATTACTTGAATGGGTTTTTGTGTTCATTTTTGGATAATGTATATGAATAATTTTACAATGTATTTATAGACATTATTTTCGCTTAAAACAAAATAGAAAACTATCTTGCAAAGGAACACAATTTAAAGTCCGGAAAAAAAAGAAAAATTACACCAGTCAGATATCATATTAAAGCAGTGCCGTTACGGCACGAGCTATCTCTAGATATTTATTAAACCTCTCTGTTAACCTCATGTCGTGCCGTTACGGCACGGGTTATTTCTAGTATAATACGAAGTATAATGCTTATCTTTTGAACTTCGTATATAAGACATCGACATAATCGTTTGAATGCTATTGTGATTATGTATGAGTATGGGTTAATATTTCGTCATTTGAAACAATGTTTTACATTCGTTTAAAAGAAGTAAAATCATGAACTTGTTTTGTGAATCGAAAGGGAAATCGCTAGGCTTATTGGTATTGTTATTCATTGGAAATCTTTTGAATTACCAATTTGTGTGTTTAGTATAACCGCTCATAACTTGTTTATGTATCTTGGTAAAACTATTCACAAGGCCTGACTTTTGTATTGGTATGACTTTTATTAGTGAAACCGATCTTAAGTAATCACCTGAGATGGTATGATCGATTTGTTGTAATTGGTATGACCAACACTAGACATTGGGGAACCGATCCTAGTAAGAGGTGAAACCGATCACAAAAGGGGAATCGACCCTTGTAAGAGGTGCAACACGTTTTTAGTAATTGGGGAACCGATCCTATGAACATGTGCAACAAATAAAAGTTAGATAACATATATATGTGGGAACCGATCCTAGTACCTAGTCAACCAAGTTTTGGTAACTAGCGTGACTAATTTTAGTACCCACATGGCGAGGTAGAACCGAAACTTGTTTTGGTAGAACCGTGAAACCCATGTTTGGTGATTTGATAGGATAATCAATCACGTAGTTCTTGGAAGTCAGACGAACCAATTCTAAACTTGTTTGGAAGTGTGGAAAATCGGATCCAAGACGGTAAATATGAAAAAGGATTTACCAAGTAAAGATGTCGACAGACTTTGAACATGTGCAGTAACGCTTATCTTTTATTGTTTAAAGATATTCCTTAATAGTTAAAGGAGAATCCCGGATCGAAATAAATTGAGAATTTTTTAATTAAGGTTTTTAGTTTTATATGCTTTTAATTTTCAGCAATTAAAATGCATATCTTTAGAAAATAAAAATTGGTTATGTGCATTTACTAATTGGAGATTTTCTACTGAGATTTCGGTCATTATTTGGACAAAGCATTTCCAGCAATTATGGAAACCAAATTTGGAAATATATTGCATATCTTGAGAATATTTTCGGTTTTGGAAATTTCTTGGTGTCTAAACTTCCTTGGTCTATAAATATTGAAGTTTGCATTTCGAGCAAACTAATCCCCAAAGCCAGGAAAACTACCTAGTTATGTTGTTACTGGTGGAGCCGTCTATTCGGAGAGGAAAGTAACCTAATTAGGCTAAATCTCTTACGGTCGCTCGGTTTAAAGACTTCTTTGGGATTGAGAAGCTCTATGAGTACCGTTGGTGGGAAACTAGATAATTGCAGTTTATTTTTAGTTTTCGATTGATTTGATTGACTAACGGTTGTTGAACTTTGATTACACCTAGTTTTTTTATGCTTGAGAATCTTCTCTTCTGATATAAGATTCACTAAAACTAGATCGAAGTTTCGACGGAGATCTTTAGACTGTTTGTAGATCTAAAGACGTCTTGTGATAATCCATTGTTAACAGACTCCGTTCTGTATGTGATTGATCACAAGATATTCAAGTTGATTGTGTGCAGGTGTTCATTGAAGATCTAAGAAGATTTGAAGACGAATAAGATTTCTGATTTGGGTTCATAATCTTTGGTGTGCACAATACTTGTTTCGGCTGGAATAGGATCCAACTATAATCGGTTTATCCTTGTGATAGATTTGATTGATTATTCGAGTAGATCGACATCAATACAATTATTTGTGATTCAAAGTATCGATTGCAAAATCTTGATAATTACTTTGGTAGTTGTTATTAGATAGATCTAAGGACCTGACAAAACGGAAGAGCCTTTTGTCGAACTCATATCACTTGATTGAAAAGAGGTTGTTACCGAACAGATTTGTTGTTCCTTTACTGTTTGGAATACAAACCAAAGGAATTGTTCCAAGTGCGTGACTTATTAACAAGTTGGAGGCGCAGGGATACAGACAGAACTAGGTGAACTATAGGTTTAGTTGCTTGGTCTCAACTATACGAAGTTGGTTTAGATTTTGTATAGCGGCTTAATTCTAAGAGTATTCAATTCTGGACAAGGTCCCGAGATTTTTCTGCATTTGCGGTTTCCTCGTTAACAAAATCTTGCTGTGTCTTTTACTTTTCTATTTTCGCAATTATAATTGTTTTTATTATAATTAGAATTAAAATACACAAACTTTGATTCCTATTTACTTGATAGTAATCCTATTGTGTTTAGTTAAGTCCGAACCATTTATCAAGTAAACATACTTCGTTGTTGCATTGTCTCGATCTTGTATCCATAGTCAAACACACAAGTTATCTTGTTGTCGTATTGTCTCGATCTCGTATCCATAGACGATCATACAAAGTGTGAACCGATTAGTTGTATTGTCTCGACTCAGTTCATAGACAATCACTTTTGTAGAAAGGACTTATAGGTGGAAAAGTTTTAGATTGAGGTATATTTTGGTACCCTCGTCTTTTCACCAGCAAAGACTCTCATGTTTGTTTGTTAGGTAAACACACTCCATGAAGGCATAAATGAGTAATTTGACACTATAATTAGGCATTTATCGGGTTTGGATGCACATTCAGAAGTTGCTTTTCGACTTCTGGAAGTCAAAAAGTCAGAAGTCAGTTTGGCAATAATATCTCAAAATGACTTCTGGAAGCAGAAAAATCAGCTTATTATAAGTAGAAGTCAGAAGCAGATTTGTATCCAACGCGCTATAGCTTATTATTTTTTTTCAAAGGAAAGGGGTAAAGTTTGTATTAAAATTTAATAAAATGGAAAATGAGAAAAAATGAGTAGAACAACTTGAGGCTTGCCCAACAAGCCAAATTCCCCAGCCCATTAGCCATCTCTATCGATAGCTGCCTCCCAATTTGAGATTAAATATTGAAATGAATTTGGTAAACCAATTACTAATTGATCCCATTGGCAGATGAGTCTCATAACCTCAATAATAATTATGTCCACTGAGCTGTATCTTTTCTCGGCCATAACTCTTATGTTTCTTTCCAACGGATGTAACCAGAGATAGCAAATGGGAGAATTAGGCGTTTAGCTGAGACAAATAATTAAGAGTCAATCGAAGATCCTAAACATTCCATCTAGCCAAAATAAAAAAGAAACAAAGTATGCATTCCTCAATTTCCTCCAGCATTTTATTAGATTTTTCTAATATAAAATGAAATGATTCAATTTCAATTACTAAAAACTAAAAATTTCATTTGCATTGCTAGTAGAAATTGTAAGAACATAAAGTATGAGGCCATTATATATAGGATAACAATTTATTGGATATGTTCACTCTCACATTTGCTGAATTTATTGGTGTGTAGTATGGTGTGAAAAACATAATAGAATCTGCATGAACTTCAATTTTTAGTTCATGCAGTATTTTCTTTTAATTCAAATTCACTAAAACTTGGAATTCATATATGTTTTCTTTTCTTTTATTTAAAGCTGAAAATGTGTAAAAATGTTTTATTTTCTTCTATTTTGTTGAATAAATGTATGACGATTGACGGGGTACATAAGGGACAGAGGTAGCTACTACAAGCCCATCTGTTTTTCCAGAAAGAAGCAGAATTGGCTTCACCTTCCAGAATTGTACAGAGCGAGAGTCATACTGTTTTCCAAGACAGAATTTTTGCGTAAAAATTGTAGATTCCCAACCTCAAAAATTGCAACTACAGAATAGATTTTCACAATAACATCCGGGTACATACGTGTTTACAACATCCAGATGTTATCAGTTTTGCTGCCGCACTGTTTCTGATTTGCACAAGGAATATTTTGGGACTAAAACCTACACAAAATTTTCCGGAAAATTGTGGGGATGTCATCTTCAATAAAATATCAACATCGTCTCGGAAAATTACTGTCCCTTCCGGCCGTAAAATTCTATCCATCTCTAGTAGAATATCTTCCATTTCGCATCTGAAATGCGGCACAAAATTTTAGTTGAAGTTGAAAAAATATGGTTATGCTTTTGGTTTATATGGGTGGATCTTACGGATTTGTTTTACCTGTCTTGATAGAGACTAAAAACTGAATCTGCGCGAATCATATACTCCCTCCGTTACTTTTTAATAGGCTGGTTTGGTTTTTTGAGAAAATTAAGAAAATTAAGAAAACTAATCATTGAAAGTGGTCCTCATGACACTTGTCAATAAAAGAAGTGAATTGAAATGGTCCCCATGACACTTGTCAGTAAAAGAAGTAAAGTGAAATGGTCCACATGACACTTGTCATCAAAAGAAGTTAAGAGAAAAGTGGTCTCTAAAAACTAAAGTAACATTTGACTCTCCCAATTAGGAAACCAGCCTATTTTTTGTAACATTTATTTATAGAAACCAGCCTATTAAAAAGTAACGGAGGGAGTAGAATTTTATTTATTGATATGTCCCTTTTGCATCAATGAATTTATTTTTTCTGAATTACTATTAAATGAATTTATTGGCGTCTACAATGAGGTGGACATGGTAGTTGATAGAATGTGCATGAACCCAAGAAACAATTTTTGGTTCATGCAATATCTTTTTTATGTCCAGCCAAACAAGTTTCAATTTTTATTTTTCCAATTATATCTTTTAATTGCTTTTCATCATTGTAAAAAGGTACACTGATTTTCTTTTATTATTGGTTAAGTAAACTCGATTGCTTTTTTTAGAAAAAATAAATAAACAAGGGGTTTAACACATACCCAGATTGCCCCCACTTGACATTTTGACATTCATTTTATTTTATTTTTGTTGCCAGTGAAAAGATAATTATTCACGGCAAAAGAAAATTTTGGAGATTTTTTTCTCTCTACCCTCTCTTCCTCTCTAAAAAGGAAAATAACCTTAGCTCTTCTTGCTCAGATCTAGTCCCAAAATGGACCATACCTGAGCAAGGATTTTAATTCTTGTGTTTCAATTATAAGATTTTTTTTTGTTATTTTTCTTTTAGACTTCCAGAATTTTAGTGTATGTGACTACTAATTTTCTCATAGTCTACGTAATGTATACAACTCAGAGAATCAGATACTAAGTAGTATTGATGCCTCTGTTGAACTGATAATGTTCAGTAATAAAAAATATTCAAGATCACAATAATAACGAAGAACACACATATAATGTAAATGGTACTCAATTATCATGAGACACAAGAGATTACGTGGTTCGACTTTCGTCTACGTCCACGGGGTAATGAGTGATTGTTTGTATTAAGTTGTGGTGGTTACAAAGATCTTAAATGCTTCCCAAAGTAATAGAAAGAACTCAAGTTGAAGTAAATACTTAAGTTCTAAAAATTAAAGAGGTATAAGCTTAAGACTAGATCTTCTCTCCTAGATATTGAATTCCCTTGGTTTGTTGGTGAAGCTTGGTATTTATAGCCCCATCTGCTCAAGGTATATCTTTGTTGTCTTTGGACCCATCGTTCTCTGATATACCTTCCATACAGATGGTACTTTCGTTCACCACCTGCTTTCTCCAGTCGGACTCTGCCACCTCAGCTGACCCACGTTCCTTCGGGAACTTCCCAGCCTCAGTACAGATTGTACATTTGTTCACTGCTATCCTTTGCCATTCGGGTTTTGCCACATCATCTCTCTCCACGTGCTTTGGTTATGCGTGTAGATAAGAGATTTGTGTATTTAATGCTGATTAGATATGTCATCTACCTCTGTCCCTTCGCCAGCTGCCTCTCTCTAGACTAGGCTTTACTTTTCCCATCTTGACCGTCGAGGTATCCCTTCTTGGGATAAGATAAAGTAGATCTGCGAAGGTATCCTCTCGCTACTCAAAGTTTCTCCGTACAAACAGGGTCTGTTCGGCTTATCTTGTGTGCGACCACTGAAACCACGACACGTGCTCCACAGAATATTGGTATTCACAATGTATTTTTGTTGTCTTCACTTTAAGTGCTTCTAGTATTCACCCTTATTGATGATTATTGCCTTCACCTTACGATGATTCTCATTTAAATTTATTGGGAAGATAATATCTATATAAATTTTATATAAGTCTAATTTTTATCAAAAACAAAGCGTGTGTACACCAGCTTCAACCAACTCCGCATTTGAGTGGGAGGTGAGGTTTTCAATTCCCCCTTAAAACATTCATATTTTTCTTTTCAAAGCTTTAAAAATTAGGCGAAATTTTTAAAGCTTCATGAAAGATGCGCTTCACATGACCGTTTCAGAGCGAAATGCTGAAGCGTGAAGCGAAGCGTACGCTCTGAAGTATGAAGCGTATGCTTCATGAAAGATGCGCTTCACATGACCGCTTCAGAGCGAAATGCTGAAATTTGAAGCGAAGCGTACGCTTTTAAAAACCATGGTTGCTACAGTTGTGTGGCAAAAGTTTCATTTTGCAGCAGTAAATTATTGCTTTTAGCTGCAGCTGAAAAGTACTGTGACTAGAAATTTGCTTTGCAACATCTATATTGAAGGTGTGGCAATATATGGTGTAGTAATACCTAGATTTTCTTGTATTAAAATGAAAACTAAAACAAATCCCATACTTTGAGCTTTAAAATCTCACGTCTCTTGACCCCTCGTTTTGGTTATACCCATGAGCCCTGACTTACTGGAATTAGTAATCCCTACAAACAAAGAATCTAGACCAGTTGCCAATTGTAAAATAATTAGAGACGCTATTCCAGTTCAAAAATGCATAAGTGGTAGGTGGGTAGACGTATTGGGAATAATGCAAATATTAGTTAAAGGCTTAGTCCTATGGGCTAGATATCTAGCTGCTAGATTGGACATCCACGTCAGCCTGGGCAACCTCCTAAGTCCTATGGGCTAGATATCTAGCTGCTAGTTTGGCCATCCACGTCATCTGTGAGCGCCGAACGGTTCGGCGTTTTGGTTACTTTTTGAGCGTCGAACGGTTCGACACTTAAATCTCAGCCGTTAGATTTTTGTGATTTTTGTGAACGCCGAACGGTTCGGCGTTTTGGTTACTTTTTGCGCGCCGAACGGTTCGGCGTTTTGGTCACTTTTTGAGCACCGAACGGTTCGGCGTTTCAATCTCGCTGATAGTGCGACTGCGAGCAAATAGGAGAGAGAAGTATCCAGAAAGAGTGTTAACTTTTTTCCCACACTTTTTTCATGATTTGCAACACTTTTTGGCCAATCTAGCAGTCCAATCTATCAAATCAAATGACCTTTGAAAGTCAAGCCTGCACTTGCAAGTTGCCACTGGTAAGAGAAAAGAAGAGAGTTCAAAGTCAAATCTTACAGTTAACCTCACTTGCTAGTTGCATAAAAAAAAAAAACAAATAATCATATTCTTCCCCTCTTTCTCCTTCACTAAATCCATGCTACCCTTCTTCTGCAACACCATCCTCATCCAAGCTACATCATTTAATAACCCCAAACCAAGAAACAGAATAGTACATATTGCATTATGTTCCCGCAACTCTTGTATTTCTTTCAAATGCTTCTTCCTAATCTCAAAGCATCATCATCATCGCTGCTCCATTCTTCAAGGCAAAAGCAGGTCAGATGCAAAATGCGGAAACATTTCAATTCCCTACCCTTTTGGGATAATAAAGCCGAATGGGGATGAGTGCTCTATTGATGGAGTTGGGTATGGTTTCTGGATTACCCGCAACACTTCATTCCACTTTCTCCCAAACCTTTTTTACCACGTGTAATGTGGAAATCAGAGAGATATCAGAAACTGAAATTCGCATTAAAAACACGCTAGCTACTTTATGTTACAACAAATTCGGTAACATAACGCTCGATTCTGCGTCGGGCCAGGACATCGATGTCAGTTCGTCTCCTTTTACATTATCTAATACCAAAAACATGTTCTTTGGAATTGGGTGCAAGACTTCGCATTTTTAGATGGGTCCGACTTAAATAACTACTCAAGCGTGTGTTCATCATCTTGTCGAGTAGGAAAGTGTGATATCCGGGTCTTGCTTTGGCAACAAAGTGTTGCTGAGTACAATCCCAAATGGGCTAAAGAGGTTTCGAGTTTCACTCTTGGCAAGACAAACCAGAGAATATTTCGATATCTCATCTTTTAATCCTTGTAGTTATGCTTTTATTGGTGAGCAAGATCGGTACACATTCAATGCATCGGATATTTTGGATGGGAATATGTTCACAAGCAAAGGAAAAGATGTACCTATAGTGCTAGATTGGGCCATAGGATATGAGAATTGTGAAGAAGCACAAAAAAACTTGACCAATTTTGGATGCCAAGCGAATACTTACTGCACAAATTCCAACAACAACCCCGGATATCGCTGCAGTTGCAATGATGGATACCTGGGGAACCCTTATCTCAGTCCTGGATGCCAAGGTATGTGACTTTAAAAAATTTCTGCATCAATGTCTACACAATTATTGGCAAAGCTAAGCATAATTAGTTGCATGAAGAAGATACAGAAAAACAAAGAAACTCATACTGTGCTTTGATATTATCTCCCATACTTGCTGAAATGTTTTCAATTGGACATTTCAATATGTAGTCACCGAAATGCATACTTATTATAGTTTTACCTTTTAGTGACAGTGTTGCCTGAAACAAATGCCGATGCACTGAGTAATTTTAACTGTTTGTACTTATAAGACTAGTTTCTCGTAAGAATGGCACTGAACACAAGCTCTGACTGGTGATAATATAAATGCTCCATTTTCTTCCAATGTAACAGCGGAATTGAAAATGTTCTAATACTTCTGAAACAGACATAAATGAGTGCGAGGATCAATACAACAGTCCTTGTGTAGAAATTTGCACAAATACCATGGGGAGTTACAAATGTTCTTGTCCTAGAGGGAGTCATGGAGATGGGAGGAGAGGGGGAAGTGGTTGCTTTCACAACAATCAAGAATTTCCAGTGATTAAGATATCTCTCGGTAAAATCTACCTCACCTACTTACAATTTCATTTGTAATATCACTAGTATTAAATTATCAACAATTCCTCCAACACGATTCAGTTTAACAAAAAATTAAACTGAACATGTGTTGATGCAGGTGTCGGTTTAGGGTTCTTATTTTTAGCTGTTGGTAGTTCTTGGTTATACTTCAGTATGAGGAAGAGAAACGAAATCCTGCTCAAGGATAAATTTTTAAACCTTTAAAACAACAAATATCTTCACATGAAAGTAGTGGAGAGTCATCGGCAAAGATCTTCACAGCAGACGAGCTAAAACTGTCAACTCAAAATTATGATGAGAAATTGATCCTTGGCCGTGGAGGTCATGGTATAGTTTTCAAAGGAACTTTATCTGATAATCGTGTTGTGGCCATTAAGAAATCAAAAATAGCTAATGAAAATCAAATTGAAGAATTCATCAACGAGCTTGTTATCTTAACTCAGGTTAACCATCGAAATGTTGTGAAGATCTTGGGATGCTGTTTAGAGACAGAAGTGCCCTTACTTGTCTATGAATACGTTTCTAATGGCACCCTCTCACAACACATCCATACAAGAAAGGATGGTATGTCCTCATCCATATCTTGGGAAAGTCGGTTGAGGATTGCAGCCGAAACTGCAGGTGCAGTTGCATACTTACACTCTGCAGCTTATATACCAATTATTCATAGAGATATCAAATCTGCAAATGTACTGTTGGATGAAAGTTACACTGCAAAAGTTGCTGATTTTGGAGCATCAAGATTAAACCCGCTGGATCTAAACGAAATAGACACAATTGTTCAAGGGACCTTTGGGTATCTGGATCCAGAATACTATCGATCTGGCCAGTTGACAGGAAAAAGCGATGTTTACAGTTTTGGTGTTGTTCTAGTAGAACTTTTAACAGGAGAAAGGCCCATTTCTTTGTCTAGGCCAGAAGAAAAACACAATATTGCTATCTACTTTCATTCTTTGGTTACAGAGAATGATATGTTTGAAATCCTTGAGGCTCGAGTGGCAACTGAAGGGAAACGAGAACAAGTTCTTACAGTTGCTATGCTTGCAAAAAGATGCCTCAATTTGAGAGGTGAAGATAGGCCTACAATGAAACAAGTCGCTATGGAGCTAGAAAGTTTGAGAAAGTCAGAGTCGTCATCTACACGCCCATCAATGCAGGATCATTATCTTAGGCACAATGCAGAGACAAGCACGGTGCCAGAGTCAACAGACCTATATACTGTACCAAGCTCTTATTCTATTATCAACTCTGACCAGTACAGTACAGAGAGGGATACGAGAATGTCGTTAAACCCGCAATGAATGTATAATTTCTTAAGCATAAGAACGGGATGTGGCAGTAGCTATATGTATCCAAATTAACATGATTGAATATCTATTGCAGTTGTATCGTTTTGTGCTAAACCAAACTATAAATCAACTGAAGAACAAACAAACAAACAAAATTTGACCCAACAGACCCTTATACTTCCCTAATGTTCAAACACAAAACCCCTGTTAGACAAGGAAGAGGGTCTAAACATCATCAAAGATTTGGGTATTGGATTAATCTTGGTACTGGGTTCATAGGAGTAACTGCTTTAACTTTTGGCTTATCAATTGGAAATTCGGAATAAAGATTATCTAAGTCAACCTAATAAAGTAATAATAGTAGAAACCAGCCATATTAATGGCTAAGTTGAAATGTTAGGCAATTATTCTAATTCCTAATTCTGGTGATGCGCTATGAACAGTTTAGATGATAAGGATGAATTTGGATCCTGGTTCGTGAAAATTAAACATTTCATCATGGTTTCCTATAAACTAAAAAGTAGGTATCTGATAATTGTAGTTGAATGATTCAAGTCAAAGATAAAAAAACTAAATCTAATGCTGAAAATTCCATGTAGTTGATGAAAAGCAGACTTTTATAAACTATCTTTAAGTAATAGCATAAACTATTTATTTTAAGCACCCGATATCACCTGGAAATATCTGCCTGTTTTTCTCCACCATTATCCATGTCCCTGAACTTCCCAGTTCACATCTTTCTGACTTTCTCTCTATAAATTTATCTGTCAACGACAAAGCAGATTAATAACTACAGTAACAATTGTAACTTGTAAGTAGGATGCTACCAAACTATATGTACAAAGAATAAACTTAATAGAAAAATGGCAGTAGTTGGCGCAAACAGATAATAAGAATAATGTGATATTTCTTTCATATATCTGTCTCATCAAGTGGCCTCTCCAAATCAAGGTTGCAAATCGGAAGGGAGAAAGAATAATTCAAAGTCAAATCCTCTACTTATCATTACCAATTACACTACTACTTTCTCAAGTATTGTATTCCCTCCCTCTCTCTGTCTCACTAATTCTAATTTCTGAGCCAACCTTCTTCTCCAAAATCATTTTTAATCCTTTGCTAACCTCAAACCATGAAACAGAGTAGATCAGATTGCAATATGTTTCTGCCACTCTTGTGTTTCTTGCAGCTGACCGTTTTAACCCTAGCATCATCATCTTCATCCCCTCCATTCTTCAGGGCGAAAGAAGGCTGCGATGCAAAATGTGGTAACATTTCAGTTCCCTACCCCTTTGGGATTATAACACCAAATGGGTTTGGGTGCTCCCTTGATGGTGCTGGAATTGGTTATGGAGTTACCTGCAACACTTCATTTCAACCTCCCAAACTTTTCTTAGACACGAGTACTCTTGAAATCATAGATATATCAGAAACCGAAATTCGCATTACAACTATCCAAGCGGTCTTATGTCACAATAAATTTGGCAACGTAACAATTGACAGATCTGTTGCCTGGACGAACATCAGTGCATCTACATTTACATTCTCTTACACCAAAAACATGTTCTTTGCAATTGGATGTAGCACGTATGCATCTATATTTGGACCTAACTTACAAAATTACTCAAGCTCGTGTTCTTCACAGTGTCATAGCAGGGAAAGTGTGATGGATGGGTCTTGCTTTGGCCAAGGGTGTTGCCAGAGTACCATCCCCAAGGGGTTAAATAGGTATGAAATGATGCTATTGCCATCCTCGTCACAGAATATTTCTACAGTTTCATCTTTCGATCCTTGTAGTTATGGTTTCATAGCTGAGCAAGATCGCTACACGTTCAATGCATCAGATATTTTGGATGGAAGTAATTTCATAAGCAAAGGAGAAGATATACCCATGGTGCTTGATTGGGCCATAGGGAATAAGAGTTGTGACTTGTGAACAAGCAAAAAAAGATTTGACCAATTTTGCATGCCAAGAAAAGAGTTATTGCATTAATTCCGACAACAATCCAGGATATCGCTGCTCATGCAATGATGGATATGCCGGGAATCCACATCTCAGTCCTGGATGCCAAGGTACGTAAAATAACAATTTCCTGACTCATTGGTCTATGAGAAGTATTGCCAAAGATAAATATAAATAAAATACTGTTTGTTGCACTTGTTACATATCTAGTTGCATCAAGAAGATACAAAAAAAATAAAGCAACTGGTTTCATTTCATTAAAATGCGCGTTACCACCTCCAGTCGAACTAAAAAATCATATAACGTTATACCGTAAAATATTTACTTCCAAAGAACCCCACGAAACTGCTTCTACCTATCTAAGATATGCTTTTGCATATTGGTCAAATCAACATTCACCAATACATAGACAACAAGTGTTGCCCTATAGATAGAACACCGAACTAAGCAGCTTTAATTAATATAGATATATAAGAATGTATTCTATCTTTAGGATGAACCCAAACAAGCCATGGTTAGTGAATAGATATTGACAACAACAGTGCATGTCTATGATGCATAAAGCCGCGATGTCTTTTCTTCGCAACTGTGGAGCTGATGCTATTTCTATTTGAAACAGACATAAACGAGTGTGAGGTTCAAAGTCCTTGTGTAGGAATTTGCACAAACACCATGGGAAGTTACAAATGTTCTTGTCCGAAAGGAAGTCATGGTGATGGGAGACGAGGTGGGAGTGGTTGCTTTCAAAACAATCAAAAGTTTCCAGTGCTTAAGATATCTCTAGGTAAAACCTACCTCTTAGTTGCACGTTAATTCAGTTTATGATACACTGCGCTATATGTTTTAGTTAGTTGATATTAGACTGAACCAATGATGCAGGTATTTCTTTAGGCTTTTTCTTCTTAATTATTGGCAGTTCTTGGTTATACTTCAGTATGAGAAAGAGAAACCAAATCCCGAGGAAGGCTAAATTCTTTCAAAAGAATGGTAGTTTACTTTTAAAGCAACAAATATCTTCACAGGAGAGTAGTGGAGAGTCCTCATCAAAGATTTTTACAGCAGAAGAGCTAAAAGTAGCAACCAAAAATTATGATGAAAAATTGATCCTCGGTCGTGGAGGTCATGGTATTGTTTACAAGGGAACTTTGTCTGATAATCGTATCGTGGCCCATTAAGAAGTCTAAAATAGCTGATGAGAGTCAAATTGAAGAATTCATCAACGAGCTTGTTATCTTAACTCAGGTTAACCATCGAAATGTTGTGAAGATCTTAGGATGCTGTTTGGAGACTGAAGTACCTTTACTAGTCTATGAATACGTTTCAAATGGCACCCTCTCACAACATATCCATACAAGTAAGGATGGTACGTCATCATCAATTTCTTGGGAAAGTCGGTTGAGGATTGCGTCTGAAACTGCAGGTGCAGTTGCATACTTACACTCTGCAGCTTCTATACCGATTATTCACAGAGATATCAAATCTGCGAATGTGCTGTTGGATGAAAACTACACTGCAAAAGTTGCTGATTTTGGAGCATCAAGGTTAAATCCTTTGGATCAAAACGAAATAGACACACTTGTTCAAGGAACCCTAGGATATTTGGATCCAGAATACCATCATTCTGGCCAGTTGACAGGTAAAAGTGATGTTTATAGTTTTGGCGTAGTTCTTGTCGAACTCCTAACAGGAGAGAAACCTATTTCTTTGGAGAGATCTGAAGAACAACGTAATATCGCATCATATTTCATTTCATTGATGAAAGGAAACAATGTGCTCCATGTTCTTGAGACTCGGGTAGTGGCTGAAGGGAATCGAGAGCAAGTCCTTGCAGTTGCAAAACTTGCCAGAAGATGCCTCAGTTTGAAAAGTGATGATAGGCCTACAATGAAAGAAGTTGCCATGGAGCTAGAAAGTTTGAGAAAATCGCAATCATCAACGCAGGCATCATTACAGGATCACAACCGTAAAAACAACGAAGAGCGAACATATTCAACATCCGAGCCAACATATTTATACACAGTACCAATAAGCCACTACTCAGTCGGTGATACGGACCAGTTTAGTACCGAGAGAGATTTGACTATGTCATTTACTCCACGATGATTGTATAATTCACCTATACTTTCATGTGGTTACATTTACCTATTGCCATCTGAAATTGCCAAATTTGAAATTTGGCATTTTCACTACGCAAATGTTTCCAAATTGCTAGACATAACAATATTGTTTTGGTATAAATACCTCGCATTGTGGATGTTCTAATGTACATGTTTAAGCAAGTTAATTTAAGAATACAAATCACCAGATATTCCTCTATGGTAGATAATGCTCACGCAAACAAATCAATATGAGTTCTAAACAAAGGACCAGATATCACCTGGAGATGGGCCTAATTCTCTTCACCATTATCCATGTCCCGCAAACATCACAAACTTCATCTTCTGCATCTACAGATTGAGCTGTCAACGACAAGGAAAACCAACCATTTAAGTAGGGTATAATGCGAAAATGGAAGTCAAAACAAGCCATTTCAGTGTTTAGGCTGAAAGGCTGGGGACATTGCTTGTGTCTTAACATAAAAAATACGATGCTACTGCGCATATATATATCTACAAAGAATAACATAATAGAAAAAAAATAGCAGTAGTAGGCATAAACAGATACTAAGAATAATGTGATATTGTTTATATATATGTCGGATCAAGGGGCCTCTCTTAGTCAAGGTTCAACTGGTAAGAGAAGAGAAGAATAATTCAAAGTCAAATCCTCTACCTATCATTACTAATTAAATTGCTAATTTCACATAAGGAAATATATTCTCCCTCTCACTAATAATTCTATGCCAGCCTTGTTCTCCAAAATCACATTACTCCCTCCACTAAGTCAAACTGCAGCCCTATATTTATGTAGCATGTAGCAACCTTCTCCTTCACCAAAATTGATCAAAACATATCAACTATCTTTTGATAACCAACAGCCAAGAAACATAATACCGATTGCATTATGCTTCTGCAGCTCTTGTATCTCGTGCAACTCTGTTTTTTAACCCTAGCATCGTCATCATCATCTGTTTCTCCATTCTTCAAGGCAAAAACAGGTTGTGATGCCAAATGTGGCAATGTTTCAATTCCCTATCCGTTTGGAATAATCAATTCAAATGGGAATGGTTGCTCAATTGGGGGAACATGGTTTGATTACAGAATATCTTGCAATACTTCTTTCAACCCTCCCAAGCCCTTCCTAGATACAGTAATGTCATAGCCATAGATATATCAGAAACCAAAATTCGCACTAAAAACACGCTATCTACCTTATGTTGAAGATAGGCCTACAATGAAAGAAGTTGCTATGGAGCTAGAAAGTTTGAGAAGATCGCCATCACCAACACACAAATCAATGCAAGATCACTACCGTAAACACAATGAAGAGCGAACATCTTCGACACCTGAGCAAACAGATTTATATACAGTACCAATAAGCCACTACTCAGTTGGTGATACAGATCAGTTTAGTACAGAGAGAGATATGACAATGTCATTTAATCCAAGATGATTGTCTAATCCACCTACACTGTCATGTGGTTATATTTACCTATTGCCATCTGAAATTGCCAAATTTGACATTTTCACTATAAGCAAATGTTTCCAAATTGCTAGACACAACAATCATATTGTGAATAAATTGTTTTAGGTTTAAATACCTTGCATTGTGGATGTTCTAGAGTAGATGTTTAAGCAATTGTCTTTAAGAATAACGATATCACCAAATATTCCTCTATCGCCGTTAATGCATTCGCTAATACGAGTCCTAAAAACTTACTGTCAGTATTAGGTTTCTCTAATTAGACATGGATTTCGACTCATGACCACTCAATTAAGAATTTGAGAATAATTTCAAGATTGATTTTGATAAATAAAGGAAAATCAACTTACGTATTCAGTAAAATGTTGATATAAAAGAAAGAGAGAGAATCACCTGAAGATGCGCCCTCCCTCCTCGATTCCTAATCCTCCATGGCCTTTTAGTTGAGGTCATCTCATGATTTTCATCATCCACATCGCTCTCGGCCATTAACCCCGGTGAGGATTCTGTAGTCTGTACTGCCTGTCTAGAAGGAAGAAAGAAGTTGTCTCCAAGGAGTTGTGGTTTGAACTCTCTTTGCTCATTCTTTTGGGGACTTGTTCCAGATTCCACTAGTGGTGACATGTTGGCATGTATAAGGGGAGTCTAAGTGGCGACCACGGCGGAACAACCCAAGCTTTACAAACCTATGCTGCTAATGGGGATACCAGTTTGTTTGGGGGTCTTACAATCCATTACCAATGAGTGTTTTATATTGTATGGATTTTGGTACACCCCCAGACAAACTGCTACCTCCATTAGCAGCCATGCACCTAAAGTATTTCGACTGCAGTATGTTTTTATTACTGTGGGCTCTCTGGACAACTAGTAATAAGCAACTGGCAAGAGAAGAACATTTCGAAGTCAAATGCAACTTCCAATGATCACTCTATTTTTCAATCTACCTACCAGTTTTGATTGTTCCTAGTTCCTACCACGACAAACCAACAAAAACATAGATTGTATATCATGTTTCTGCAACTTTTCTTATACTTTGTGCAGCTATCATGGCTAATTCTTGCAGGGGCAGCATCATCATCAACATCTGATGTTCCATTTTACAAGACAAAGGTGGGGTGTGAATCCAAATGCGGTGACATTTGGGTTCCCTTCCCGTTTGGAATACGTCAAAATGGGATTAATGTTGGGTGTTCTTTTGGTGGAGCTGGGTTTGATTACAGCATTACCTGCAACACTTCCTTCAACCCTCCTAAACTCTTCCTAGGTGTTCATGAAGTCATAGATATATCCGAAACCGAAATTCGAATCAAAAACTCGCCATCAATTATATGTTACGACAGTGCATACGCTGGTGTCACATCCGACCGATCGGTGGTTCGGATGGATTTTAGCCTGTATCCATTTACAGTATCATATACGAAGAACATGTTCTTTACGATCGGTTGTAATGTGTTTTCGTCACTCGCAAGTCCTGCGCTGAATTACGAAAGTTCCCCCTGTCTATTAAATTGTGAGAGTAAGGAAAGTGTGAAAAACGGAACTTGCACAGGAATTAAAGGGTGTTGCCAAAGTACTATACCCAAAGGGGTAAAGAGCTTCGAGATAAAGGTAATACAAGGCCCGAATCTTAATCCGTCTGTTACTTGGTCTTATAATCCTTGTAATTATGCGTTCATTGGTGAGAAAGATCATTATACTTTCCAATTATCCGATATTTTTGACGGTTATAATTTTGTAAGCAAAGGGAAAGATGTCCCTCTTGTTCTTGATTGGGCCATGGGGAGTAAGACTTGTAACGAAGCGCAAAAGGACGCATTCAGCTACGCATGTCAAATGAAGAGTCACTGTGTCAATTCCGATAACAATCCTGGATATCTTTGCACTTGCGATGAAGGTTATGACGGAAATCCTTATCTCATCAGTCCGGGATGCCAAGGTATTATGACTTCCTTGTTTTCTTCAAGTAAAAATTGCGCGCACAACTGATCATTTCATTTCCTCTATGTACGTAAATATACATTGTTGCACTTGAACAGATGTGAATGAGTGCGACGATCCAAGCGGAAGTCCATGTGCAGAGATTTGTACAAACACCATTGGGAGTTACAATTGTTCTTGTCCAAAGGGTAGTCGTGGTGACGGAAGAAAAGATGGGACTGGTTGCATTCGGGAAGATCGAAAGGCTACGATCTTACAGATATCACTTGGTAGGACTTTATTGCATTTGTTGCATCAGTTTTTGTATGTACATTTTGTAAGTGTAAAAACATGTTTTTACAAAATGTTGATGCAGGGATAGGTTTCGGCTTCTTGTTTCTAATTCTCTCAAGTTCGTGGGTATACTTGAGTATCAAGAAAAGAAAGTCAATCAAACTCAAAGAAGAATACTTTCAAAAGAATGGTGGTTTGCTGTTAAAACAACAAATATCATCACATGAAAATGGTGTTGAATCATCCGCGAAAATCTTTACAGCAGAAGAGCTTAAATTAGCAACCAAAAATTATGATGCAAAATTAGTCCTAGGCCGTGGAGGCCAGGGTATTGTTTACAAGGGAACTTTAACTGATAACCGAATTGTGGCAATTAAGAAATCAACAGTCAGGGAGAGTCAAATTGAAGTGGCACAAGTTGAAGAATTCATTAATGAGCTTGTCATCTTAACTCAAGTGAACCATCGAAATGTTGTGAAAGTCTTGGGATGTTGTTTAGAGACCGAGGTTCCAATGATTGTTTATGAATACGTTTCTAATGGCACTCTCTCCGACCGCATCTATTCTAAGAACGGGGTTTCTGCATCGTCCCTTTCTTGGGAAAGTCGGTTAAGGATTGCTGCAGAAGCTGCTGGTGCACTTTTCTTACCTACACTCTGCTGCAGCTATACCCATCATTCATAGAGATATTAAATCGGCCAATTAGATGAAAAGTTCATTGCAAAAATTGCAGATTTTGGAGCATCGAGGTTGAATCCTTTGAATCTAGATGAAATAGACACAAAAATTCAAGGGACATTTGGATATTTGGATCCTGAATACCATCAAACTGGTCAATTAACGGTTAAAAGTGATGTTTATAGTTTTGGTGCAGTTCTTGCAGAACTCTTGACAGGAGAAAGAGTCTTTTCTCAAAATAGGCCAGAAAAGGATCTTGCTGTATATCTTCGTGCATTGACTGAAGAGGATGATGTGATGGACATTCTTGAGGCTCGAGTGGCAACTGAAGGGAACCGAGACCAACTTCTTGAAGTTGTTAAGCTTGCACAAAGATGCCTTCATTTGAGAGGTGATGATAGGCCTACAATGAAACAAGTCGCCATGGAGCTAGAAAGTATGAGAAGATCTGAATCTCCAGCGCATAGCCAAAGCCACGAAGAGCCAACCAACACAGAGACTGAACCAACAGACCTTTATCCAGTACCATTAAACTTCATTGCTGATGGTGATTCTAGCCTGTTCAGTACAGATATGTCAATGTCTATGGACGTTCCGCGGTAATTGCATTGAATAATTTGTTGGTTGGTTGAAATCTTGAAATATCGTCTGTTTGTATATCTTTGAAAAGAAATATCGTCTAGTTTAATTATTTCAAAACTTTCATTTAAAAAGAAGCAAAAAATTCTATATATGTATTGAATATTGCCCATGGACATTGTCATATATTCGTACTATACAAGCTAGATTCGCGATCAACAAAGGAGTCTAACGGGATAGGAGGATACAAGTCTATTGGCTCCGGTTTTATGTTACTGTGTTCTTCAGGGAAGTGCTTAGATGTGTGATTTAGTGATACAAATTTTGACAGACTCTCAAGTTCCACAGCGACTTGTTTCATTGTAGGCCTATCTCCACCTTTCAAATTAAGGCATCTCCTTGCAAGCATAGCCACTGCAAGAACTTGTTCTCGTTTCCCTTCAGTAGCCACTCGAGCCTCAAGAACTTCTAGCACATCATTCTCTGTAACCAAGGAATGAAAATACAAAGCAAAATTTTGTTTTCTTTTTGTCCTGGCCAAAGAAATGGGCCTTTCTCCTGTCAAAAGTTCTACCAGAACAACACCAAAACTATAAACATCGCTTTTACCTGTCAACTGGCCAGACTCATAGTATTCTGGATCAAGATAACCTAAGGTCCCTTGGACAACTGTGTCTTTTTCAGCTAAATCCAAAGGATTCAACCTCGAGGCTCCGAAATCTGCAACTTTGGCAGTGTAGTTCTCATCTAATAGAACATTAGCAGATTTGATATCTCTATGAATAATGGGTACAGTAGCAGCAGAGTGTAAATAAGACAGTGCACCAGCAGTTTCGGCAGCAATCCTTAACCGACTTTCCCAAGAGAGTGATGATGAAGATACCCCATTCTTAGAATGGATATGATCGGAGAGAGTGCCATTAGAAACGTATTCATAAACAATCAAGGGAACTTCGGTCTCCAAGCAACATCCCAAGATCTTCACAACGTTTCTATGGTTAAGATAACAAGCTCGTTAATGAATTCTTCAATTTGACTCTCTTTAACTATAATTGGTTTTTTAATTGCTACGAGTCGGTTGTCCGATAAATTTCCCTTATAAACTATACCATGGCCTCCACGGCCTAGCACTAAATTTGCATCATAATTTCTGGTTGCCAATTTTAGCTCTTCGGCTGTAAAGATTTTTGCGGATGATTCAATGCCACCATTTTCATGTGATGATATTTGTTGTTTTAACAACAAACCACCATTCTTTTGAAAGCATTTCTTTTTGAGTTTGATTGAGTTTCTTTTCTTCATACTCAAGTATAACTAGAAACCTGAGAGAACTAGAAACAAGAAGCCTAAACCAATTCCTGCATCCAGATTTTACAAAAACATGCCATAACTACACATATGACATAAATACACAAAAGTTGATGCAATATTTCATTTAAGTTCTATTGGTAGCATAAAAAGTCTTACCTATAGATATCTGCAACACCGGAGCATTTTGGCTGTTTTGAATAGCGCAACCACTCCCATCTTTTTTTCCATCTCCACGACTACCCTCTGGACAAGAACAAATGTAACTCCCAATGGTGTTTGTACAATTCGCTACACAAAGATTGCTGCTTTGATCATCGCACTCGTTCACATCTGTACAAGTGCAATAACGTATAGTTACATATATATAGGGGATATGTTCCCAAGTTTTTACCAGAAGAAAACAAGCTAGTCATAATTTTGAACATACCTTGGCATCCAGGACTGAGGTAAGGATTTCCGCCATAACCTTCATTGCAAATGCAAAGATATCCAGGATTGTTATCTGGATTAATACAATAACTATTTGCTTGGCATGCAAAGGTGGATAAGTCCTTTTCTGCTTCTTCACAAGTCTTATTCCCAATTCCCCAGTCAAGAACCACAGGGACATCTTTCCCTTTGCTAACAAAATTATAACCGTCCAAAATATCCGATGACTGGAATGTGTACTGACCTATGAATGCATAATTACAAGGATCAAAAGACCAACTGACTTTAGACTGGTGACGTCTCTTCGATATCGTTATTATAATCCTCTTAAGCCCTTTGGGTATAGTATTTTCGCAACAACCGTTTTTGGTCACGCAAGATCCACTCATCACACTTTCTTTAGTCTCACAGCTTGATTTACATGTTCCTGTGTAGTTTTGTAAATCAGGACCTTGGATAAGGGAAAACGCATTGCACCCGACTGTAAAGTACATGTTCTTCGTATATGATACCGTAAATGAAGTCCGACTTAAATTCATCCAGGATACAGATTGATCCAAGGTCAACCCACCAGATGCGTTGTAACATAAGCTCGATGGGGGGGAAAACTTTTGATCGCGCGCTGCGCAAGCATTATTTGAACTAGCACCTCGATCACCATCAGATTATAAAGATGTGACGTCACTAAACTTTGTCTTAACCACAGTTAACTACTGGGACTTTAACTACTATTCTTACGAATCTCTTTGAATATTTCTATATATCTTCTTATTTCAGATATGCATTCCGTCCTCGTTTTTGAATTATTGAGACAAAAAATGATCAGATGTTCGACTGAAAAGGATGGCTACAACTATGTTTCTTGTACAAGCTCCTAGCTTGATATACAGTATATGCACCTAACCAGGTTAATCTACGAAAGTTTTCTTGTTAACCAAAGAAAATCTTTAACTTCAGAAGTTTGCTTGTAACACTCCATAAGTATTAACTATAATATAATCCTAACCAATAGCATTCGTTGCAGTGCACTAACAAATTAGGATTGCTAGTCCAAGTTAAAATGAAATGGGTGACGACAACCATAGATTGATCACACAAGCACGTTAGCAAACTATGAACATTTTTGTGAAAAATTAATGCCCGATCCTCAAGATCTTACTTCATTTGCATATTGTTCCATGAGCATCAGAGCATCCTAGCTAGCAAACTGTGAACGTTCTAGTTCATATGAACTCAAGACTGAGCAAAAAAAAAAAAACGAACTCAAAGAAAACTAAAAACTAAAAACAAATTAAATACTTTAAGAATAGAAAGTGAATTTTGTACTGGTACATCTTCACCATCATCAAATTGGCATGAGGGTTAATCCCAGGGGAGACAGGACAGCGAAGGTGGAGCAAGCAACGATTTAAGTCCATCAACATCAATCATATATGGATTGCCACTTCCCCGACTGTGCACCCACCGGATAATGCCGTATGTAAATCACTGTACATTATCATCTGATCTGATTGATAAGAATGGGGAATTCGCGGTTCTCTTGGAATCCATTTTTGAATGTTAAAATTCTGGCCCCAAAAGATATAACATACTGGGTATTTCAAAAATAAAAGATTTTTTTTTTTTTGGGTTGGGAGGGAATCGGAAAGATTCGTAAGATTATGTATAGTAGTTAAAATCCCGGTTGTTAACTGTGGTTAAGCCATAGTTTATTGACGTCACATCTTTTTAATCCGATGGTGATCGAGGTGCTAGTTCAAATAATGCTTGCGCAGCGCGCGATCAAAATTTTCCCCCTCGATGGGGTGTTTTTTATTCGAATTTCGGTTTCTGAAATATCTATGACTTCAGTGTCACCTACACCTAGGAAGGGTTTAGGAGGATTAAAAGAAGTATTGCAGGTAATGCTGTAATCAAACCCAACTCCATCAAAAGAGCACCCAACATTAATCCCATTTTGACTCATTCCAAATGGATAAGGAATCGAAATATTACCGCATTTGGCATCACAACCAGTCTTTGCCTTGAAGAATGGACCCTCTAATGATGCTGTTTCTTTTAGAAGAGTTAGCCATGAAAGCAGCAGAAAGTATGAGAAAAGTTGCAGAAGCATAATTTTACATGTATATAGGTAGTAAAACTATGTTTCCTGGTTTAAGTTGGTAGGAGGCATGGATTCTGGCAACCAGCTAAGTTGATGAAATTTCATGGATATATTTATGTGGATCATCTGTAAGACTTGATTTCAGAATGTTTTTCTTCTCTTGCTAGTTGCAGTTGTTGATTTAAGATCAGTTTGAGATGTGAACTGATCATTCAGGAATCAGGATGGCAATTAGCAAATGATAACGTCCTTTTTCTGGAGATAAAGTCAGTCAAACAGCTATTTTAGAATTTTGACTCTGGGCCATAGATTGCTTTCCACACGCTGGCATGAATCATTTTCAACCATTGGAGGAAAAATGCAAAGATATTTCAAAAGGAGTTTCGTTTCTGTTGAAAGACAGATTTGCAAGCTGATTGTTTTGTTTCTTTTGATCGACATTTGCAAGTTGCTTGATGTTGCAAGGTACACCTTTGATCATTAAATTTCCTTTGGAGCTTTGCAGAAAGAAAGAATGAAAATGTGGCAAGGTACACTTATATTGAAATACAAAAATTGAAAACCGGGGTACAATTATTTGATAACGATCTTATCAAATGCACCACGTGAAGATACCATAGTATGTGTGTAGGGGCAGAATCTCGCAACAACAATGTTCCAGCGAAGTTTTAAACAAGTGTATGCGAAGACCATCGCAGACTATTTGAAGAGTGACGTAGCAGGTGACATCAGCCTAATCACGAGGAAAGAGTGAAGACCTTCGGTTGCCGCGAGAAAAAAACCCTTGTAAGCTTGCGAGAACGACGCAAGCCGATCCGAAAATAAAGGTTGACTTAAATTGTCACCCACCATGTAAACACCTACAAGAGAAACTCTATAAATTAATGTTGTTTTACCATCAAAATTTATTAATTAAGCGAGATATTAATTAACCAATAAATTAATAATTATATATTAATTAATACTTTATTAACTTATTGATAAATTTCATATCAAATAATTAGTTTCTATACGAACAAAATACCATATCATATCTTTTATATTTCCTATATAAATACAATATCAATATCAAATCATATTTTTAAAAACACAATGTCCAATCATATTTTTTATATCCTATCTAAACACAAATTTAGACAATTTGGATGAACATACAGACAGTGAAATCACTCAAGACTTGCAAAATTTGATCGAGAAGTTGGGTTATCGCAATTCAATAAATGTCGAAGATGTCCTAAATTATTCGGAAGAAAATGAAGTTACACAGTTGTTAACCGATGAAGAAATAATCGAGAACGTTATGGGAACTGATAAAGATGTGGAAGAAGATGATGAAAGTTCTACGATGAGCCCCTTCACGAAACGAGGCTATTAAAGCGGCAATCACATTGAATAATTTCTTATTTGAGCTATGACAAAACAACACCAAAAAATTCTTACAATGATAAGAAAATTTAGGGATGAAATTCAATGCGATATTTATTTCAAAAAAATATAGAAGACAATTAAACCATTTTTCAAAAAATCTTCGTAAATCAAAATATATATATATAATGCATTATTAATTTATATTTCATATGGGACCTATATAGGTAATCAAAAAAGTATTATCTTATAATTTTAGCGAATTATTAATTTGACATTTGTCCCGACTTACCTGGTCAAAAATATTATTTAAGAGAGTTTATTAAATATTGAATACTCCTCCGTCCCACTATTAAGTGACCTAGTTCAAGTTTGCACAATTTTTAAGGCAAGCAAGAGGAAAAATATTTTTAAGCACTTTTTACATTTATACCCTTATGGATAATAAATAGTGAAATTTTGAAATGATTTATCTCTCAAACTACACCACGGATGTTCGCAAACTTCGTACCATTGAAAAACATTTTAAAACACATACGTAACGAATATAAACATGACTATCAAATTATGCATATTTCTTATATTTCTTATAATCAATTAAAAGGATAATTTTAGGAATATCTCTTTGTTTAATGATATAGGTCACTTAATGGTGGGACACAATCTAAAAGTAACTAGGTCACTTATTAGTGGGACGGGGGGAGTATTAATTAAAAGAGTTTCTATTGTATATAAAGAGAAAGGAAGGAGAGAGAAAGGGACACACTTGGGAGGGAGAGATTTTATTTTGCTTATCATCTTCTTCCCCAAAAACTAGATCTAGAGCTCTACCAAATATCCATTAATGGAGATTCTAAATATAATACTTATGTAATTTCAACAATCATAGTGAAGAACCATGGATGTAGATCACATTGATCGAACCATGTAAAAAATCCTTGTGTCTATTTATATTTCTAGCATTTATATTGATAATTAGGTGACAAAGATGATTAGATCTAGAAACCATTATCCTGATATCATAAGGGGTGTGTGGTAGTAGAATTTCTGCTACTACATTTTTGGCGCTAGAAACAGGGAGGATATTTGCTAGATTGAAGAAGATTCAAAGAAATTAATTATTGAGGATCTGGATCTATAAAGTTCAGGGGCGAAAATGGAAATTTCAGCTAAATACCTCAATCTCCTATAACAAATACCATCAGCAGTTCATTTTCTTGCAGACGTTATAGCCGCATCAAAAGTCATAGACGAAGGAATCATCATCAGCTATTTGTTCAAACAAGACAAAATCTCTTATATTTCTATAATTAGATATTCAAAAATCTAGATGAGGGAGATTTTAAGTAAAATTTCCTTTGGAAAATATTTTCTAACCAGCAAAATCTTTTCACAAAAATTGATTTTATGTTGAAAGCTCGGATTAAAACGAATTTTGATTATAGATTTAAACCTGTAAACCATGATTTTAGAAACCCATTTCTCGGATTTCAAAACTATTAAGCATCGAAAATTTTCATACCTTTTAGACAGAAAACGTATGAAAAATTTTAGACCGTGCGAATTTCAAAAATTTTAGACTGTGCGAATTTCTCGAATTTCAAAGCTTCAAAAATTTTCATACTTTTTTTTAGATCATCATAATTTCAAAACTAAAAAAAAAAAAAAAAAAAAAAAAAAAAAATTGTTAAGCTTTTGATGATGTGGAAATTAGATAAATAGCCCTCCTATCTAAAGGCCTTCATATATACCCCGTCCACTATATTAATACCCCTATCCAAAAACACGGAAGCCAATTTCTATCGTAATCCCTTTAATACCCCCGTCATATTAATAATGTTATCAGACCTTTTTAACTTCAGATCTCAAAATCAAAACTGAAAAGAAAAAATCTCTTACCAGAAACTCATCTCTCGACATTACAACCACCTTCGCGCCGCCACCAACTCCGTCGCTACCATTTCCATCTCCTCCACCATCATCTCTATCTCTATCACCATGAACAACGAATCAAACAAACCAGTTCCGCGCCACCTCCTACGCTACTACCAAATACACCGAAATGATACCACCACCACTTCCAAAACAATCGATTTTAGATCTATTTCACCCGATTCAACTAGAAATCGTAAACCTGGTGATGAACCAACGCAAAATCAATCTCCAAAACCTAATTTCAAGCATCAGGTTCATTTTGATTTTCTACTAAATTGTACATGATTCCCATTTCAAACCCAAGTTTGGATTTCATTCTTCTTGAGATCGATAATTGATTCGGGTAAATTATCATTTTCTTCTTCAATTCTTTTTTTTTTTCTTTATCAGTATTGACTTATAGAAATGTAAATTAACAAGGTTTTTTACTTGATTTTTATGGCGGTGGTGAACTGGTTTCAGGATTTGATATTTGTATGTTGATTTAGTTTCAATGTTCATTGATTTGTTGACTTTATTGGATGTAATTGTTGATATTGGTGTTGGTAAGCAATTTAACATTGTTGTTGTTGTTGGTGGTGGTGGTGGTGTTTATTTGTTTGCATTTAATATTTGGTGTTGGAAAGTAATTTAAACCCAAGTCATATTAGGTTGTCTATTGCTGCAGATGTGATGTTAGCGGATGCTCATGGTACATTTTTGTTGTGGTGATGGTTGACCTTTGTTTACATCAATGGTGATGGTAAAGCATGTCGTACTTGAGATGGGGATAGTTATTGCAGTGGTGATGGATGTTGCAACACATGTGGTGGTGAATGTTATGGTGGTGGTGGTGGATGTTGTATTAGTGGAGATGATATTATGGCCAGTTTTGATCAATTAGTTCGAGTTACATTAGCATGTTTTGAGAAATCAACCTATTATTTGTGACATTTTGTCTACATTAACATCTGTTGCATACTCATTTTTGAGATATATATTATATTGACCAGAACTGAATTGCGAATTGCGTACTTACACACACTTGGCATTCTTACCTATTTATACCATGTTAATTGAGTAACTAAATTAGACATGCAGATTGCTGGTGGTCTACATGTTATCATGGTCTTTATGGATGAAATTCTTATTAGGTGGCACAATATGCTGTTCTTACCGGCCACATCATTTCAGATGATATATATGTTTTCTATTTGAAATTATGAAATGTTAACTCGTGTTATTGTTTGGTTCTTATTGATTTAATTATTTATTGCAGGCACATTAAAGATGATCAATTTCCATTTTGGGTCGCATTTGTTGGTTGTTTTCCAGTTGTTGATCCTTGCCCATATGGGATGTCTCAAGATGAACCCGTGGTGTAATGGTATCACAACCGACTCTAGTCTGCGAATGCGTGTCCGAATCACGTCAGGTTTACTAATTTTAGTACATCAATTTTATGGATCAACTTTGGTTGTTGATGCCAGATTTTGGGATCAACTTTGGTTGTTGACCCGTTCACTAGGATCAACTTCCATTGTTGATCAACTTTTGTGTCAACAAACGAAATCGATCAACTTTGATTGTTGACACCTTATTTTGGGATCAACTTGGGTTGTTGACACCATATTTTGGGATCAACTTCAGTTGTTGACACCATATTATGATGTTAAATTCGGTTGTTGAAGCCATATTATTTTATATTTATTTATTTTATTTTCTAATTTTTTCCTTTGAGGATCAACTTCGGTTGTTGACACCAGATTTTGGATCAACTTCGGTTGTTGATGCCATATTGTTTTGTTACGAGCTTTTGATTTTGTTTTTGGGGATTAACTTCGGTTGTTGACACCAGATTTTGGGATTTACTTCGGTTGTTGACGCCATGTTATTTTTACCTTTTTATGATTTTTTTGGTTTTTGTTTTAAAGATCAGATACAGTTTTTGACACCTGATTTTGGGATCAACTTCGATTGTTGACACCATATTACCTTTTCATGATTTTTTAATTATTGTTGACATTATATAAATTTTTTTCTGATTTTGGTTGTTGACATTATATAATTTTTTTTGTTTCTTATTTTCTGATTTTTGTTTTTGGGGATCAACTTAGATTGTTGACGCCACTGGCGGCGGCGGTGGTGGTGGCGGGTGGTGGTGGACTGGTGGTGGTGGTGGCGGGCGGTGACGGGCTGGTGGTGGCGGTGGCGGGCGGTGGTGGAATGGTGGTGGTGGCGGGTGGTGGTGGTGGCGGACGGTGGTGGTGGTGGCGGGCGGTGGTGGAATGGTGGTGGTGGTGGCGGGCGGGCGGTGGTGGACTGGTGTTGGTGGCGGGCGGGCGGGCGGTGGTGGCGGTTGTGGTTGTGACGGGCGGTGGTGGCGGTGGTGTTCCTGGTGGTGGGGTACTAGTGGTGGTGGAATGATAGTTGAATGTTGGTGGTGGTGGTGGCGGCATATTTGGTGGTGCTAGTGGTGGTGGTGGCGGTGAAATGGTAGATACAAAATTTTGTTGTATTTTGAAATAAAGAAGTATTTATATGAGTGAGGGTATTAAGGTAATCTAATTTTTAATGGATAAGATTTTTAAATGATAGGGGTATATTTATTGTTGTATAAGGGTATTTTTATTGGGTGTCAAAACTAAGGGTATTTAATAAATTTACCCTTTGATGATTATCCTTGTTTCCAATTTTACGAAGTTGATATAAAACTTGTATTACTCATGGTGATTGACTTGGTTGCTCGCAGGGAATGAACCCAAATCCCATTTTATACATGAGTTATCAATAACAAGGGAAGTACGAGACAACAACATAAGGCGAACAGCTTCGTAGGGGAAAAGATAGTAATGGACCCAGGCATATGCAAATTAAATTAAAATTCGGCATCAGGAAGAGAACAAATCAATTAGCAGAACGGAGACAAAGCAAGCAGAAAAAGGGGGATCAAGGACTTCTCAGAACTGCAAGGGAGAAAGAATACACAATAAGCTAGGAAAAGGGAGAAGAAGAAGAAGAAGAAGAATTGACGGAGACAAAATTTATACAAATGGCGTTAACAATGAATAACTATGCGAATTATACCGCACCAACATAAATCAAACCCAGCACAGACTGTCCATGGTGTAGAAAACGAGCTCGGAGTCGCGTGTTAGAATCCCACCTGAAGCATGTTATTTTTACATTATGCGATTATGGACGCACAAATGGTCGATTAAGACAAACTTCAATATCGTGCATTTCTTTTGCAAAAGTAAAGAACGCCCAGATGGTTGGAGGCGAAGGTTATGAGTTTGAAGACGCGAGATCGAATCCCTTCAAGCGTATTTTTTCGCACATTTTACGTATTTTTTCGCACAAAAAAACTAGCACAGTTGGGAACAATTCTTGCTTCGCACGTTTGTTTTTGTTACGCGAAATTTATGCAGAATTGCCTCTCGCACAGTTGGCCTTTGATTACTTCGCATGATCTTTGATTATTTCGAAAGAGAGGGTTAGCACAGTTGGTATGGTGAGAAAATATGTAAGAGGTAGGTCAAGGGTTCAAGTCTCATTTCTCACACTTCTTTTTGTTGCGTGATAATTACATTTCTTTGTGCGACGTTTATACATTTCAAGGATGCCAGTTTCGCAAGCAAACCATATACTTCGCGCGCGACGACAGCAACAACAAATCACATGGAATCTAAGTACCACTTCCTTGAACATTTTATTTTACTTACAACAAATAAAAGATTCTTGATTTGACAGCAACAACAAATCACATGGAATCTAAGTACCACTTCCTTGAACATTTTATTTTACTTACAACAAATAAAAGATTCTTGATTTGATTTACAAAAAGCGATACAATCGCACGTTTACAAAGATTTCAAAATTACAAAAAACCGAGAAAAACTTCGGATAAATTTATATATTTCTCTTGAATATTTGCTTTGCTTCAAATGATATGATGTTTAACATGAAGATATGAAAATGAAGGAAGATAATCAAAAAATATAAAAAATATGAAATAAAGATATTAATTTATAAGAATAAATAATATGAAGATTTCGCCGAAAATAAGGCATCATATATTCGCGGAAAGAATGAATGAAAGAATAATTTTTTTCTTTCGTTATATGGATTTTCAATTACGACGTCGGATTCCGGATACAGGTGTTCTCAGATCACCACTTTCTCAAGAAGATAACCTATCAAATGGTCGATAATATTAAGAAGACCATCTTCTCTCTGATCTAATCAGTTCTATCATTCTTGTATTAGGTCGTTTTTCAGAGTTCTTTTTTTTTCGGATCAGAATTTTCGATGTTGTATTGTTACAAGTATGTTGCTTCAGTTTTATTCTGATTCTTGATGTACTTTTGATTTTCTATTAATAAATAAATTGGCAGAAGCTTTATATATAAGAAAAAAAACAACAATAACATAAGGATCGAGATCTAGTGACAAAAGATTTTGACAAAAGCTTTATTATTCATAGACTGTTTCCTGTCTAAAATATTTGTTTGCTCCGCATTTATTACACTTCCATTATAATAAAAAACACAAAATTGGTTAAAAAGACCAAAACCAACAATTCCTGGGTGAAAAAGACATGTAAAATTTGATACTGTTTAAATGGACGAGAATGTAAAAATAGCCTGGATGTAAACAGTGTCATCCTACCCATTTTCAAATACTTTTTCTTATTTTTAATTTACATCAGGATGCATCCAGTTTCATCCTCACTCTTTTTTTAAGTTTAATCCAGGATGAATCCAGTTTCATTCTTGCTATATTTTTTTTGTCCATTTCACCCATACTAATTTTTACTCGTCCATTAGAACCCTGTTTTAAAAATATTTGGACAAATGACCCATTTTCCGTAAAAAAAAAAATTGCGGCACTTTTTTAGCACCAAAACTAGAGGTATAGTGTACATTTAGTGTAACTTTATTATATGTCGGTATAAATTAACCATTGATATCGGTAACGACCTTTCACAAATCACGACTAAGATAGTCAAAAGGAGATTTTATTTTATTTGGTTTTACCTAGATACCACCCATATTTTTTTTTTAAGTAAAAATATCATTCATCATCAACAGAAAGGAGTTTACAAGAATTGGATGGGAGTCTCGTAACAAGCTGAGCTCCAATCCTTTTTTTTTTTTTATAGATTGATAATAATTTTTTTAAAAGATTACAAGATAAAGTTCAAAAATAAAGAAAGCCAACTACATAGGCTTCAAAAAGAAGATCTAGCAAAATCTATAATACTCAACATTTGGTAACTCTATTCTTGCTAAGAAACTTGGTCTCCCATAGAATATTTGTCTTTAACCTGCTGCCAATTTGGCACTTCTTTTTGCAGCTGTATCTGCAGAAAAATTAACTTCCCTTAAGTTGTGCCAGAATGTGATTGATTGGATTTTACTTACTGCCTTTAGCCATCTCATCTTTACAAACCATGGCATCTTGTTTTATGTAAATTCTGATATAACTGTTTTGGAATCTGAGTTAAGGATTATGTTCTGCAACTTTCATTCAACGACTAATTCAACTGCTCCAATGATTGCATATACTTCTGCTATGTAATTAGTAGAAATACCAATTCCTCCTGTAATAACTCCCAAGACTTGACTCAAGTGATCTCTTATTACTACACCAAAACCAGCAGCTCCTGGATTACCAATGGATGCTCCATCACAGCAAAACATAACACAACTGGCACTTGGTGGAATCCAGAAGCAAGGTTTAATGCATTGAAATTTAATTTTCCTTGCTCCCAAATTAAAGAAGAAAATTACCTGGTTATCATTGTCATCATTCCACATGTTGCTTTTTATCATGAAGCCTCCTTCATATACTGTTTTTTTTTTATTCTGCTCTTAAAGCTTTGAATATTAGGTTTAACTTGCTCAAAGAACATCTTGTTCTTTTGAAACCACATCTCCTTTAAAATTGTACAAGCAGCAATAATCCATCATTCTCTAATAAATGGACTTTTACCTTTGGCATTTCTTCACATTACTTCAAAACAATTTGGAACTTTGAGCTTAAATACAGAGCATATCCATTTCCAAATTTCTTTACTGAATTTGTACTCCCACAATAAATGGTGCATATTATCTCGTTCTTCTTCACAAATGCAGCATATTGAAACCAAGTCATACCCTCTTTCAATCAAAACTAAATCATAAACATATATTTCTTGGACTATTTTCCAAATGTTGCTTGCTATAGCAGGATGTAAATATGAGTTCCATACGTATTTGTGGCAATGCAGAGATTGTTCTTTATTTCTCACTAAGTTGATTGCAGAGGAGGTTGTGAAATTACCTTTGATTTCTCCTTTCCATAGTAAGCTATCACCTCCAATACCAATTTCTGGTAAAGTGTAGTTTGAAATCATTTGGTTGATCTGCTCAGGTATACTCCATACTCCTCCAATGATCAAGTCCGACACTTTCATGTTGATATTAGCTTTAACATATGCAGTGTAACCAACTTCTTCAATAAGAGGAGAATTGCTAATCCAGGGATCAAACCAAATAGATATCATATTACCATCACTATTACACCATCTTATATTCTCTTTTAGATGATTCCATGCCCATTTTAAACCAGGCCATATAAATGAAAGTTTCCAGTTATTCTTCCACTGATGATACTTATCTTGAAATTTAGCCTTGATAAATATAGCCCATTCTGCATCAGAATTTATTACTCTCCATAGAATCTTCATCAGTAAGACTTTATTGAGAACTTCCAATCTTTGTATTCCCAGACCACCTTCACTATAAGGAGAACAGACTTTTTTCCATGAAAGAGTTTTATATTTTCTAGTTTCACCATCACCAGACCATAAGAAGTTTCTTATTATTCTCTCACAAATCTTGATCACTGATTTTGTCCACTTATAAACTGACATACTATAAATTGGTATACTGCAAAGCACTGATTTTATGAGAACTAATCTATCATTAAATGACAAAGCAATTTTCCTTTCCAAGTAGCTAATTTCTTCAGATTATCTCCAAAGATTGGCCAAATTGTTGAAATTTTTACTCGCCGCAGTTGTAGAATAACTCCTAAGTATTTATCAGGTAAAGTACTTACTTCCATTTGTACCATTTCTTTAATTTGCATTACTCTTGCAATAGTTGTACCATCAACAAAGAGCTTGCTTTTACTTTTGTTAATTACTTGACCTGAGCTTTTCTGGTACTCTTCTACAAGCTTCATCAGATTCAGAATGCTTTTCTTTTCTCCATTACAAAAAATGAAAACATCATCAACAAAGAACATATGAGAAGGATGAATTCCATTCCTTATTACCATTGGAATTATCTTTCCTTCTGCTACCAATTTGGATATATTTCTATTAAGTACATCTTCCATAAGCACAAAAAGTATTGGAGATAGAGGGTCTCCTTGTCTTAACCCTCTACCCACTGATAAGAAGCCATTAGGTCCACCATTTATCATAACTGAGATTTTTGCAGACTCAAAAATAGTGCAGAGCCATTTACACCATGAATTGAAAAACCATATTTGATCAACACTTGAAACAATAATTTCCAACTCACAGAATCATAAGCCTGAGATATGTCCAATTTTAGTCCAATATTACCACCTCTTCTTTTCTTCTTCATTTCATTGACCATCTCAGAAGCAAGTACAATTTGATCTTGTATATTTCTCCCTTTGATGTATGCTGATTGCTGAGGTGAAATGAGTTTATTCAAAAGCTTTGACATTCTTGTTGTGATAATTTTGGTAAAAATTTTGAAGTCGACATTATCGAGGCCGATTGGCCTGAATTAATGGGGAGATCTGGAACCTTCAACTTTTGGCAAAAGTACAAGAAAATTAGAATTCAAGCCTCTTGGTATGAACCTTCTTTCCCAACAAAATTGAACTGCATCTACGACATCAGTTTGAATTATTTGCCAGCATGCTCTGTAAAAACTGTCAGAGAAACCATCTGGCCCTGGAGAACTATCTGGATCCATTTCAAATAGAATTTTCTTAATTTCTTTAGAAGTTGGAACTGCATCCAACATGGCTTGATCCTTTTCTGTTATTGCTGTAGGAATTGCTTCAAGTAATGATTCTGAAATTTCGACTTCCTTAAACTTGAACTTTTCCTCAAAATAGCTAATGAGAGTTTCTGCTATTTTACTTTGATCTCAGTGATAATTTCATTGTTACCATTTTCAAGTTCACTAATTAAATTTCTAACTTGCCTTACCTTCATATTGGTATGGAAGAAGCTTGTATTGGCAAACCCTTATTTGACCCATTTAGTTCTAGCTTTCAATTTCATCATTGTGCTTAACTACACTTCCTTTGAGTTCAAAATGTTTTCTACTTTCACTAAGTTGTCTAAGATCTCTTCATTATGAGGATTGGCATCTGATATCTTCATGGTGACTGCATTTAAGCTTCTAAACATGAAGGAGGCTTCAGTCCCCAGGCGTTGCCTACTTTAATTTTATCGCCTTGAATCCACGCCTATGGTATTTGATACAATATTATCATACTCTGCTGGATGTGATGCTGGGATGTTGGGAATATCACATGGACGAAACATCCTGGATAACTAAGAAGTAGAAGCGAGAGAGTTATGTCGTTAATCGTGGCTCCCTATGTCTCTTCAAAAAATGTTTCAGCCTCGTTTCTGAAGTTATCTCATGAATGCTTGATGTTGTATGGGATGGACCGTGATGAGTAGTCCCCAGTCACACTTCTCTTTGGTTACTGAAGTTGTTTTCTCTGAGTAGGCTTGGGATCCGCCGCGGCCTCGTAAACTGTTGCAGGCGCCTTCTGGACAGATAGGTGATGATATTCTTACGCTACACCTTTGAAGGGTGGATGACCTTGTCGTGGCTATGAATTTTGGTTGACCGTGTCTTCTGAGCTTTGACAGTGAAGGGATCCCGTGTAGAGCCTCAGTCCCCAAGTTTGGTTTACATGTTTATATCTGGTATGGTTGGTGAGTTGACCATGATAAGGATATCACCATCTTGAATCCGTACTGGTGACTCTATTACTTCTTCCACGTGAAACTAAAACATGGAGAAGTACGGATTACCCTTGTAGCGGTTGTTGCTATGGTGAAGTTCTGGATGGTATCGATAAACGAGCAGCAGCAGTTCTTGGCAGCAGATATGATCAGAAGAGACTACATCGCGTGGTAACCAAAATAGGTTGGCTGGAATTACATGGGCGTCCATGGAAGCAAAGGGATCCGCTGGATGCGTAAGCGAGTAAACTGTCCATGACCACGATGTTTGGCGAGATGGATCAAAAAGTGGACACAACTGCGATCCTTGGCTGGATGTGATCATGATCCTTGATAGGGAGGAGTGTGGTGGCTACGGGTACGAACTTTGGAAGGAAGGAGTGGGGCGGCTTCGGCAAGAAGAAGTGGCGTTGAATCAGTTTCGACTCTTGGAGAGGACGTTGAAGCTTATGGAGCAAAATGTTGAAGCTTCGGCTTCGGATCCTGGGCAGCTTATGGAGAGAATGCCGATGCGACTTCTGTCTCTGGAAGCGGAGCAGCTTCCCGAGAGAATGTTGAAGCAGTTTCCAGAGCGAAACATTGAAGCGGAGCGGCTTCTGGCTCTGGAAGAGGGCCGGCTTCCCGAGAGAATGTTGAAGCGGTTTCCAGAGCGAAACATTGAAGCGGAGCGGCTTCTGGCTCTGGAAGCGGGGCGGCTTCCCGAGAGAATGTTGAAGCGGAGCGGCTTCTGGCTCTAGGAGCGGAGCGGTTTCCCGAGATAATGTTGAAGCGGAGGCCGCGGTGCTGTCAAACTCGACATCCTTTAAGTGAACAGTGGTTAAGAGTCCCCAGTTTCATCTATCAATCGTTCTTTCCAGGAGGGGCTGAGGTTTGGGAACGACTTCCCTGGATGGAAACAGCTGTTTTCCTGATACAGTGCGGTTGAGGGCTGCAAGCATGTCTTGACGATGCGCCTTGGAGAAATACAGGATCTCACATAAATGTTTCATCATAGACTACACGATTTTGTGGGCAAAGTCCCCAGAAATCACGCAGCTCCTAAAGGGAAGGGGGTCTCTGTGAACTCATGAAGGTTGTTGATTTTCTTTGCCCCGATTTTGGAGAAGTCGTTCCTGATCTTCACGTGTGATGAAATTGGATTGCTGATTCCTTTCTACTGGGCGTTCAAGAGCAACGTGAGCATCTTCATCTATAAACACGCATCCTGTTGAAGTGCCCGCGCCGGATGTTAAAAGTATTCCTTATCAGTTCCATCTGGGGTTGACGTGACTCTTGTGGTAACTGCTCCATTAGTGTTTTGAGGAAAATAGGTATCTCTTTCTGAGTTGTAGCCATGTCTGTCTGAGCCTTACGAGAACCTTTTGTTTTTCCATCAAATCAACAATGGTAAGAAGAGATCGGCTTCTTCTGGCTCCTCCAGTCTCTCGTCCTGATGGTGGAGTAGCAGCGGCTCTGGTGACTGGAGGTGTAACACCTGAAGGAATATTTTCTGCCGCAGAGGCTCTGGCTCTGGTAACCGAAGGTGTAACGCCTGAAGGAACATTCTCCATGTTGCTGGTGTTGACAGGTGGCGTATTAACACTATTGGAAGGAACGCCAACACCGAGGATAATTTTAGCGCAAGTGTTCTCAGGGTTTGTTGCTGATCCGAACCGTTTCCGAGGATGTAATCTCGAGCTGGGAGTTCCACCGGGACATGTGCGTAAACTTTGAGTTCAATGCTACCTGGTTCATTGAGGGTTTCACCGAGATCCAAAAGTTACAGGTTGAGGTGACCGAAGGTCCCTCAGCGGATGTGATCAATCAACAAGAAGCGAAAATCGGAAGGTTGTCCAAAAAGTTGAAGTTGAAACAGGCGGCTCTCCAAAGCGCGAAAGAGGTTTTCTCTAAAAAGAGCAAGCCATTGTTGAATGATTTTCCTTGAACATCTTCTGTCTTCTGGACCTCTTTTGCTTAGGTTTTTTTTTTTTTTTTGAAAGGAAAACGAAATGCCTAATTTATGGTTTGGTTTTCTGGTTTTTGGATTGATAGATGGTTGTTACCTATGAGGGTTTTGGATTATTCTTTGGAATAAATTTTGGAATAATGCCATTTTGATTATGACTGTTAGTAGCATAAATATTCCAGGAGAGTCATGGAACCGTGAATGTTGTATGACGGTAGAAAGTATGGGATGAGATTTTTTGGGGATAACATGGATGTCAGTTTCCAATGTGAAAACCTGAAGTAGTAGATTGTGTACTTTGTCTAATAATACTTACTCGCTTTTAGGGTCTCTCAACAAAATGGATATTCCAGGCGTATGTCTGAGCTTCATGAGCGACGTCGTTGTGTCCGTGAGAAGTCCCCAGTCATTCCTCATCGTGTGATAACTGACAACTGAGCGATTGAACCCCGAGCGATCGTTTGCTTCTACCATCTTGATGTCTGGGTTGAAGAATGAAACTTGGAATTGGAAATTGATATTGTAACCGAGAGATTAATCTCCCACTGTGGTCGCCAATTGTTTGTGGGTGAAGACCGTTTCTGCTGATTTCGGTAATCTCGTGTGAGTGCGGATGAGAAACAAATCTAAACCCAAAACAATGTACTGCACTGGAGTACTTTTGATTCGAGATCAATCTGTACAATCCTGGCCTAAACCAAGAAATTGTCGTTCCAAGCTTGCTTCGGTCACAAAGTGAAGGAAAAGGGTTGGTCTTAGGGAGGGAAGCGAAGAAAGTGTTGAGGCCAGAATAGTTGATTCTGGAAGTGTGGGTGTTTTGCGACTTGTATCCGAAAGTTGAACTGGCAAGATGAATGGAAAGCTACCAGGTGATTTCTGGATGTGTATTGTTATCCTGACCAAAACTTGTTGTTTGGTGGAAATAGGTGAGACCTAATTATACAAGTCGCAACAAAACGTACCCTGGTCTCGTAAGAAGTGGAAATGATTGAGTGGTGGAAGAAAGCGGTAACGGGTAACGCCTGGAATTGATGTTTCCATAATGAAAGATACGTTTCACCATTACTAACCGCCTCACTTTTATGACACTTTCTTGTAACGGGCGTATTGCACGCCGCACGCTGTAAACCGCCAGACCAATACCCTAATGAGTATCCACCAGTTTGTGACATGTTTTGATGTCTCGAGTGTTTTCATGGAAAACGTGTAGCGCTTTGCTATGTATGGCAAGTTCCAAATTGAGAGGGTTGCCGTCAGTAAATAGCGCGTGATGCTATTAGGCTCGTCTTGGTTGGTCGCCTAGAACTTGCCACAAGCTCGCCGGCTTGGTGGCAAACTTCGATGGCCGAGATCGCATCTTATGAAACATGGGTAGCCGTTGATTGTGGCTACCTTGCGTTGGCATTCGATGAGTTTGGTGGCACGACTAAAGGATTTGGCGTCGCGGCCAAATTAGGGTTTGGCGCCATGACCAAAGAATTGGCATCGTAGCCAAGTTGGTGCCGTGACCAGAAAGTTGGCATCGTAGCCAAGTTGGTGTCGTGACTTAAGAGTTGGCATCGTAGCCAAGAGAGTTGGCACCGTAGCCAAATTAGGGTTTGGCGGCACAAACCAAAGAATTGGCGTTGCGACCAAAAGGTCGCCACAAATCTTGCGGTTTGGGGCGAACTTGGATGCCTGAGATTTGCATCTCAGGAGGAAGGGTAGCCATTGATTATGGCTACCTTCCATTGGTGGCCAGAGGCGTGGTAGCGTGGCTGGCATGGCTTGCGCATGCTTTTTGGCACGGTGGTGTGGCCAATTTAGGGTTTGACGGCACAAACCAAAGGATTTGGCGTTGTGGCCAAAAGTTGCCACAAGTCTTGCGGTTTGGTGGCGAACTTGGACGGCTGAGATTTGCATCTCAGTAGGAAGGGTAGCCGTTGATTATGGCTACCTTCCGTTGGTGGCCAGAGGCGTGGTAGCGTGGCTGGCATGCGCGCCTGGCATGCACGACTGGCATGCGCGCCTGGCATGCGTGGCATGCGCGTGCAACATGTTGGCGCGTTTTGGGAAGTTGGCACGTTTTGGGCGCGTTTTGGGAAGCCGGCGCGTTTTGGCGACCTCTTTTGAGGCTGCTGCAGGTTTGGAGCTACCTAATTGGTTAGGTGTCCGGCAATCTAGGGTGCGGCCACACTTCCAGTGCGCGTGGCGGGTTTAAAGCGACCTTATTGGTCGATGAAAAGGGGGCCGGCAAGTAACATTGGGCCGGCCTTGTTTGGAATGCGCGTGGCGCATTTAGGGCGACCTGATTGGTCGATGGGAAGTGGGGTCGGGAAGCTAGGGTGCGGCCACACTTCCAGCGCGCTGTGGCGGATTTAAAGCGACCTAATTGGTCGATGGAAAGGGGGCCGGCAAGCAACATGGGGCCGTCCTTGTTTGGAATGTGCATGGCGTATTTAGGGCGACCTGATTGGTCGATGGGAAGTGGGGCCGCAATCTAGGGCGCGGCCACACTTCCAGCGCGCTGTGGCGGATTTAAAGTGACCTGATTGGTCGATGAAAAGGGGGCCTAAGCAACATGGGGCCGACCTTGTTTGAACGAACGCGTGGCGCATTTAGGCGACTGATTGGTCGATGGAAAGTGGGGCCGGCAAGCTAGGGCGTGGCCACACTTCCAGCGCGCTGTGGCGGAAATTTTGACAAGCAAGGTCTGGTATATTGTGCGAGGCGCGAAACCGTAACTTCTGCAAGTTAGTCAGGTTAAAAGAATTCTATGTGTCGACACAAAGCTCTTTTAAGTTCGTTTCCAGAGAGGAGCATGCTTTTCTGATTGAATACCTTATGCAAAGATATTATTCTTGATACTTGGAGATTCATGCTACTCTGCTGCGAGTAAACACAAATCCTCATGCTATATCAACATTAAGAGTTCAGCCAAAGAACATAGCATAGAAGGCATTCAGAGGAACTTATATTAAGTGAATATGCGCGAGGCGCCGAAATTTACAAAACATTTGGGATTCTCCAGTCTGGATAAATTTCATGTAAGTATATTGAGCGGCTCAATAAATATGCCAGTGGAGAGGTTAGCACACATGGCTCTATTTCCTTGTAGAGTGACGTCACATCACATGCAAGGTTTTACAATTTTAACCCTAAGCTAAAAACCACCATAAACAGCGGGGTACGAAGGCATGCCTTTCACATGGTTAAACAATAGGAGTGGTGACGTTAATATCTGCGAAAGAATAGATAGATCTCTAACATCCTATCAATGGATTCAATTATTTCCAAATACAAAGGTAAGTCACCTAACCAGAGTGGGACCCGACCACACTCCTATCCTTTTAGACACCAGCCTGGAAACAAAAAGATTACACAAACCTTTTAGAATCCTTAGGTCTTGGTTATCTCACCAAACTCTGAAATCAATGGTTGAAGAATCTTGGAACATTCACTCATCCAACTCTTTTCCCAATAACTTTGCCTCAAAATTGAAATCTCTCTTCTCTGATCCGGCCCAGTGGAATTCTGATGTTTTCGGTAATATACATAAGAATATTAAAACCCTTAATTGGAAAATAGATAACATTTATAATACCGGAAATATTTCTTCCAAGATAGATATCCTCAAAAACCTCCAAGCGGAGCTAGGAAAGTAGTATAAAATCAAAAATGATTATTACCACCAAATATCTAGGGATAAATTCTTCAAGGAATACAATCAAAATACTGAATATTTCCACGCATTCGCTTCAAATAGGAAGAAAATAAATGCAATTCATTCTCTCAGAGAACCATCAGGGCTCTGGATTTCAGACCGAGTTCAAGTCAATGCGCTCCTAACCAATCATTTCTCCCAAATTGGTGCTTCCCAAATAAAAAACTACAATGTAGATTTAGAGGGAATTATACAACCTTGTGTTTCTGATTCGAAAAACGCAATTTTAACCCAAATCCCATCCAAAGAAGAAATCTGGTCAACTCTTGCCAACATGAATCCTTGGGTGCTCCAGGACCAGATGGATTCCAACCAGACTTTTTCAAAGCAAACTGGGACACATTGGGCCCGGAAATAATAAAATCTATGCAAGAATTTTTTAGGACTGGGCTTATGGAAAAGGATTTTAACCACTGTTCATTACTCTCATACCCAAAATCACCACCCCTCGAACCCATGTGGACTTTCGTCCAATCAGCCTAAGCAATACAATTTATAAACTCATATCAAAAATTCTAGCAAACAGATTAAAACCCATTTTGAATAGGTTAATCTCTCCAAATCAATCATCTTTTCTCCCAGGAAGACAAATAACGGACAATATCATCATAGCTCATGAGTTAATTCACTCGATGAAGACTTCTAAGAAGAAAAAGGGATATCTAGCTCTCAAGATTGACCTATCAAAAGCATTTGATAAATTAGAGTGGTCTTTTATCAAAAAAGCCTTATCCTCCTTTGGTTTTAGTGACTGTTGGGTTAACCTCATTTCCCAATGCATATCCACAACCTCATATTCCATCATGTTAAACGGTTCCCCAGGCCCAACTTTCTCCACCTCTAGGGTCTTACGACAAGGAGACCTCTATCCCCATATCTTTTCCTAATATGCATGGAGGTTCTTTCAAGACTTCTTGAGAAAGCCACAATGGAAAATAAAATCTCGGGAATCAAAATAAACAAACATGCCCCTACTATTTCACATCTTTTTTTCGCAGATGACTGCTTTCTATTCACAAGAGAAGATCTAGGGGAAGCTAAAAACTTATTGGATATCTTATCTAGATTTGGGGAATTAAATTACGGGGAAAATGGTAAATTTACATAAATCGGGAATTTATTTCAGCCCAAAAATCCACCCAAAACATGCTAAGATTATAACAAAAATCCTAAAGGTCCCATTTCTAACAAAACAGGACAGATACCTTGGTGCACCTCTTTTCTTCGACAAGAATAGAAAAGAAAATTTTGAACCTCCACTTCAAAGGTACTACAATACGCTGCAAGGTTGGAAATCAAAGTTGCTCTCGCAAGAGGGTAGGACGGTTTTAATTCAATCGATTCTCCAGTCTTACCCAACGTATCAAATGCAAATGCTTGCCCTTCCAAAAGATACGCTAGATAAACTGGACAGAATTCAAAGGGATTTTTGGTGGAATAAAGATAAGTCAAAAACAAAAGGTGGTTATATAAAAGCATGGTAAGGCATGTGTAAACCAAAATCGCAGGGCGGTTTAGGAATCAAGAACCCTCATAATTTCAATATAGCCCTTCTAACGAAGTTAGCAAGTAGAGTGATGGCAGAAAAGGATCAGTTGTGGGTAACATTACTAGAAGAGAAGTATTTTCATGGCTCGAGTCCCTTTCAACCGACAAGAAATTATGAACCCTCGTGGATTTGGACAAGCATTCAGAAGGGTCTAAATATTATAAAAGGAAACTACATCTGGCAAGTGAATGACGGGAAAAATACAAGGATATGGGAAGACAAATGGATACCTGGTACAAATTCATTAACCCAACCAAGTGATAAGGCGGACCCGATACCTCAAAAGGTACATGAGCTGCTAAATTCTGAGGGTGACTGGGATATGGAAAAATTAGATGAATACTTTTCCCCAGAAATTAAAGAAATTTTTTTTAGCAATTTCCCCGAATAAAGAAAACAGGGACAAAATCAGATGGGAACACCATATATCGGGAGCATTTTCGGCAAAAAAACATTTACAACTATCTTATTAATCAACATAATAATGATGAGGAAGATATTATATTCCCGTAAGAAAATATTTGGAATTTGAAGACAATACCTCGGATTCGACTATTCATTTGGAAAAATGATCAAAAAGGTGCTCCCAACAAATAGCAGATTAGCAGCCCACAATCCAGAAATCTCCTCGGAGTGTCCCCTATGTAAAAATCGAGAAGAGGAAACAAAATACCATCTCTTCAGAACATGTCCTTTCGCTAGAGAAATCTGGTTTGGATGCGACTTGAACACAGCCAACTCGCAAATCAACACAAATTCGATTGTTAAGTGGGTTGAGAACTGGATATCAAATACTATCTACTCACAAAATTGTGAACAAATTGCAACGATCACTTGGTTTCTTTGGAAGTATAGATGTGAAGTAATTTTTAGGAAAACTAACCCAGATCCATATGCTTTGATACAACAGATTAAGAATTTTTTGCAAGCTCAACCGCTTAGTAAGGAGAAGTTGCAAACATGTGCTCAAACAAAGAAGAAAAATACAAATAAGTGGAACAATTTCAACTCTGATTGGATAATTTTTACATATGCTTCCCTTAACAAGGAGAACTTGGCCATGGGATATGCTTTCATTCTTTACTCGGTAGAACAAGAAGCTTTTATGCATATATGTGCAGGTTCAGATTGGGCATCATCGGCTTTACGCGTAGAAGCAAAATCAGTGTTGAAGGCTTTAAAATGGCTAGAAGTCAATATTCTTTCTAGTGTCTTTATTGCTACGGATTGTAAAGTTCTGTCAGATTGCATTAACAAAAAAGATGCAGCAGTTGCCTGGGCGGCAAAGAATACCATTGAAGACATTATTTCCATTCTTGACAAACTTCCACAAGCCACGATAAAATTTATAAACAGAGATCACAATGCTGCAGCGGATTCAGTAGCAAAGGAAGCAAGGATAAGAAGACTACAACACATTTCGAAGTGTAGGATCATAATATCGCAACGTGCAGGGCTCGCGGGGTTAATAAACAGCGACGTCGCGAGGCAGTCGCAGACAGCTAAAATAAATGACGCGATGAACAACGACACACAAAACAACAGAAAGACATGGAACCGGGCGAGGGTTAAGAAGTGTCGCGAGAATAAATGTTTGTACATCTCATGACACTTCGCGGAACATTTCCGAAATAAAAGGATAGATTAGCTGTCATCCACTATGTATCGCCCTATATAAAGGGTTGAGTGAGTCTGTTGTGAGAGAGAGATCTTTTTGGAATTGTTGGGCAAGTCATTAGGAGAGAGAAAGTTTAAGAGTGTTTTACTTGCTAAGTGTAATTCTACTTTTTTCGTGTAGACAACTCATGAAATTAATCAATAAACATTCTCAATTATACAACTTTCAATGGACTAATTAACCAAAATATAGTGAGGGGTGTAGTGTGGGAAAACCGCTACTACATATGCGCTAGAAAAAGGACGAGCAAAGGATTGACGAAGAAATTGGAAAGAATTTGGATTAACAAGAGAAGAGATTTGGAAAAGATACTCAAGAATTCATTGAAAAGAAAGATGGCTAGAAGAAGAAATGTACAAGAGCAACCAACGATTGTAAGAAGAAGTGGGAGACTTGGCCGGAGAAAGGAGGAATGAAACAGAGAATCGTCAAGGATGAATATGAGAAATGACAGAGAAGATCAAAATCAACCACCGATCTCCCCAAAGAGCAAACGCAGCCAGGATTATGATAGAGTAAGTGTACATACTTGGAGATCTGATTCTCAAGACGAGAGAGAAGGGGAGCAGCGGTTGGTGAACAATGGACAAGGAGAACAAGGGATGAATGGAGAAACGAATCCGGAAACGAAGAATTGGCAACGTTAGAAAGATTGAGGCAAACAATGCACGAAGAGAGACGATTAGAAGCGAGAGGAGCGAGCAAACTTGACAAGACAAAATCATGAATTGAGGATGGAAAATATGAGATTGCAAAGTAGGAGATCTAGAAGTAGCGTGAGATCAAGTTCTAGATCGAATGAGAGAAGAAAGAAGGAGAGTTTTACCAAATGTAAAATACCGAGGAAGAAACACAAGATCCAAACGCAGAGCATGGCGAGAGAAGAGGGGAAATAAGATCGTTATATTCCTCAGCCCAAAATCTTCAAAATGAGCGAAATAGGGAAAATCAAGAAAACATGCAACTCCAAGGGCCGAATGACCCAAATTTGAAGGAAGAATAATCCCGCACGGAGAGAAGAATTGAGAAGAAACCGAGAGATCGAGGATGACATTGAGAGACACTACATTGAACAAGCGCGACTAGCTCGTGAAAGAGAAAGAATAAGAGCAGAAATGGAAAATCAAGAGATGGAAGAAGCAATCCGGCAGAATAACCATGACAACCGCGAGAAAGGAGGGAACAAAACCGTACTCAATAGAAATATTAACGAAGAGTATGAGAGGGTGCAGATGATGAGAGCCGAGAGGCAACCAAGAAGAGAGAACAACCGATATAATGGCGTGCGAATTAACGAAAGAGACGAAGAAGAGCGTCGCGAGGAGAGAAGAGGAGAAAATAATGAGCAGGAAGGTCAAAATAGGCACGAGCGAAGAAGGAGAGAAGCGAGCTAAAAAGACCAAAAGAGAAACAAATTCTCGAGGCAAATGAACAAATCTTAAGAGAACTAGCTGAAATGAGAGGATTACTTGAATAATAGAAGGGAAGGAGGAAGGAGACAACGGACGGCCATCGCGAAGCCGCCAAGAACCCCTTCACGCTAGAAGTACAGATGGGAGGAATACCTCCTAAGTGCAATCTACCGCATTGACCAACATCTTTGATGGAACAACTCATGTGCGATACAACATATTAAGGCTTACATGAGATGTATGTTACAATGGGAGAATCATGATGCCATATTGTGCAAATATTTCGCGTCAAGCTTAATAGGAGAAGCACTAAAATGGTTTGAAGGTCACTAAGGAACACAATCACATCATTCAATCATTTACAAGCCACATTCCTGGGAGCATACATAAGTAACAACTCCTCGCGACCAGGTATTGAAGATGTATTCGGGTTGAAACAAAGGATTGGCGAGAGCTTAAGGCAGTTGACAGTAAGATGGAGGACCATGTGTAGCGAAATGGCAGACGGGTTGAGGAGAGATATCTCATACTCTCATTTGTGAATGCTCTCTTCGCGACTAACTTGTTATACATTCAAATTTTTAGAGTCAAAAATACAATCACAATGGCGGAAGCTCATGAGAGTTACGGAAGAATATATTGCCTTAGAAGAAAGACAAAATGAAATGAATTCTTATCCAGTCGCGAACACAAGCTCTAACGCCGCGAACGCAAGTTTGTTACCTCAATTCATAAATACAGTGGCGAGCACTTCGCAAGGAAAGCAGGCAAGGAGAGCTGATGAGGGACAACAGAAGATAGTAGCCATGGGAAGCCACGATCAAGAAGAGTTTGAACGTGAAAGGAACTACTACAACCGTAATAAGAATAATAAGATTCAGAGGCTAGATCATGTGCAAGAAACTTATGGTGGACTCGAGGCAAAATAACCGTGGAGGGCAGAGAAGTCATAGAACAAGATGGGAACAAATTAAGATGCCTCCACCGAATGCTAGCGTGGAAAAGATCTCGGAAGCTATACTTGTGATGGAAAATGTACCAAGACCTTGGAATGTTGGAATGGAACCCCCGCCGGGCGATAGAAGTCATGAGTTTTGTTCTTACCATCGCTTCCATGGGCATCAAACAAACGATTGTAGAAACATAAAGAGAATTATTCTCGGATGATTGATCGGGGAAGTCGAATCACTTTCTAAGGGGAGAAGAAACAAGTCGGACATTACCACCACCACCGAGATGCACGCATGACGAAGTGTCGGCAAGGAAAGGAAACATTTGTGATAGAAGTAGGAACAAAAGCTAAGAATTTGAACTGCAACTCTATCGTCCATTCCTATCGCACCATCGAGGATTTTCATGACAACGTGCTTAGTAGAGTCTTCGCGAGAGATGCTAATGATAAGGAAATAATGAGCCCCAAGAGAACGACGCTTGATTAGAAAAGTGGCGGCGTTGAAGACTATTTCTTTCTCTGCGCAGATGAAGTACCAAAAGGAAGAGAAACACATGATAGCCCGTTGGTTGTGAAACTAGAGATTAACCCGAAACCGATCGATGGAGAAGATGATGAGGCGTGTTTGCCGGGCGATCAACCGACTTCTAATCGACACCTAAGTTCGGTGAATATCCTCTTCTACCATACTTATAAGACGATGGGAGGAAAAGATGAGGATTTGATCCCCTCGACATACAAGATATATGGCTTTAATGGCACCGCAAACAAACCAAAGGGAGAAGTTCACATGAGCATACCTCTACAAGGATTATCAACTGATGTCTTATTCGTGTGGTTGATGTGGAATCCCCGTATAATGCACTAATTGGGAGGCCATGGCTTCATGAAATCTTGGGGTCGCCTCAACATACCATCAATGCATAAAATTTCCACACCCAAGTGGCATTGGTATCATACAGGAGATTGGAAGGAGTCGCAACAATCTTGCTATGAGGTCGATATAGAAAACTGCAAGAAAGAAGTGCCAAAAGAAAGGGTTGGAAGCAACATGTGAGAAATGAACAGAGAAAGGAAAAATCTGATGGTAGATGCTATAGAAGTGAGGGGCTGAACATACCCCCGCGAGGTGAATACTTAGAGACAGACCAATATTATAACAATGAAGAAGCAAAAGATATGCGTAACAAAAGGCATAAGAAGTGAATAATCAATAACACGGGATGCAAAGTAACAAATTGAAAGTAATGATGTGCGAGAATCTCGCAGCCAAGAGTAAAATGAGAATACGACTAAGAAAGAAAATATCAGCAAACAAATACAACAAGTGAACAGAATCTGTGCGAATACTTCGCAAACAAATATCAGCAAATGATGAAACATGAATGATTGAATGATTTAACAAATATAAATGCGCAAATGAATGGGACGAACCTTTATGGCGTACACCTAGTTCGCGAATAACATTTCGTAAGAGGCAAATGTAAGACCTAAAGTGCGTCATATAAGGGGGTATCTCTCGCCGTGGTTCGGGGGAAGGTTACACCGCTCTGAAGCCTCGAACCATGAAAATTTGGGGCCCATGAAAGCCTATCCGGAGGAGATACCTTGGATTCCCAACTATATATGTAGGTTATACCCTGGTTGGGCGGCCGAGGTCTCTCTTCCTAGGAGTCGGTGTATATTCAAGGCGCCGAGGTACACGGTTTGAGCTTCGAGTGCCCGGATGGATGAACCTACCGCCATTCTTGGCAAGTCTTGGCATGCGTTGCACTCGCCCGAAGAAAACTCCACTTAGGGTGCGAGTCTCGTAACCATAAACCATATAGGTATAAGGGATAAGAGGCTGCAAAACAACTCGGTTGTTGTTAAGACCGGATGGGAGGAGCTAGTCTTGTATGGCCGATGTTTCGCCTCCTTGAAGGGGCAACCTAGGGAGATGATAAGGGGCGACGCTCTCCATTAGGGGTGTCAAAACACGCAAATGTCATAAGGCTATGTTTTCGCAAGAGAACGTAGGCTCGTCATATTTGTGCAATGATCCTGCAGAGGCAATAATACTAACGCGAGGGTAAGGCGAGATCAATGGGTCTTTACACGAAAGTGTACGGACGTCTCGATTTCGTCGCATCGACGGCAATGTCATGGGGCTTTATGTTCGCAAGGATATCTAGGCCTGTCATATTGTCGCAACTAAAACATCCTGCAGAGGCAAAAATACTTGGAAAATGATAAGGCAAGATCAATGGGTCTTTACACGCAAGTGTAAAGACGTCTACGATTTTGTCGCCATAAAAGGTGGCGGGAGGACCTCTAATTAGGTAGGTCTAACTCGGAAGACCACACAAAAATGATAAGGCAGGGTCAATGAGACATCACATGAAAAAGTAAAAGGCGGTCTCTGCGACCTTGTCGCCACAAAAAGAGATAGAATACTCAATTCATGAAGATACCCACACTCACGCGATGATACATTTCAATTAACAATAAGATTATTATCAAATACAAGAAGACAACTAAAATCTTCCATCCGAAGATAAATAATAGAGGCAAGTATGGGAATGGAAAAGATGGAACATTGTTATTCATCTTCCGACGAAAGAGTTATACATCAATAATGTTAGCCAATTATATTACAAGGAAGAACTACCAAAAAAGGGGATTGAAGATTGAATTCATGGGGAAAAAATCCAAGAAATTCATTATAACAAAGATACAAGAATGTACGAGATATTACACGCAAAAAAAGAAAACAAAAAGAGTTATATCTTTGGTGATTCTTCTTCTTCATCTCGATTCATCGCTTTTATTATTCTCATCGCTGAATTTTCTTCTTCGCCGGCCTCACTATCGTAAACATCGAAACAGTGGTAGATTCTCTGGAACCTTTTCAAGAAGCCAGGGATATGTATGCGAGAGGGATGTTCGGTGCTTACAAACATACTCCATGGCTCCATTGCGAAAACGAATGTAATCATTATTAAAGTTCTCCACCGTTGTTTCAAATTGTTTCTTCAACCTGGAATACTTGTTATTACGAAGAGAGAGACTCTCGAGTTGTTGTTTTTCGCTTTCGAGTTCTTCAATTCTCGCCGGAAAATTCTCTGGCGAGTTGTTCTTTCTCGATTCAAGCTCTCTAATTCTAACCTCGAAGCCTCTTCTCAGATTCTCGCAAATAAGTAACAACAAGTTAATAATTTACAAGCAATACTACGAAGTAAGAAGTAGTAAGGTGTAATAAATAACCTTCTCTATCGATATCATATCTTTAATCAAGGAAGTATGCTCGGCGTGAAGACTAACATCAACACCTAGGTTATTCCCGGCATTATCTAAAACTTTCGCAGCCCAGGCGAATTCATCGTCACTATTTATAACAAGGAGGGAACGAATTTGATCTTCTCGCTCACTAAGCAAGGAATTCTCATGAAGCAATTCATCCCGTTCAATTTGTAGTTCAAGGAGAGATTTTTGAAATGTTGCTAATGCCTCGTGCACCATTATTAGCAATGCGATCTTTATCATCTATAAGGTCACTAATTTTCTTCCTCAAAATTTTGATTTCTTTATTGGACTCGAGAAACATTCGTTTAAATTGGTTGGCAACACTTAAACCAGATCTATGTTCAATTTCTAAAAGACGATATTTGGTCCGAAGTTCATTTAATGAAAGGGAGTTAATTTTGTTTGATGAACTACTTAAAGAGTTGTTGAGGTGAGCGAGAAGAAGGTTATTATCCATAGGATCGAAATGTATGGAGAAGAATAGCCTCATCGGAGAGATTATATACATCTGCCCAGTAATAAGTTAGGTAGCAATAGGCGGCCGATTAAATAAAAAATAGTAAAAGGAGGTAAAATTTTATACCATAAAGTTGCTGATTAGCATTTTGAAGAGTGGACACCTTATCCCTTTGGGAGTCAAGTTCGGTATTTAACTTTTGAATCGTCTCGTCTTTATCGCGAGATAACGCAGCTTCGCCTCCAATTCTCGAATCTTCTTGCTCAATTGCGAATTCTTCTTCTCAAGATTGTTGCGTCTTCTCTCAAGGTCTGAGGCAACTACAAAGGAAGTTCTTCCAACCTATAAAAGAAGGTAGAAAAATCATTAAAACATATATATATACTTAAACAATTTAAAGTTAGCGGGGAAGTATGACCGTACACATACCGAGACCCAAGTGCATTCAAAAGGTCGGAGACACAACTCTAGAGACTCCATTGAATGAATTATTGCCTTCCAAAGAAAGCAAAAGATTACACACGTTTGCGAGAGCCCCGCAAAGAGAAGCTAGGGAGCATCTCCCATTCCTTGGAAACAGTCGAGAAGATGTTGGATAACCGATCCATGGAAGAATCTGGTCAATGGAATCTTCTTGGCGAGAGAGGAATTCGATTCATGGTTATCCTCGTCGAAGATTCGAGCTTGAGTTAAGGCGAGAAGAGGATTGGACCTTTCGCTTCTTAGTTAAGGGCGGAGAGGATTTACCACGAGCGGCGCAGTTTTACCCTTACTTTTAATCTTCGCAAGCAATAGTTTCTTCAACTCCAACCTTCGCATACGTGTAAAGATAAGAAACAGAGACAACAATATTGTTTTAAATAAGAAGAAAGGAAGTGATTCTTACTTCACTCGTAAATAGCGATCGGAGCAATGTCGAGTATCCTCCGACGGATCCTTTTGTACCTTCTTTTCAACTTGGCTATCTCGAGAGATTTCACAAACTCAAAGAATTATAGAAAGAAAGTTACGAAAGCCAAATTTGAAGTCGGAAACATACCTCTTTCTTCTTCTCGGGCCATTTGAATTCCCAAGGATGATACCTGCGAGATTCGCAGAAGAACGTCGGGCCAGCGATATAAGGACCATTTAAAATCAAGGGTACAACCCACCATTTCTCATCTTTGGAGTGGCGAGGAGTAGTATTATTACCCGTGCCAATCAATATCCCGCATGACCAATTTATCCTCGAGACATTATCCTTTTTCTTCAAGCGAACGCCCCAGCGAGATTTCGCATTCACCATAGTTATCACCGAGTAATTTTCAAAAAAGTTTTCCACAGTGTATTTCTCAACAGCTATTTCCAAGTCTGCGAATTTGGGATTTCGACGAGTTAGAGTATAAAGATCCTTTGCTTTGTCTGCGTTCGCGAACTCAAGCATCAAAGCGAATACAATCGCCACTTAATTGATAAATGACTTTCGAGAGAATTTTTCATGGGCCAAAATTTCATAAAATAAAGGAAACTCGGGGATTGTATAAGGGAATAGGAAGTCCCGCGAGAAGGCGACCGAGCGAGACTATAATCTTTTGATCATCACATTGATGATCGAGAAAAGCTTTGCGAAAGAATAGATGAAGGTTCTTGATCGGGGAAGGTCGATAGAGTGAAACCCTTCTCGAGCAACTTCGTTGAACTTCATCAAAAGAAACTTTGTATGCACGACTAATGGCAGCCATTATTAGTATGGGAATGGATGAGAAGTTAAAGGTTAAGATCGATGCTAGAAAAGACGAAGAGAAAATTTGCAGTAGCAGGAGCGCAAATTGCGGAAGGAGAAAATCAAAGAAGTTGCAGAGAGAAACTAAAGAATGAAAAGGAGGGGAAAAGAAAACTATATATAGGAAAAAAAGATCCTCGAGAAAAACGAGGTCATTTAATGCGAGAAGAGACATGAACGGTCAAGAATAAACGGTTGGAAGAGACGTGTCGAAAAACGGCTTTAATGGTTAAAAACTGTGTACGGAGCTGAAATAGATAAAGATAAGCAGTCGCAGCGAATAAAAAGCATCGCTCTCATGATATTCTTCCCTTCGCAAGAAAAGTATAAGGAGAGACAGGGGACGCAAAACTTCGGAACATCGCAAAAGAATAGAGGCAAGTACGTACTTTTCAAGTACAGTATTCTTCTGCTCGTTCCTTCATCAGCGAAGACCAAAGATTATTACAACAACAGATTTTTCCTTAAAATCGCTCTTCAAGCAATATTCAAGGAAAAAGAGGCAAGATGTAGGATCATAATATCGCAACGTGCAGGGCTCGCGGGGTTAATAAACAATGACGTCGCGAGGCGATGCAGACAGCTAAAATAAATGACGCGATGAACAACGACACACAAAACAAACAGAAAGACATGGAACCGGGCGAGGGTTAAGAAGTGTCGCGAGAATAAATGTTTGTACATCTGCGACACTTCGCGGAACATTTCCGAAATAAAAGGATAGATTAGCTGTCATCCACTATGTATCGCCCTATATAAAGGGTTGAGTGAGTCTGTTGTGAGAGAGAGATCTTTTTGGAATTGTTGGGCAAGTCATTAGGAGAGAGAAAGTTTAAGAGTGTTTTACTTGCTAAGTGTAATTCTACTTTTTCTGTGTAGACAACTCATGAAATTAATCAATAAACATTCTCAATTATACAACTTTCAATGGACTAATTAACCAAAATATAGTGAGGGGTGTAGTGTGGGAAAACCTGCTACTACACGAAGCATATGCATCAACAAATCCAGAAAGAAAGTATCCTTTCTAATATTTTCGAAAAAAATGAAATTGTAAAACTTTTGTATTATATTTCTTAATTAATATATATAATCTTATTATCAAAAAAAAATAAGTTTATTAAATCTTGATCCTGATTTTATTTTTTTGAAGTAAAGTTCGATCTCGATCTAATTATTTTGATTGATTAGGCTTTTTTTTAATGGAAACAAATTTCGTTTTGATTTTAATGATATCAGGAACCTCTTATGCAAAATCTACGAAGATTGTTTGATTCAAAGTATTTTGGAGTTGATTAGGTCATAATTTCGATAATATCAGTAATTTCTTATGTTAATCCCAATTTGATGTAATATAACTTGGAAACTTTGTAATTAGATCCATGGCTATAATCTTTCCTATATCAAAAAGACAAAAATAAAGAGAAAAATCCATCATATGACACATGCAGTAATATGAAGAGGGATGGCAAGGGTGGTGATAGGGGTTGTTAGGTATTAGAAGAAGGTGAGTTTTCATTACCCATTTTAAATTGGGTCTACATCTATTGTGATTTAGGCTATGCATGGATTTAGGTAAAGTGTGGGTGGTATTGAGGTAAAACCTTTTATTTTTATCCGTTGATGGCAATTTTTTCAGTATCCCAGTGCACAGAGTCAAGACAAAACCAAGAGAAACAAACTGCGTGTTAAACCCAATCTTGTGGTATTATCAATTACTTTCATATTCTTTTTATGCACTACCTGAAATCAAATCAATAAATATCAAAACAATGGCTCTTTGATTACCAATAGTAATTTAACACTATTATTGGGCATTTAGTGAGACGGGTGATTGAGAATCAGTTGATGATCCTAAACTCTCACTAAAGTCAAACCGAATGAAAGCATACATTTCTCAATTTCCTCCGACAGCTTATTAGATTTTTCTTTTGTATAATAGGATGTTTCAATATCCATATAGAACATTTTTTTTTTGGCTAAAGCAATATAACATGCCATATATAGAGGATAACAATTTATCGGATGTTCATAAGTGCTTTCACATTTAATGAATGTGTTGTTGTGCATCATGTAACAAAACACATAAGACATAATAGAAGATGCATGAAGCTAAGCATATAATTTTCAGTTCATGCAATAATTTTTTGGTTGATTGAAAAGCTCAGACCCCTCTTCAAAGTTCAGTTGTGGATACAAACCCACTTGGGGGTGTACCAAAACTTAATTAATACAAAGCATCTCTTACCATGAGACTGGTAGCCAAGCAAATCAGTACCCATTAGTAACGTTGTGTATAAAGAAATAAGGTTTTGTAGCTACTGAAAGCAGTATCTAAGGATGGCTATGCTAGGGAGACAATTTCCTAGTAAGACACTTTAGGCTTATATTTTGAGCCTCATTTTTTCTATATGCAAGTGTTTTTTTTTTTAAGTACAAATGTTTTCCCAAGCAGAATGTTAGCAAAATGCATACACAATTGTGGAATTTCCACCCTCAAACTTCACAATAGATGATGGCATGATTCAGATTCAGATGAATAACCCCAGAGTTGGGCATCAGACTTTAAAGTGCTCATAAATGAACAAATAGATAGAAAAATGGTATCTGATGCGGCTTTTGACTCACCCTTGACCCATCATTCCCCAGACTACGTCCTACTAGCTCAAGATCTTTTTGCTGAAGCCTTATCTGATAGCCCATTGCTGGTTTTCTATGCATAAGGGGTGGGGGAGGAAATTGAGTTCTCGGAGAGTGGGGGTTTTATCCACTGTCGCCCACTCCTTTATGACTCATTGATATTGTTATGAATGTTTTGAGATTGGGAGTGTATTTTACTGAGTTGTCCCCAATTGATATTTATTGCAGATTTATACAAGTTGAAAGTGGAACTAAGATGTTAGTTAGCTTGATTATTGTGTTTTTTTTTTCCTGTAATTGCTTGGGTTGTAATTTGGTTTAAATATTTTATCGAAATAATGTTATAGATGTTTAAATAGTGAATTTATATGCTTAAATTTATGCATGTAAAAGTTAAATTGTGGTTATCGAAATAAATTTAGCTAAAAATATGCATCATCCCGTTCCGACCTACAACGCCTTTTTTCGGATCTCCATTCGGCTTTGACCCTGATCCGAAACTCAGGGTATTATAGCTGATATGTTGTACCAAGTATCAGACGTGACTCTGACGTGGACATGTGACTATATTAAACACATCCATGCTACATAGGTCAGAATGATTTAGCATAAAAAAAATTGTTGTTGTTGTCCGCGAGGTGATAAATTTTTATTTTGCATCACCAATTTTTGTATGTAAATTACAACGCTGGGTTATGTGTAATTTCATTATTTACCAATTTAAATCTATACAATTATTTGATTAGCAAAACTAAGAGAAAGTAACTACGCGTGTACAAGGCTATGTTGTCCCTTTGTCAATCACTCCTAAGAGCAAGGGATATGAAATGAGATTCGACATGTAAGGGTTTAATCAGAAAATAACTATTTAAGTGTTATTATGGAGTGAGAACACTCATTTATTTACCAATAATCATTCATATACGTCTTGAAGGAGTGGGCGACATTGGAGACTAACAGGCTGAAAATCAGCCTCTTGCCAAAAAAATACCTTAAGCGGCTGAACATCTGCCACCCAAGCATATTTTTAGCATTTTAATAAATCTAAAACTCTTTAAGGAGAGGCCCATTCAGATTAGTTTTATCATTAAAATAAAAATAAAATAAGAAAAACAAATGATTTTTAACCGTCTGGGGTCCTAATTTTTCTTCAAACGGCAGAACATCATTCTCTTAGCACGTAAATTAGGCGTTCCCATGGTAAAAATTTCACTTTGTCATTCAGTCTATCACTCGAATAAGGATTTTTAACCTGATTCCATGGCCCTTGATCTAAGTCCTATCCTCAACTTACGCATTATCCAAAACCAAAACAAACACCAAAAGAAGTCACTGTGAATCACTTTCTTCAATCTTTTATTTTAGTTTAATATAATCAATGTATGATGATTTTCCTAAGTGAATATGTTTATGTTTATACACTTTTGGATTTATTTTTCGATCCATCTAGAAAAATAAATAAATTAATCAAAAAAGAGGTACAAAAGGCTTGTTCTTCCAAAAATACGAAAGAAGTTCATTTAATAGCTGGGATCCAAAGAGAAGTAAAAATAAAAGCGGTTTGAAATACAACCTTCTCCCGTTCATCCTTGTAAACTGGAATGGAGTGTTTCGTAAATCTTTAAAAACTAAAGCGTAAGGAATAGACTGCAATACGAACTTTGTTGAATATTTGATCAATATTCAAATTGGGTATATATTAAATATTCCCTCCCTCCCAAATTAATTGAGCTAATTGGTTTTAAATTTCGTCCCATAAATAAATGAGCTATCTCACTAATTAAGGGATATTTCTAAAACTAGCATTTTAATTGATTATTGTTACTATAAGAAATATGTATAATTTGATAGCGATGTTTGTATTCGTTACGTAGGTGTTTTAAAATGCTTTTCAATGGTATAAAGTTTACGAAAAACCGTGGTATAGTTTAAGAGATAAATCATTTCTAGGTTTTACTAGTTATTATCCATAAGGGTATAATTGTAAAAAATACTTAAACATACTCTCATTTTCTCCTTGCCTTAATAATTGTGCAAACTACAAATAGCTCAATTAATTTGGACGGACTGAGTATATGTTTTGGTTATATAGATAAAACCTGAAAGCTGGGCAAACAATCAAGTTGAGCCTATTTTGGTTGAAGAGGCATAAGTTAGTTATAAATACTTCAGTTATGGAATGAAGAGGCATGTCCATAGTTATCCAGTAATACTTGAAGATGCAAGATTCTAACTTCTTCTCCCTCTTCTATAAAGAGTAGTATAATACCAACAAGAGTTCAAGGGTGATTTGTCGATTGTTGTTGACCATCGATCACCCAAAGGCTTGATTGTATCTTGGAAAACGATTTGTACCCGATCCCGCAACAAACTCTTAGTGAGTGGGAGCAAATAACATTTTAAGGAAAGTGATTACATGCCCTCAAGCCATTAATGTTTCGATTCCATAAATTTCCAACAAACTCATGCTTCCCTCTTCATCTTACCACCAAAGACTCTCTCGTTAACTTCATTCTGGAGCGCCCACAAGCTGGAAGAGAAGAGTCATGTTATTAGGAGGGAAATAACTGATACGAGGAGGGAAAGAAATTTAACAAGTTCCGGTCAATTTCGGGTCCAAGTCAAAATGTTAAAAATGATTTTATTTTTTTCTAAAATGCCAGATCTGTCCTCACTGTCATCTCCACTTTCTAATATGTGTGTCTGCATCGAAAAATAGCTAACACCAAAGTTAATGATTCGATTCTAACTTTCACTGATTTGTTAGGACGTACTATTAGTTTTGAGAATAAGCAAACTCTCTTGTCACAAGTTTTTAGCCTCTTTGTATACCTATTCAAATACCTGAGCAATAATGCACAAGTGGATTTAATCTGATTTCATTAACAACGTCCCCCAATTCATCATTTTCAATTAAGATCATACCACCGATCAAAAAAACCCAAAAGATTAAGAACCATACCCAAGTCGTCCATATGTTCGGCCCCTTTTTCAGTAATTGGTCCAAACACGTCAATGACACCATGATTTACTACCTGAATAAAAAATACTCATGTATCACAACTTGTTTAATGTTAGTATCTCACAATATTTATAGGATAAGGTAATTAGAGAATTAGGGTTTATAACACGGTAGGAGTTTAATTGGTTTTGGGTTGCTTTGTTCGTTAGGGTGAGAAGGATATGGTAGATATTTTAATATGGTCAATCCCTCCTCTAAAAATCTTATTCCGTCCCCATAATCCTTCCCTCCTTAAATCCATTCTTTCCCTCCTATTAACAGGACTCAACGAGAAATAGTTATCTACCATATTTATTTGTCAGGTAAACACACTCCACCATGGCACGAAAGAGTACACCGGAAAAGGAAAGAAAAAGAGTACAACAGCTTGAGGCCCGCCCAACAAGCCGAATTCCCAGCCCAGTTAACTATCTCTATCGGTAGCTGCATCAATTTGAGATCAAATCAATGAAATGAATTAGAAAATGGGAATAATCATGCCCACTAAACTGTCCCTTTTCTAGGTCATAACTCTTCTTATTCTTTCCAACCAGTTGTACCGAGAGATAGCCAATGGGAGAATTAGTCGTTTAGCCGAGACATGTAATTGAGAATCAATCGAAGATGCTAAAAATTCCAACTATCTAAAATCAAAACGAAACGAAGTATGCATTCCTCAATTTCCTCCAACATCTTATTAGATTCTTCTTATGTAAAACACAACAATTCAACATCAATCGCTAAAAATTAAGATTTCTTTTTGGAGTGTAGAAAATAAAAAAGCATAAATTATGAGGATAAGAATTTACCGAATTTGTACAATCTCACATTTGATGCATTTTTTGGTGTATAACATGTTGTGAAAGACATAATAGAATATGCATGAACTTATGCACACAAATTTTAGTTCTTGCACTATTTTTCGAGTAAATATTTGATGGGGGCGTTTTATGATGGGGGCATGGGGGACAAATCATGTCTTGACATGTGTTTTTCCAATTAATTGTTTTAACAAATTATGTTACCAAAAATATAAAGGATAAAATATCACCAATTAAGATAACTATTATTTTCACCAAAAATACATTTTTTTTTATATATTTGGAAACAAAATTTGATGGAATCAATTTATAGCAAAGACACGTGTCAAGACATGATTTGTCCCCATGCCCCCATCAGAAAACGCCCCCATCAAATATTTTTCCCTATTTTCTTTTGTTTGGTGAAAAGCTCATCAAAGCGCTCTCCAAAGTTAAGTTTATTTTTTTCCAAACTTAATTTTACTTGACAATATCATAGGTCACTAAAGGGGATAATAGCGCTAGAAGCGGGGTTACCGGCCTATATATTAATAAAAACAAAACAATCCTTATCATTGGATCTTTGGATTGGTACCCAGCCAGTATCGTTAATTTGGTATGGTATCCCATTCAATCATGTAAAATTCACTAAAACTTTAATCATATACTGAATGCTTTCTTTCTTTTACTTGAAGCTCAAAAATGTGTGAACCTTTTGGCGAATAAATGTATGACATGGTACATCGGGCAGATCGGGCAGAGGTAGAACTACAAATCCCATCGCCTTCCAAACCTATTTGTACAAAATGAGAATCTTACTATTTTCCGAGAGAACTTTTTCAAAAATGCGTAAAAATCGTAAATTTCTAAGTCCTAACCTCAAGAATTGCAACTACACGATAGATTTTCACAATGGAAGAGATGTGGGAAGAAAGTTGAGTTCTTGGAGAGTGGGGGTTCTATCCACTGTCGCCCGCTCCGCCATGACTCATTGATATTGTTATGAATGTTTTGAGATTGGGAGTGCATCTTATTGAGTTGTCACCAATTGATATTTCTTGCAGATTTATGCAAGTTGAAAGTGGAACTAAGAAATTGGTTAACTTGATGATTTTGTTGGTTTTCCTGTAATTGCTTGGGTTGTAATTTGGTTTAATGTATTATCAAAATGATGTTATAGATGTTTAAATAGTGAATTTATATGCTTAAATTTATGCATATAAAAGTTAAATTGTTTTTATCGAAATAAATTTAGCTAAAAAAATGCATCAGCACCGTTCCGACCTGTAAGGCATTTTTTTCGGATCTCCATTCGGGTTTTATCCTGATCCGAAACTTAGGTTATTATAGTCAATGTGTCGTACCTTGAGACGCATGCATCTAAGTATCAGATGTGAGTCTGACGTGGACACTTGAACATGTTAGAGCACTGCTCGGTCGAACTCGCATGCGTTGCTATCTCAAGCATGTTTGTCAATGTTAGTGATCAAAACTATAAGTCTTGATTTCTAACCTATTTATAGATGTCTCGGAATAGGACATAGATTGTGTAGTTGAGCTTAGACTTCACGGTGTTCATCATTTGAAGACGAAGAACTACTAAGGGGAGCTTGTGGAACTTCATCGACAAAGGTATGTGGAGACTGAAACTCATCTATCACTTGGAAAGTCTATGTCTACTCTATCTCCTATATTGAGACATAATTCGTATTACGATATAGTTTTCTATATACACATTTGAGATTTCGAGCTTAGTTTATCTAGAAATATGTGTTGGCTAGCTTTCTCTTCGCCCAAGTTCATCTTATATCATGTGAAAATTTCCGAGTAACATCTTACATGGTTTGTGTGATACAATCATTTGGTGTAGTCTTGAAATATTTCGTTATGATTATTTCAATATCTTGAAAATTGCTTTGATGCTAATAGTTTGTGAAAACGGCTATTGTCATCCTCTAAGAAAGTTTCAATGATTGAAATAAAGATCTTAGAATCATGTAACCATGTTTGGATATAAACATAGTGTTTTATCACATTTGTGTGTATGTACAAAACCGGGAACCTGAAGTATGTGTATACGTACGCATACTGGCGGTTGTTGGATGCCTGGGCAAGTATGCGTACATGTACGCATACTGGAGGAAGTCTCACGCCCGTGAATTTATGCTGGAGTTTGGAATGTAAATTGGTATGCGCACCCGTACGCGTACTGGCGTAACCAAACTCGGTCCGGCTACTTAAGTATGCGTACACGTTTGCATACTTGAGTTGGTTACTTTCTAAAATCGGTTGTGTACATGAACTTAAACATTTATAAAATAAGGAATGCAATCTTTGCAAACAGTGGCTATAATGTTCTTGTATTGATTCGAGTGAATCAAATCGATTTTGCTTAAATTGTGTTCTTGTATATAATTCTATGAGAATATAGCAATTCAACGGCTCTTTAACTAGTTTCATTTGAGTCATTTGAACTAGTTATGGTTAAGATGAATAAGGTTGATATAAGAGTAATCATATGGCTAACTTCGGTTAACTATTGTCGATCCAACATGGTGTACACGTTTGGGTACGGTTACATAAACCTAAATGAGGGTACATTTCATTTGTGTGTAACAAGCTAAGTTCGATATAACGGTTGAAAGATATTAGCTTGGTTGAATCAGGTTTTTCATCTAACGGTGAATATTGAATGCTTTGTTACCAAGGTAACTTGGATTGCAAAACCCGATTTGAAAACTATATAAAGGAGAACTCTAGCAACTGGGAAACCTAATCCCCACGCCTCATGTGTGTTACTCGTTGCATAAACTAGAGTTGATTCTCCTTTAACCTTAGGTTTCTTTGAGACCCTATAGGTTAACGACTTCAAATACTTCATTCGGATTGTGAAGCCAGACCCAACTATTTTCTTTGTAGTTGCGTGTTGCGTGTTCTGATCTTTCCCGATTCTATCGTTTGAATATTATCTTCTCTAAGATTTCCTCGATATTTAATCTCCGATAGGCAGGATAAAAAGTAATCACAAACACCTTGGTCTCATCGTTTGTGATTCCACAATATCTAGTTTTTCCATCATACGATTTAGATTATTGTGAGGTGATTGATAATACTAGGTTGTTCTTCAGGAATATAAGTCCGGGTTATCAATTGGTTCATGTTCACCTTGATTTATCAAAAGACGGAACAAAATCTCTTGAGTATTTCTGTGGGAGACAGATTTATTCAATCTATAGACTTTTCTGTGTGAGACAGATTTGTTTATCAACTCTTCGACTTTGGGTCGTAGCAACTCTTGGTTGTGGGCGAGATCATCTAAGGGAATCAAGTGCGTAGTATCCTGCTGGGATAAGAGACGTAAGGAACGCAATTGTACCTTGAATCAGTGTGAGATTGATTAGGGTTCAAATAAAGTCCAGTCTGAAGTTCATTGGTAGTAGGCTAGTGTCTATAGCGGCTTAATATAGTGTAGTGTTCAAACTAGACTAGGTCCCGCGGTTTTTCTGCATTTGCTGTTTTCCTCGTTAACAAAATTCTGGTGTCTGTGTTATTTATTTTCAACATTGTATTTTGTTATATAATTGAAATATCACACGTTGTGCGTTAAGATCAATCAATTAGAATATCCAACCTTTGGTTTGTTGATTAAAATTGATTGACAATTGAACATTGGTCTTTGGTACCGTTCAAGTTACTCCTCTTATATTCAATCGGGTTTCTCAGATTTCTATTTGCTGATTGCAAATTGAATTAAGAGTTAGAGATATAAACTCTTTGATATACTTTACTCTAGATTGAGTCTGACTGTCTAGTTGATTCTCTAGAAAGTATATTGGAGTAAGTCCTCTCACATTGCCAAACGAATTGTTGGTGTAGTTGTTAGACCCCCGCATTTTCAGAACATATTAAACACATCCGTACTACATAGGCTCTAACGTACTCATATTGACCCTCTTTTGGCATTTTAGCGTAATTTTTTTTTGTTGTTGTCCGCGAGATGATAAATTTTTACTTTGCATTTATAATTGTTGTATGAAAATTACAACGCTGGGTTATAAGTGACTTCATTATTTATCAGTTTAAATCTCTACAATTCGTTGATTGGAAAAAACAAGAGAAAGTAACTACGCATGTACAAGGCTATGTTGTCCCTTTATCAATCACTCCTAAGAGCAAGGGATAAGAAATGAGATTCGACATGAAAGAGTTTAATCATAAAATAACCATTTAGGTGCTATTATAGAGTGAGAACACGCATCTATTTACTAATAATCATTCATATACTTCTCGAAGGAGTGGGCGACATTGGTGACTAACATACTTAAAATTAGCCTCTTGCCAAAAAAAAACCTTAAGCAGCTGAACATCTGCCACCCAAACATATTTTTAGCATTTTAATAAATCTAAAACTATTTAACGCGAGGCCCATTCAGATTAGTTTTATCATTAAAATAAAAATAAAAGAAGAAAAATAGATGATTTTTAGCCGTCTGGGTCCTAATTTCTCTCCAAGCGGCAGAAAATCAGCCTCTTAATACGTAAATTAGGCCTTTCCCATGGTAAAAAAATTCACTCTGTCATTCAATCTCACTCGAATAAGAATTTTCACCCCGATTCCACGTCCCTTGATCTAAGTCCTATCGCCAACTTACGCATTATCCAAAACCAAAACACACACCAAAAGAAGTCAAAACAGTGAATCACTTTCTTCAGTCTTTAATTTTAGTTTAATCTAATCAATGCACGATGATTTTCCTAAGTGATTATGTTTATATGGTTTTGGATTTATTTTTTGATCACTCTAAAAAAAATAAATTAATTAATCAAAAAAGAGGCACGAAAGGCTTACACTTCCACGTATACAAAATAACCTTTTTCCGTTCATCCTTATAAACCGAAATGTAGTGTTTCGTAAATAAATCCTTAAAAACTAAAGCACGAGGAATAGACTGCAATACCAACTCATGCTTCCGTTTTCGCCTTACCACCAAAGACTCTCGCATTAACTTCATTATGGATCGCCCAAAAGTTGGAACGAGAATTAGTTATCTACCATGTTTTGTTTGTCAGGTAAACACAGTCCACGAAGGCACGAATGAGTGATTTGACACTATAATTAGGCATTTAATTTATCTTCTTTTCACTGTTTTCAAAGGAAAGGGTGAACTTTGTATTAAAATGGAAAAGGAGAGAAAAATAGTACAATAGTCAATAGCTTGAGACCCTCCCAACAATCAAATTCCCCAGCCCAGTCAGCTATCTATATCAATAGCTGCCTGACACGATTTATAAGGGATGATACCAACATTACTAGGGGTTGATACTATCTCAAGATCTTAAGCGATCCTGGCCGTTGGATCGGCTAAATGGTATCAACCCTTATATATCATGCAATTTGAGACCAAATCATTGAAATAAATCAGCCTAAACCAGTTATTAATTTTGATACCATTGGTATATGAGTCTCATAACCTCAAAAAATAATCATGCCCACTGAACTGTCTCTTTTCTCGGCCATAACTCTTATTTTTCTTTCCAACCAGATGTACCAAAAGATAGAAAATCGGAGAATAAGGCCACAACTCTTCATTTTCTTTCCAACCAGATGTACCGAGAGATAGCCAATCAGAGAATTGGGCTACTCTTCTATTTTTTTCCAACCAGATGTACCGACAGATAGCAAATCGTAGAATTAGGCTTTAGCTGAATCGGAGAATTATGCTTTAGCTGAGACTGGTAATTGAGAGTCAATCGGAGATCCTAAAAATTCCAACTAGCTAAAATCAAAACAAAACGAAGTATACATTCCTCAATTTCCTCCAACATTTTATTAGATTTTTCTTGTATAAAATTTAATGATTCAATATCAATTACTAAAAATTGAAAATTTCTTTTGAAGTGTAGAAACTATAAAAACATAAACTATGAGGCCATTATATAGGATAACAATTTATTGGATATGTCCATTCTCATCACATTCGATGAATTTATTGGTGTGTATCATGGTGTGAAAGACATAATAGAATATGCATGAACTTATCATGCACACAATTTTTAGTTTATCAGTATTTCCTTTTAGTTCAAATTCACTAAAATTTTAAAATCATATATATTTATCTATTTTAGAAGTTATGATTTTTTTTTCCGATTTTAAGTTGTTGGAAAACTCCACATAGAAAATCAGTTTTGAGATAGCATAGAAAATACAATGTGGGACGCATGGAATAAAGTGAAAGAAATTTTGGCATAGGACAGCAGTGAGATTTATTTTGACAATGGACACATATTTTATTAGGTAGTCATGGTACTTTTATTATTATTGTATCGTGAATAATAAAAAAAATCGGTAATGTTTGGAATTAATCAGGGGATATTATACAATTTTGTCTCTACAAATCACATAAACTTTCTACAAGTCTAATTATTTTGTCCCTACAAATCTAATTTTTTGTTTCTACAAGTCACGAAGACTCTCTAAAATACTCTTAGAGAATCACTAGAAATCTCTAGATTTTCAGAGAATATCTATGAGTCACTCAAATTTAAAATCTACGAAAGTCCATAGAAATATCGTTTGACTGTCTCATCTGAATTCCATAGAAAATTCTCCAAAAGTCTTGTTAATTTCAACTCTACACTAGCAGACATATGAATTAAAGAAAGAAATTGAATTGGAAGACTAGAAAGACAACTCTCAATTGGCAATAGCTTTTTTCCTTATTGATCTTTTTTCCATGTTGCAAGTTTCATCTCCATATTCTGAATCACCTCATCCCATACTGAAGTACACCTAAAAATAGCTTCCAACGGAAATCCCAGATATTTGATAAACAAAGACTCCATCGTACATCCGAGCTCTAAAGCCAAAGATTTAATCTTGTGATCACCACCCAGCGAAATAAAAATATTTATTTTTTCTTTTTTTAAGATAGTGAATTACTTCATTAGTTTCTTTTTAATAACATTTTAAATTGTTTTTCACTAAAATTTTATTTAAAAATTTTCTTACATAATTGAGATACATTAATTTTATTTTAGTATTATTGATCAAGGAAAACCTAATCACAATAAAAAGGAGCTCTGACGTACTCAGATTGACCCCCTTTGACATTTTAGCATTAGCTTTTGTTTTGTTTTGTTTTGTTTTTGTTGTCCGCAGGATGACAAATCTCCACTTTGAATTAGTACACTTTCTTATGAAAATTCCACCACTGGGTTACACTATGGGAAAAATAGTAATCTACAACTGTAGATTGACAACTCTTAATTTTGAAGTTGTAAAAGGTAGCATGTTTTGCAACTTTTTCCAAACAAAAAGTTGTCAAAGTAAAAACCGTCCAACTCTTAGGACCAAAGAGGTCCAAAGAGTAGTGACGAGAATGAAAAAACACAACATTTTGTGTGAAAAGGGTTGCAGAGAGAAGTGACCACCTTTAGACTTTACAACTCATGTCTTAAAGGTAGTGAATAACTGTATATAACACGCATAAGGGTTGTTGAAGATAAAAAAAAATAAATATGATTTTGAAAAATGTTCGTATAGATATTCGAACCCAAGCCTACTATGTGTTAGCACAAGTCATCAACCATCCTTCCGGTTTCACAATATTGGTAGATTTGTGCTTTTTTTCTGATCAATATTCACAACCTTTACAAGGGTTGTAAAATGAAAAATTGACTTTAAAAGAAAAAATAAGGCTAAGGTGAATCAAACCTGAACCTCCTCTGTCTAGGACTGGGATTCCAACCACCCTTCCACATTTACATGTCTGCTTATATTTTACATTTACTTTTATAAAAAGTGATAAGGAAAAAAATGTTAAGGAAAAAAATAAATGGACTATTTATGATGTAAATGGATGGTTATGATGGGAGATAGAAAAGATAATAAGAAAAGGATAAATAGACCTTCTACAACCCCCTTAAGAGTCGTCGTATAGGTATAAACACTTCTGCTGAATTTTCTCACTTCTGAAAAAAAAATCTCACTTCTGCTAAAATTTTCTCACTTCTGCTAAAAAATATTTTGGTCTCCGGTTCTACTAAATTTTTCTCACTTCTGCTAAAAACTATTTTCTCTGACACCCCCCACTAAATTCTAGAAATTTAGCCATCTTGAGATTGGATGGAAATGTCCAAAAGAGGGTTTGTTTAAGGTTTCAGAGAATATTCCGATGGAATCTTACATGTAAAGGGTTCATCTTTACGAGTTTCTATCATATATCCTGCTAAATTTGGAGTGAGAAGCACTTCGAACACTGAGGGTTCATGGTTCGTATGCCTTTGAACCACATTTGAAGTTCGAAATGACACATGATCTCCACCTTTACGAGTTTCTACGATATATCCTCGGACACTGAAGGTTCATGGTCTTATATATCAACCTCCTAGTGGGTGGATTGATCGTTCTTACGAAGTTTCCGACTTATAGTAGTCCATTCTCGACCAAGTTTCGAGCTCGGAGCCAGGTTATGCATACGATATGCCAGAATAGGGGTTGTTTAAGGTTTCAGAGAATATTCCCGAAGGAATCTTACCTGTAAATGATGGATTCATCGTTCTTACCAAGTTTCCAACTTATAGTAGTCCACTCACGGCCAGGTTTCGATCTCGGAGCCATGGTATGCATACAATATGCCAGAATATGGTTTTTTAAGGTTTCGGAGAATATTCAGAAAGAATCTTACCTATAAATGGATGGATTCATCGTTTGTACCAAGTTTCCGACTTATAATAGTCCACTTACGTCCAGGTTTATGCCAGAATAGGGTTTGTTTAAGGTTTCGAAGAATATTCCGAAGGAATCTTACCTGTAAATGATGGATTCATCGTTCTTACCAAGTTTCCGACTTATAGTAGTCCACTCACGGCCAAGTTTCGATCTCGGAGCCAGGGTATGCATACAATATGCCAGAATATGGTTTGTTTAAGGTTTCGGGGAATATTATGAAGGAATTTTACCTGTAAATGGATGGATTCATCGTTCTTACCAAGTTTTCGACTTATAGTAGTCCACTCCCGGCTAGGTTTCGATCTCGGATCCAGGGTATGCATACAATATGACAGAATAGGGTTTATTTAAGGTTTCAGAGAATATTCCGAAGGAATCTTATCTGTAAATGGATAGATTCATCGTTCTTACCAAGTTTCCGACTTATAGTAGTCAACTCCAGGCCAGATTTCGATCTTGGAGCCAATAAATTTCTACACTTTGTTGATTACAATTTTTCCAATCTGATTTTACGATATAAAGTAATCTTGTCCCGTTACTAATCACTCCCAAGTTGTATCCTCAACTCATGCACTACTGGAAATCAAAACGTATCAAAAGATTTAAAAACGGTGAATCACTTTTTGTATCTTTTATTTTACTTTAGTCTAATCAATGTGTGATGATTTACCTAAGTGAATATGCTTATATGGTCTTGGATATTTTTCTATAGACATAAATAAATCAATCAATCAAAAAAGAGGTATGAAAGGATGTACTTCCAAAAAATACAAAACAAATTCATTTTGATAGCCGAGATCAAACAAACAGAAGTAAAAATAACAGCGGTTCGAAGTAGCAGTTCAGGTTTTTCCAATTTATCCTTATAAACTGAAATGGAGTGTTCTGTAAATCTTTAAAAACTAAAGCGCAAGGAATAGACTGCAATATGAACTTATGCTTCCATATGCATCTTACCACCAAAGTCTCTCGCACCAACTTCATTATGGATTACCCACAAGCCGGAACGGGAGTTAGTTATCTACCATGTTTGTTTGTCAGGTAAACACACTCCACAAAGGCACGAATGAGTAATTTAACACTATGATTAGCCATTTAGTTTATTTTTTCGAAGGAAAGGGATAAACTTTGTATTAAAATGGAAAAAGAAAATAAGTACAACAGCTTGAGGCCCGCCCAACAAGCAAAATTCCCCAGCCCAGTTAGCTATCTCCATCAATAGCTGCCTCCCAATTTGAGATCAAATCATTGAAATGGATTAGCCTAAATCAATTATTAATTTTGATGATAACCTCACTAATAATCATTCACTGAACTGTCAGTTTTCTCGGCCATAACTCCTATGTTTCTTTCCAACCAGATGTACCGAGAGATAGCGAATGGAAGAATTAGGGGTTTAGCTTCTTCTTTTTTTTTTCAGAAAAGAAGCTAACCTCAGCAAATATATTGATAAAGCCGATTTAGGAAATCGGAAACCTTATAAGAATTTTTCAAGTTTACAAAAGAATCATTCAAGTTATAGTATCTCCACCAATTCTTGCCTATCATATCTATCTTTTGAGACCTAAAAACAATTCCAGAGGACCTTCTTCTCTCTCGCAAAGGAGAGGAACTAACAACTAAGGACAAACTGATTTTGAAAACGAAACCAGGATGTATCAAAGCACAAAGTAATGACTGGATCAAGTCCAACCCAAAGTTCATCAGATCATGTAAATAACATGAACTGGAGTTTTTAAAATTTTGATTGCCTAAAGCAATCAGGGTAACAACGACCCACTTAACAGTAACAGTATCCACACAACATCCATAGTGTCTTGAGTAGCAATAGTATCCATAGTGTCTTGAGTAGCAGTGGTAGTCTGAAACGGTCTTTAAGAGTCTGAATCGAAAAGAATGGGGATGTCTCAGCATTGGAGATGTGATAACAGTTGATGAACTTGATGGTGATCTTGAGGAACGAATTGTTGTTGCCTTTCCATATCTTCATTTGCTGCCATGCTTGTTGCTGTTGGTGGAATAGTTTGTTGAAGTAAATCTGAAATGATACCAAACTTACTCCAAGCCCCTTATCCATATATTTTGCTTAATGGCAAAATTGCCCTTATTTATTTTTCTTTCTTTTTTTAAAGTTTTTAAAAAGGTTTTCCTTAAAAAAGTTTTAAATTTTTTAAAAAATAAAGAAAATTATTTTTATAAAAATTTTAGAAAAAAACTTTAAAAAAAAAAATTCATTAAAAAAATAAAAAATAATAATTTTTGAAACATTAGAAAAAATATACATATATTTTTTTTAAATATCTTTTTTAAAATTTAAAAATTAATTTTTAAAAAATTTAAAAAATACAAAATAATAATTTTTTAAAATTAGAAAATTATAATTGTTTAAAATTATATATATTTTTTTAAAATAAATAAATATTTCTTAATTTTTTTTTTAAAGTTAAAAAAAATAAAAAATTATTTTTAGAAAATTGTTAGAAAATATTGAGTTTTAAAAACATAATTATATTAATAATTAATCGAGGGTAAATAAGTAATTTACCTATTTTTAGATACCCCTTATCACTCCACACTAGTTAGTTCAATTCTTTTATATGCCTTAAAATTTTCTTGTATGCCCTAAAACAGGGTTCTTTCTTCATAGCATCAGCAAACATAAAAACATAAATATCAACCCATCTAATTACATATAGAGGAAGAATCAGAGAACAAAGATTCAAATCCGCACTGAAAATATGGATTACTAAAAAGTAACCCAAACCCATAGAAGAAAATAACAACCCCCTAAATCTAGAACTGAAATTATATGTAATAGCATACACAAATCGAAATCCAAGAGTAGATCGATCTGCTAAACACCCTAGTTGATGGTAGAGAACTAAAATTAAAACAGTTGAACACCTTAGCCGATAAATAAATAAAATTAAAATTAAAACCAGACCTCCAAAATCAATAAAAATATCATATCTGATTTGATTTGGAGGAGATGGAGAAGGTACTAAATATGTTGATGATTCTTGGTTATTAGCATAGATAGTTGTTGATTGAGATGGTATGCTTATATCTATGACGAAATTCAACAGATCCACCAAACAAATCCCTAAAAAATCAAGAACAGAAACCCTAAAAAAAGATTATCAGTAAAAAAAAAAGGATTACAAAATACAATCTAGCTAAAAAACAGGTGCAAAGAAGGTTGCTTGGAGATTATTCTTCTCAAATCGACTCCAAAGGAGCCGATCTGAGAAAGGAGATTTCAGTCGGAGAATGTTTTTGTGGCTCTGTTTTTTTTGGAAAGAGAATGTTTTTGCGGTACAATTAGAGAGATTTATCCCGAGTAAACTTTCCTAGCTTATCGCGGAAAGAGATTTATCCCGAGTTAATTAGGGGTTTAGCTGAGATAGGTAATTGAGAGTGAAGATCCTAAAAATTCCAACTAGTTAAAATCGAAACGAAACGAAGTATACATTCCTCAGCTTCCTCCAACATTTTATTAGATTTTTCTTATATAAAATGTAATGATTCAAATATCAATTACTAAAAATTAAAATTCTCTTTTGGAGTGTACTAGAAACTATGAGGCCATTATATATAGGATAACAATTTATTGGATATGTTCACTCCCATGAATTTGTTGGTGTGTATCATGGTGTGAAAGACGTAATAGAATCTGCATGAACTTTGAAATCATATATGTTTTCTTTTCTTCTATTTAAAGCTGAAAAATGTGTGAACCTTTTGGTGAATAAATGTAGGACGGGGTACATTGGGGACAGAGGTAAGATACTACAAGACAGAATTTTTGAGAAAATGCGTAAAAATTGTAGATTCCCAACCTCAAAAATTGCAACTACAGAATAAATTTTCACAATGTCATCCGGGTACATACGTGTTTACAACATCCAAAAATTACCAGTTTTGCTGCCTCATTGTTTCTGATTTGCACAAGGAATATCTTGGGACTAAAACCTGCATAAGCTGCCAAAGGTATAACATGAAAATTTTCTGGAAAATTGTGGGAATTTCATCCAAATTCTCTGACATTGTATATGCATTCTCTCGGACTATTCTGAAGGCGGAAACAAATACCTTTCGACTCTTTTGTGCAACTACAAAGAATAATATTAAAACCGAAAAAAGAAGAAATTATGGTTAAGAAACAGAACTAGCTTCTGAAGGTGCAGTCCAATACTTTTTCACTGCAAATAAGATTTTCTCTCTAAAATGAGGACTATCTTCGTGATCGATAATCTGGCTACTCCATTCAAAACCTTCAGTCATAGTTTTTATCTTCAATAAAATATCAACATCGTCTCGGAAAATTACTGTCCCTTCTGGACGTAAAATTCTATCCATCTCTAGTAAAATATCTTCCATTTCGCATCTGAAATGCGGCACAAAATTTTAGTTGAAGTTGAAAAAATATGGTTATGCTTTTGGTTTATATGGGTGGATCTTACGGATTTGTTTTACCTGTCTTGATAGAGACTAAAAACTGAATCTGCGTGAATGAGATCATACGTCCTAGGATAAGTAGACATCGCCTCACACCTACATTTTGCAACAACATCGAAAATGAGAAAATATTGACAAAAAGAACATTGTTACAAATCTAGTATAAAAGTATGAGGCTTTCAATATACCAGCTCTGATATGTACCGATCAATCCACGCTCATAAATGACTCCCAACGTATCGATCTTTTCCTCTGGAGGTACAACATTCATTACCCACAGAGGGTAGTCGACAAGTGAGGCAGCAAATCCTCCCAATTTCGCATTCATGTCGAGCAGATTCCTATACCTACCATCTTTATTCCCTAGTTCACTATTCACATTCTGGTAGTGTGCTAATCTTTTCTTCCAGAGTTTGGTATCTTCTTGGAACATCTTTTCTGTGATCCCTTCAATACTTCCTGAACGGATTCTTGGTGGAGTTGCGGTCAATCTTTCTGGCCAATTTGCTAATTTCCCACCGGCAACTTCCCTCAATTCGGCTACCTCTGGAAGTGGAGTCAAACATGTGTCCATTTTAGTGTACCTGAAATGAAAATTCCAACAAATTTAGACCAATGACTAAAGTGCATGAAAAATGGATTTTTAAAGACAAAAAGAAATAAACAGTACCAGGCTTGATCAGGATTTTGAGCTTGGCAGAATGATGGCCTTCGCAGGACTTTACGATTTATCTTACAGTGAACGTGATTAGTAGGTTTCTGCCAAATTGCAATATCACCTTTCTCTGCGAACTTCTTCCAACACAAGCTTTTGGCTACGGCTTCAATTTGTGATTGTTCGGAATGTAAGTCATCTTCAGTCCTATTCCATCCTCTGTAATGTTGTTTCCAATTGATCGGGGGACCTGACAAAACCCAGTAACCTCCCGGTCGTAGAATTCTATCAACTTCAATCAGGTACTGCCCATCTAATTTCACATTACACACCAGCAATGACACAATTACATTTAGTACAATAATCCATCCAAAAATGCAAAAATTGAAATGTTTCAAAGTAAATTTTAGTACCAAATAATCCCCACGGGATTAGACACCGCGAGCAATGAGCCATATCGAACGCCCTAGATGGGTATGGAAGCCTATTCGAAGCAAGTACACCGATCAATGCCGGTACTCCTCTTTCAAGTGCAAATTGCACTTGAGCTTCATGCGAGTCTTTCGGCGCAAACGATATCGGTAAGATGTTTCGAGATAACAGGTAAGCTCCCCAGCTTGCTACCTACACAAAATCATCAAAAACCCACATTCAAAAAAAAAAACACTAAAAATTATTTCAATTTCTTATGAAATTTCCAAATTTTAAATTCAAAAATTCATTAAATGCATTGAAATCTTTGTTGTTTCACAGTTCTTCTGACTGAAATATAAATGAATTCTTGACTATCCTGTGACATTTCAAAATCAAACCCCCACCCCCAAACAATTGCAGGAGGAAATTTATTACACCAAATTCAGTCATATCCCTAATTTTTCGAGATTTTAAATTAATTACAAAAAAATAACGTTCTTATCTTCATAATCAAACCTTCTAAAACAAAACATCCACCATTAATCTGCATGTTAATGCTCAATTTTAAAAAAAAATGAAAAAACAAAAAAAATAAAACTTACCCCACAACCAGTGTCAATGGCAGTTCTGATAGACCCATCTTTGAAATTAATCAACTTAGCAATATCATCAATATATTTATCAGCACCATTAGGAAACATAGTACCACCACCGGGAAATCTAAACTTATCACCTTCAAATCTAATCCAATTCTGACCAGCTTTCTCCACTGTCAAATGTTTATGAGGAGCATTACTAAACCATGCAAAATCTCTACTCACAGGCCATTTGAACGGATTCTTATACCCATACGGTGCCGGAATTCTACATTTCAACAACTCATCTTTCTCAGGACAATGTCTTTCTCTGTAAATTAATTTATCTCTTGTAAACTTCAATGATCTTTGTAAATCTTCACATGGTGTGTACTCGCTGTATTTGATATCACAAGGTGGGAAATAAGTATTTGATACATAAGGCTGTGCGCTAATGAGTTCTTCTTCTGCTGTATGATTTGGTTTGAAATTAAGAACTGGTTGGGGTGATGTTATGATTGATATTGTTGGTGATAAACAATTTTGATCATGATCTTGTGATATGATGGCTGTTGAATTTGCGCCATCACTATGTTGATAAACACCAAATAAGTAAGAAACTGAACAAAGAAGAGATATTAACAACATTGGTACAAGATTTGTGTTTTTGCATATTGCAAGAAAATGTTTTATAATTGTGTTGTTGTTATTCCCTGCCATGATCACCTCCTCCTCCTCCTCCTCCACCACCACCACCACCCCTCTGATCAAACTCTGTGTTTTTTGGTTGTGGGTTTTTTGGGTTTGAAGAGACTAGAGAGAGGTTGTGATGCTAGTTGGTCATGAAGATTTAAAGAGAAGATGAAGAAAAATCAAGTCTTCAAGTGGGATTTATGTGGAAAAGTAAATACGGTGGAATTAAGAGACATGTTATAAAAGGTGCAGGTGCACTATAATTCTACGGCACACAAAATTTTCCTAGTTTGAGAAATTAATTATTTAACGCGTATTGCACCTATTTGATGCTTTGAACCATGCCTAACAGCTAGTGATGTACAAAAGGAAACAGCCTTTTATGGAAAATTGTAGAACTTAGTCGTGGGAGGTTTCTAATATGTGATGGTGAAATGTTGTTCGTTTATGACATGACATTTATGTGGTTGTTTCTCTTAGGATTGGGTGCATTTAATGTATGAGATTTGAGCCAGATACGAACAGGAACAGGTGGAGACGTTATATTCTATTAACTTACGTTCGCTAGATTTATCTCTATTGCTTGCTCATATACGATGGGATTTTTTTTTTTTTTTTTGTTTGTACCGTGAATGACGTTATATTCTATTAACTTACGTTCGCTAGATTTATCTCTTTTACCGTGATTTTTGGCACAATCAAGAACGGTGGTGTGGTGGTGGTTGGTGGTAGCAGCGGTGGTGTAGATGTAAATTTTGAGGTTGCGTAAACATATGCACATCTTTTCTGTGAACAGAAATAGTGGTTGGAACCTTTTGGGTGGTTGCTGGTAGGAGTATTCATTGATGTTTTTTTATGGAAACATATCTTCTGTTATATACTAGACGTGTAGAAGTTTTGATAGTAATAAATGGTAACTAGTTTCGACCAAACCATGTGTCTGCCCAGTTCATACAAGTGGTAGTATCTGCTAACCCCGAAATACTACTCCTGCACACGCAAATGGAATGTAAAGATGCATTTTCAACACCATGACCCCGCAAGCCACATCTTTATTTTCTTACTAAGGATGGAATTCTAGTTCCATAGGTACAACCCATACTTCACTAAGAGCTATCTAGATGAAGCCTCATTTGGTTGTTTTTTTTTCGATTTAAACATCTAAACCTATTAAAATCTACTAACCTTAATTTGGATTAGTAAGTAGTTAAAAGGGGAAAAAAATAAAGTGTACATAGGCAGTTCCTTGAAGACTAATACAAGTAAAAAAGTCATTATAATTGCCACCAAATTCAGCAAAGTATATGCAAATGTTATCAATTTTTGCTAAAGTACCGTGCTTTTTCCCTTTTCTTTGAATGCGGACAATCCCCACATCATGTTGAAGCGCGAAAAGGAATCACCAGAACAAAGAAAATAAACACTTGATCCATGGCAGCATCCAGCAAGAATTTGATCCCAAGGGCCAAGACTTGAATGCAAAGGGTTGAATACGATACCCATGAAACCCACTTCACCGTTAAAATAAGGTTGATATTCATGCATTCTGAGAATGTCTAAAACTAGTCATTTCTAGGGTCTTTGAATTTTACTACTTTCCTAGAAACAGTAATAAATAAAAAGGCGGGTTTGAAAAATGTTACTCCTAGTTGTCTGTCTATATCAAGTGTTATTCATGAACATGAACTTAACTTTAGAGGCGGTGCTCTGTTTCTGCATTGCTATCTTAGACGGTAGCACACGTAAAGTCCGAGGAAGAAATTACTACTGCGAGGACTACTACTTCCACCTAGGACAAAAAGTCTAATGTACTTGTTTGTAACATTATATGTTGTCACGTCATATTTGTCTTTTGCGCCGTGAAATGTACCACTTAGATCAGTGATATGGAGTTTCGTTTGTCACATAGAGTTCAATCTTTCCGCTTGACTAGTCAAATCATGCTTATTTGTAATATATATATTTTTTTTTTTTTTGATCGAAAGAGAAGATTTTACAGCAAAGCTGCCTGAAGAAAAAAAATAAAAAAAAATCAAGTTACATAAAGATGGTCTCCCAAGTGTTATGAACTGAACTAGAAATTTTTTAGATGAACTCTTTTACCCGCCGCATCAGCCCAACTTAGCACCAGATATCAATAATCAATTCTAGTTCAGTTTTGAATGTGTAATCAGCTTCAAACGTTCTGCAATTCCTTTCACGCCAGAGAACCCATATGATTGCAGCTGGAATCATCCCCCAAATCAGATTGCCAGAGTTAGAGAAGAAATTGTTATCCCATCCATGTGCTAAAGCTAACATAGAATTAGGAAAAATCCATGCCCAATCTCCACCAGGTGATAGAGAATGCCAGATTTTGCTAACAATTTTACAATGAATGAACATATGCTCTTGGGATTCTTCAGAGTTACCACCGAGAATACAAGAATTATAGATTGACATTCCTTTATTATTCAGCCTGTCGATTGTATTCAACTTTCCATGCACTAAACACCACACTAGAAACTTGACTTTAGGTGATTATTTGTAACATATCAAGATGTTTATTTGACAATTCACAAATGACGCTTCTTGTCTTTGATGCTGCTAGATGAAAACCGTTTGCACACGCGAGTAAAATATCCTCTAACATTATACGCTTATAGCCTAAAAATTTAGAGTAAAAGATCAAAGGTACAAAGTCAAGCCTTACAAGTATTCAGAAAGTCACCCGAAAATGATGTTGTTTACTCTGTTGGCGAGTTGATTTTTACCACCCTTTTAGTTTCTTTTTCTTTATTTCTGGTGGAGTTTATCCCCCACCCTTGGACTCGCCTAGATGCTCACATCTTGTTTTCCTTTTCTTTCTTTTTTTTCATCTTGAATGAAATTTAACCTTTTTCTTCAAAAAAAAAAAAAAAAATGTTCCTCCAAGTCAATCAAACCAGGTGGAAAATCGTAGCACTTTAGATTAGTTTACAACGCGCCATAGAACACAAAGTTGACTTTGAAAGGATTTCTAAAATGGAAGAAACCTTATGGAAAATCAAATCAAATACTAAATGGTTGTAAGAAGGAGATAAAAACACTTCTTTCTTTATCAGCAATGCTTCTGCTAAAAGAAGATACAACTGAATCAGGCAACTCTACATCGCAGATAAATTAGTGAGCGATAGAAGAACGTTGCAAGAATATATGGTAGGTTACTACAAAACCTTATATACTGAGGAAGAAATTATAAGACCTGATTTAGAGGAGATTGAGTTCAATACCAACACCTCTACAGAGCCCACCATCTTAGAAGCTGATTTCACCGAGGAAGAGGTTTTGCATGCAATCAGAGATTTAGGTAGTGACGAAGCCCGGGGTACAATTGGTTTCCTCATATATTTTTTTCCAGAAATGTTGGCATTTCATCAAGGAATATATTATGGGTACTGTATGTGAATGAATTATGCACTACAGGTACTATTAAATCTAAACATAATTCTACTTTCATCACTCTTGTACCTAAAAAAGACCACATCGATACTATAAAGGATTCTAGACCTATTTGCCTTCTTACTAGTGTCTACAAGATCATTGCAAAAGTTCTACCTACAAGGCTAAATCTTGTTATGGATAAGCTTATATCTCCAGTGCAATGTGCATATATTGAGAGCAGACAAATAATTGACGGTTCCCTAATTGCTAATGTGAAAATACGAGGGTACCCAAATACACCACAATCTTAAACTTTTCCACCTATGAGTCCTCTTACCGAAAGTGATTGTCTATCGATTGAGTCGAGACAATACAACGAATCGGTATTCACACTTTGTGTGATCGTCTATGGATACGAGATCGAGAAAATACAACAATCAAAGTGTGATTACTTGATAATAGGTTCAGACTTAACCAAACTCTATAGGATCACTATCAAGTAATACGGAGTTAAATTTTGTGTAATTTAATTTAAATTACAATAACAACAATTATAAATGCGGAAAACAAAAGTAAATGACACAACAAGATTTTGTTAACGAGGAAACCGCAAATGCAGAAAAACCCCGGGACCTAGTCCAAAATTGAATACTCTCAGAGTTAAGCCGCTTACAAAATCAAACCAACTTCGTATAATTAAGACCAAGCAACTAAACCTATAGTTCACCTAGTTTCTTCAGTATCCCTGCGCTTTCGACATTCGATAAGTGCACAAACTGGAACAATTCCTTTGGGTCTTATTCCAAACAGTAAAGGAACAACAAATCTGTTCGGTAACAACTCTATTCAATCTCAGTGATATGAGTTTGACAAAGGCTCTTCTGTTGAATCCAATAAACTCCTTTGTCGGGTTTAGATCAATCTATCCAACAACTACCAAAGTAGCCGAGTTTAGATTTTGCAATCAAATATAGAATCTACCAAGATGTTATACACTGATGCCGATCTACACAACTAATCAATCAAATCTATCAAAGATAAACCGATTATAGTTGGATCCCATCCGATCAAGTTTTGTGCACACTAAAGATTATGAAACCAATAAGAAATCTTCTTTAATCTTCAATAAACACCTTCACACCACAACTTGAATCTCTTGTGATCCATCACGCACAGAACGGAGTCTGTTAACAATGGATTATCACAAGATATCTTTAGATCTAAAAATAGTTCTAAAGATCTCGTCGACACTTCGATCTAGTTTGAGTGAATCTTATATCAGAAGAGAAGATTCTCAAGAATAAACAAACTAGGTGCAATCAAAGTTCAACAACCGTTAGTCAATAAAATCAAATCGAAAACTAATAATACTGCAATTATCTAGTTTCCCACCAACGGTACTCGTAGAGCTTCTTGATCCCACATAAGTCTTTAAACGAGCGGTCGTAAGAGATTTCGCCTAATTAGGTTACTTTCCTCTCCGAATAGATGACTCCACCAGTAACAACACAACAAGGTAGTTTTGCTGGCTCTTAGGATAGTTTGATCAAAATGCAAACTTGGGTATTTATAGACCAAGGAAGTTTGGACACCAAGGAATTTCCAAAACCGAAATATTCTTTAGATATGCAATAAATGTCCAAAACGTTTTTCATAATTCCTGGAAATGCTTTGTCCAATATTAACCGAAATCTCAATAGAAAATCTCCAATTAGTAAAAGCACATTACCAATTTTTATTTTCCAGAGATATGCATTTTAATTGCTGATAATTAAAAGCATATAAAATTAATAACCTTAATTAAAAGATTCTCAATTTATTTCGGTCCGGGATCTCCTTTAGTTATCAAGGAATATCTTTGAACAATAAAAGATAAGAGTTACTTATGTTCAAAGTATGTCGACATCTTATTTATTTGTAAATCCTTTTTCATATTTACAATCTTGGAACCGATCATACCACACTTCCAAACAAGTTTAAAATTGGTTCATCTGATTTTGATTAAATATCAATACACTAATCATGGGTTTACGGTTCTACCTTAATATGGTTACTGGGACCGGTTGCATCAGTTACCTGGATTGGTCACGTCAATTACCAGGACCGGTTACCATATTCTCATGGTGTTACTTGTGATCGGTTACACTAGTCACTAGGATCGGTTACACCAATTACCAGGACCGGTTACGCCAATTACAAGGATAGATTACAACTCTTTTGTGATCGGTCATACCAATTACTAGGATCGGTTACACTAATTACAAATATCGATCATACCATCTAAGGTGATTACTTAGGATCAGTTAAACTAATAAAAGTCATACCAATACATAAGTCAGGCATTGTGACTAGTTTTACCAAGATACATAACAAGTTATGATCGGTTATACTAACTCACACATATTGGTAATCCAAAGATATGCAGTGAATAACAATACCAATAAGCCTAGCGATTTCCCTTTCGATTCATAAAACAAGTTCATGAATGTACTTCCTTTAAACAAATGTAAACATTGTTTCCTATAATGAAATCTTTACCTTTACCCATACATATAATCACAATAGCATTCATGATTTTGGTTGATGTCTTATTGTTTGAGGGTAAAACGGTTTTCTCTTGATTTTGGTAATTTCGGGTCTGTGGGTGAGAAACGAATTTAAACCCTAAACAATGTACTTGCAAGGAGTACTTTAGATTCGAGAGATCAATCTTGTACAAATCCGGCCTAAACCAAGAAATGGCCGTTCCAGACTTGCTTCGGTCACAAAGTGAAGGAGAAGGGTTGGTTTTGGGGAGGGAAGCGAAGAAAGTGTTGAGACCAAAATAGTTGATTCTGGAAGAGTAGTTGTTTTACGACTTGTATCAGAAAGTGGGAAGCTCACAGATGGAGAGCTAGCAAATATTTTCTGAGTGTTGTATGCTCCTCACCTGAACTTGTTGTTCGGTGGAAATAGGTAATGCCTATTTATACAAGTCGAAGTGAAACGTACTCTGGTCTCATTAAGAAATGGAAAACGGGTGAATAAATGGGAGGAGGTGGTAACCGGTAATGCCTGGAATTGATGTTCCATAAAAGAAAGCGTTTCACTATTACTCCCTGTATTTACTAACCGCCTCATCCTTATGACACTTTCCTATAACGGGCGTAGTGTACGCCACATACTGTAAACCGCCAAACCAATACCCAATGAGTATCCCCCAGTTTGTGACATGCGTTGATGTCTCGAGTGTTTTCGTGGAAAACATGTAGCACGTTGTTGTTGTCCGGCGAGTTGAGCTTGGGAGACTTTCCGGCTCGGTGGTGACCTTCGACGGTCGAGATTTTGCATCTTAAGAGGAAAGATAGCCGTTGATTATTGCAACCCTTCGTTTGGTAGCATGTGGCATGAAAGCATGATCAGTATGGCTTTAATATGGCTTAGTTTAAGAGCGGCCAAAAGTTAGGGTTTTGGCTTTTTTTAGGCGCGACTAAACTAGGGCCAAAGATTGCCATGCGTTTGCAGGTAACCTTGGACGGCAAAGATCTGCACCTTAGATGAAAAAGTGGCCGTTGATTGTTGCAGGCCTTCGTTTTGGTATCCGCAGTAGGGAAGGCCAGCATGGTATGGCGCGACAAGGCGGTTGGCATGCCATTGGTACATGTGGCATGGCATGCCTTGGCGCGGTTTGGCGTGGACAAAACTAGGGTTTTGGGCCAAAGGTTACCATGCGTTGTTTGGCTCTTGGACGGCTAGGATTTTCATCTAGGATGGAAGGGTCGCCATTGATCGTCGCACGCCTTCGATTTGGTAGCCGCAATAGGGAAGGCCGGCATGGCATAGCGCGGCAAGGTGGATGGCATGCCATTGGCACATGTAGCATGGCATGCCTTGGCGCGGTTTGGCGTGGCCAAAACTAGGGTTTTGGGCCAAATGTTACCATGCATTGTTTGGCGACCTTGGACGGCTAGGATTTGCATCTAGGATGGAAGTGTGGTCGTTGATTGTCGCACGCCTTCATTTTGGTAGCCGCAATAAGGAAGGCCGGCATGGCATGGCGCGGCAAGGCGGTTGGCATGCCATTGGCACATGTGGCCTGGCATGCCTTGGCGCGGTTTGGCGTGGCCAAAACTAGGGTTTTGGGCCAAAGGTTACCATGCGTTGTTTGGCGACCTTGGACGACTAGGATTTGCATCTAGGATGGAAGGGTGGTCGTTGATCGTCGCACGCCTTCGTTTTAGTAGCCGCATGGGGAAGGCCGGCATGGTGTGGCGCGACAAGGTGGTTGGCATGCCATTGGCACATGCGGTATTGTATGCCTTATCTAAGTATTTTACGTAATACCTAATCTACCCCTCACTAATCAGGATTAGTGATTAATAATAATTAGTAAAATCATAAGATTTTTTATAAATGATTAGTGTGTGTTTTAATTGAATTTGGGTTAGTGAGGTGAGAGTAGAAGGAGGGAAAAATATTTTGAGAGCGAAATTTTTTTGGGAAAAATGGAGGATGATTGTGAAGAAAGAATTGTTCTTCTTTGAATCTTTAGCTCAACTACAACAAGGAGCATATCTTGAATCTTCAGCTAATGACAACAACTCTCAATTGCAACTCTTTGTTGAGCCAACACCCTTGAATGATGATTTTGACGAGTATGGAGAGTTTCTTGAAGAACCAACACAATAAAGTAAACTTGCACAACATACTAGCATCCCCAACACACAGGTAAAGCTGCTAAGATGTCAAAAAATCGAATTTTTTCTTTAAACCCGCCATTTTTTCAACTGAAAAACCTCGGTGCCGGCATGATAGTTGTATGAATTCCATGCCGGTAGTCAAGGTACCGACATGGTATGCAAACTACGACTATGCCGGTGGTACGGGTACCGGCATGGTATTCATACTACGACCATGCCGGTAGACCGATATCCCCAATTTTGAATATTGATCCGGCATAGACTTCTTCTAAACAACTATGCCGGTACGAAGTTAACCTTTTTACCTACCAAGGAATATACTACGGAATATTCAACCGGCATAATTTCATTGATAGGTTACCATGACGGTACTGCATGAAAAACATACAGGAAACAGTACCATCCCAAACCTAAAACCGGCATTGAAAATTAATAAACATCAACACCAGAACTGGGTACCGGCGTGGTACCATCAATATCGATAATGCCGGCACCAAAACCGGCATTGTTCAGTTACAACTTTTTAATGCCGGCGCCTACAAAAAAACATGCAGAAATAAATGTTTTCCAAAGAAAAATTCCGGCATTCAATATCAAATATTTTCAATGCCGGAATTGTGTACCGGCTTGGGACAATATATTATGAGGATGCCAGCACTCATGCTTCCGGCGTTGTTTTCTAATGAAAAATTTATGCCGGAATAGGTTTTCAAATCTGGTCTTCCGTTTTGGTTAACTTAGACTATACCGGAACAATGGTCGAGCATGCCGGTACAGGTTTCCGGCATAGTGTTGTAATTGTGTTTGGAACTAATTTTCATTCGATCTTTAGGTGGTGACATATATTGATCCAACAAATCCAAAGCCGCTTTATCGGGATACGTCGGAATACTATAAAATCCCTCCGGTATGTGACCAAAGAATACTTTTCACCTAGTATCTTGAACTTTACTAATGGATTGGTAGTAATGAACCTTCTAATGAATGCGAAATTGTTCTTATGTAGGGAATAACAGATCGAAAGGAAGCAATCGCTTGGGCTAAAGAGACGGCTCTTAAGAACATGCGTGTGTTGGTGAGGAATACCGAAGGTTCGAAGAGGCGTTTAGATGGCTTGCGAGAGAAGTGGGAAATACAAGGAGAAGAATAGCCACAAGAGAAAGGATTATGTATATCCAAAGAAGACTAATAGGGTATACAAGACTCGTACGAGGAAGAATAATTGCCCGTTTAAGCTTGTATTCCGTTTAAATGACATGAACAATTGGGATTGTGAGGTTTTGTGTGGCAGTCATAACCACCGGGATCCGAAAGATTTTGTTGGTCACTCCTTAGTTGCGAAGCTAAAACCTAACGAGTTCGAGGATGTAAAGAATTGATCAAAGCACTTATCAAACCGAGATAAATTATCAGAGGCTTCAAGGAAAAGGATGAGACTAACGTGTCTTCTCTACGTACAACTTATGCCGCAAAAGCAACTATTAGAAGGGTGGAATGGGAAGGGAGGAGTGTTATGCAAGAATTTGAGAAGATAGTTTGGGATCACACTTACACGCGTATCATTAAAAGAGGGCCGGACGAGAATCCCTTAAAATATTCATTTCGCATCCTTTGCTCTCACAATTGGCAAATATATGTTGTGGTGTTCTTTTGATGGATTACACCTACAAGACAAACAAATACAATATGACGTTGTTCAACATCGTGGGGAAAACCTTGGACAAGGTAACATTCACATTGGCTTGGTGCTTAATGGAAAATGAGAGGGACTATAATTATCACTGGGCATTACGACAATTGAAATTGTTCTTCCGGGAAAATCAACTTCCGAGGGTCATCGTAACCGATAACGATGACGCATTAATGAAAGCAATATCCGACGCCTTCCAGGACGCACAAAATTTCCTATGTACATATCATATACGTAATAATGTGATAAAAACTTGCCATGCCTTGTTTGAACCCGCAAAGACGGATATTAAGAAAAGAAAGATGGTACAGCTAGAGGATGATGTTCGAGAGAACAAACTATCCCCCGCCGAAGAAGAAGATGAGAGAGGCAAGATAAAGGAGCGAGTGGACAAAGAACATACGGAAAATCATAAAAAGTGGTTGGAATTTCTAAGAGATTGGGAGAAAGTTTATTGGTCTCTTCTCAGGGTTATGTACGAAAAGAGATTTGAGAAGTTTATTGCCGATTGGAACGAAGTTTATCCAGATTGCCCAAATCTGGTATTGTCGACTCAATGGTTGGATAAGTTCAAGGAAAAATTTGTGCGTGCATGGACAAACCGGTATAGACACTTCAAGAGTGAAGCAACTAGTGCAGCTGAGGCCGCTCATGGGAGATTTAAAGATCTCATCCAGTCCGGTCAAGGCAATGTGGTTACGGTCACCGAGGCAATGGAGCAATACTTTAAGCAAGATATCAACAGGATCAAGGATGCTTTTGAGAAAAGCTCAATGGAAAGGATGACTCAATTTCTTCGTTATGGTAAGTTGCTCCAAGGAATATAATTCAACGGCTCTCATTGGGCAATAAAACATATGATGAGACAAATGGAATATGAGAAAAATTACGGAAAACCGGGTGATGTGTGTATTTGTCCCGACATGTCTTCATTGGGTATTCCGTGTCGTCATATGCTTGTGAAGTATGAAGAAGTGATACCTATTGAGGTTATTGATCCGTTTTGGAAGCAACTATCTTTCGACCCTTCCCCTTCGGGAGATCCCGGGCAATCTCCATGGGATACGAATGAAGCAAAAGAATTCTTCGAAGCATATTGACGTGGCACCTCGGTAAGCCGACAAGTCTTGTTGAGCCAAATAAGGCTAATTACTCGTCCATGGATCGCACAAAGCGAAGATCCAAGAAAGGGAGATCCAATAGGTAGACCACAAACTAAAACAAAAAGGAAAAAATAAAGGGTAGAATTGAAAGAAATGACTCAACGTGAAGAAGAACTCGCGGTAAGTAAGAAACGAGATCTGACTGCATGTGAGATTTCAGAACAAAGGTTCGTGGAAGCGCAGGTTCCAAACAAAAGAGGTAGGCCAAGGAAAGAACCGCTAAGTCAACAAAAAACGAAGGAATCTGTATCCACACCAAAAGCCAACTCATCGGAGGTTCCAAAGAAGAGGGGTAGGCCGCCAAAGGTATCAACATCAAGTGTCAAAGAACAACAAGGTGAGCATTCGAAGCCATACCCATAGTCGATCTAGCGGAGGTTCCAAGTAAAATGGGTAGGCCGCCAAAGGTATCATCATCAAGTGACAAAGAACAACAAGGTGCATTCCGAAGCCATACCCATAGTCGATCTAGCGGAGGTTCCAAGGAAAAGGGGTAGGCCGCCAAAGGTATCATCATCAAGTGACAAAGAACAACAAGGTAAGCATTCTGAAGCCATACACATAGTCGATCTAGCGGAGGTTCGGTAGGCCGCCAAAGGTATCATCATCAAGTGACAAAGAACAACAAGGTGACGAGGCAAATAAGTGGGATAAAATAGTTTGTAACCATCAAATAAGTGGAATGAATGAGTTTGAAACTGCCAAATAACTTGTGTTTGTAACCGTCAGAATGCCTGCATGGACAGATGGAACAATTCAATGTCGGTATTCTGACAATAAGTATTTGGTGATCACAATTCAACGGCAGCACAGGTAACGGTATAGTATTTGGTGTATTTATCAATGCCGGTATGGGAAAGAAACTTGATGAAATAAACAACATTAACTACATAATCTTAAGGAAATAAACTTAAAAACATTAACCCAAACTAATTGCAACTAACATCATTTCTTAAGGAAATAAACATAAACAACGTTACACATAAAACGAAAGATCTCAAGCCAATTGCAACTAACTTCATTTCTTGGAACGAGATTCAATAAGCAAATCAGCTTCGAAATGCCTAAAAGGCTCTTTTCTCCACTTGGTATATGCGTCCTGAGCTTGATACCTATTCTCTCTATATTTTTCAAGAAACTCATTGTATTTGCGACATAAATTTATGAGTGCAATTGTTCGATTTTGTACATCGAGATCACCGTAATCAATTCTGCATTTCTTACCTTCCAAGTAGTTAGTCATGTAAGGACCAGTCCTAATAAGACCCCAAAAAATATTCGAAGGGCGGTGATCTTCCTGGAAATCCGATACTATTTAGTAATTTTTAATCCACTCGGTTTCTTCCTCGACATCCGCTTCTATCTTAGATTGTTTTTGACGTTTAAGGATCTCTTTAGCTTCTTTGCGATAATGTTCAAGCTTTGCTTCCTCTTCTTCTTCTCTTTTCCTCTTAAGTATCTCTTCTTCCATTGCGGCAATTGACTTGGTGGTTTCTCCCTTCCTTTTTAGTTTTTCTAGTATAAGGGCAACTGAGTTGGTGGTTGATAATTGATTTCCCAACGGAGTGGATAGTTTGTTCTTCTTGAGTTTTTCTTTTTCCATGGCAATGATGAAATCGGTTGTTGTTGATGGATTTGAGTTGGTGGTGGATGATAATTGATTTCCCATCGGAGTGGATAGTTTGTTTTTCCTAAGTTTGTCTTTTTCCATGGCAATGATGAAATCGGTAGTTGCTGATGGATTTTCCATTGGAGGTATCAAGTGCAATGGGTGAATACATTGCATTAAATAGATGAATGCACAACGGCTTTATAGTGCCGGCATTGCCAATGACCTACTATCAACGCCGGCACTATAAAGCCCGTTTATGGTTTAAAAAAATAGTCGTTGGGCATTGGATTTTGAACGATCCAGCACTGGTATAAGCTTAACCTACATGCCGGCACTTAATACCGGCATAGATTAATATACTACAATGCACGTCGGAACCATTAGGCAATTGAAATATGTTTACATACTAAGCCGGAACTATAATTTATTCCGAACGTAATCCTTGTCGACGGAACAACGAATACACTTAGCACGTGCATCAAGCCTTTAAACCACTTGGTGACCCAAGTGGACGAGTTATAGTCTCGTGAGGGATCATATAGAGATGTACCCACAAAATCTTACGAAATACCTAACTGGATACCCTAAAAACCTAAGCAAATAACACTAAACTATCAATCTTCTTAAGAAGAATCCGTTTCCGATTCACCCAGCTGGTGGTACTCCATGACTTTGGTTACAATATGGTTCACGTTGGCTTCAAACATAAATGCTTCTCCCTTTTCTTGTAAGTAACGCGTTTTCACGGCTTCATGCTACAAAAACAACACACAAACTTTGTTTGTTACATAAAAATTGAAAAAGAGTAGATTGTGTCGAATTAATCATAAAGATACTTACGAGTTGTTGAGGGGACAATCTATTGTGGGTAGTGTGGTCGATCCGGTGTTTCATTTTTAGATACTCAACCACCGCATTTAGGATGATGTCGTGTCGTTGCTCGATTTGTTGAGCAGTTCTTCCTTTCGGGTTACCGTAATCGTGAATAAATTTGTTAAAAATCTTCAAACACATGGAATCCCGCGTGCTGTTATCTATAGTTGAAGGACGAGTTTCAGCATACCATGCTTGGGTGATTGCTAAATCTTCCTCTGAGTCGAACGATGCCATTTGTTGTATGTGGGATTAGGTACTATACTAAGCTATTTATGGATGATTATTCTAGGGTTTAGGGTTTCTAAGTTAAAAGGCTCAAGGAGATATATAAGAACACGAGTTTTTGTCTTTTGGTTCCAAGAATTAGCTCTCTTTATATACAGAAAAACGTCAACGGCTAGTATTTTTAAAAATCGCCAAAACCGGCATTGCAGTAACTATGAAATAGGATGCCGGCACATGGTTCCGGTACGGTTTATCATAAGATGCCAATGCCGGTACAAAGGAATTTTTGTACAGAGATTGGGCCAAATATGCAACCAATACCGGCATGGTTTCAAAACACTTTGAAACTCCGGTACAGGGAACCGGCATTCAATCTATAATAACGACTATGCCGGCAGTTGTTAAATTCAAAAAAATGGCTAGTTTTTGGAAAATTAAGACCGTTGGAGATTTATTTCTATATAATACCCCCATTCCTTTGGAAAAATCTACACAAACCACCAACCAAATAACAAATATCATTCTCTCAAGAAAGCAAGCACAGTTAAAGCTTCACTAGGGATGGGGGATTCATCATCTACCTCTATTTGCAAAGTAAGTAGATTTACTAACAATATGATCTTCACTACTATGACGCATGACTAATATAATCTTCTCTTACAGAGTCATCATTGCAAGTGTCAAATTTGCAAGTCACCTTCTCATCTAGCCATGGACTGTCCTTTTATTTATTCAAAGTGAAGAAGCTGTGATGGGACATGCCGGTTTTGGATTGCAAAAACTGATGATGCTGAAAATGGAAGAATGTTTCTAAGGTGTTTGAATCACCCAAAGTGCGATGAGTTTCAATGGTTTGACAAATATGTTGAACTAGCAGAGTCAAGAGAAAACCACAAGGGCCAATGCAAGCCTATCGATGGGTGTGATGGGTGTTATATGAAGGGAAAGGAATATGTTGAAAGAGAAGAAGAACCAATGAAGATGATCCTTGACACCCCCATCCCGGATGATGTCTTCGAAGAGATTCGGGAAAGGCTCAAAGGTTCCGCAATTGTTGAAAAGGGATGAAAATAGATTATCTTTAACCAAATGTAATCCATGCCATGTTTTCTAGCATGTTTTAATTAAAATTTTCAAATACAATGTAATAGATTACTTACAGAGAATTCGAAATGGATTTATATTCAAAACTAGCAGAGAACCGGCATGGACGAAATCAAGCTTACAGTGCCGGTTTTCTGACAACTATGGAAATTTGAAAATATCATAAAACCGGCACAGATTTTAGAAAATACTACTATGCCGGTACCTTCCAGGGAACATGGAATTTTTAATCTTCTTGTTCCTAGATGGTTTTATAAACAATTTCATTGCCGGTATCTAGGACCGGCATTGATTTATAAATATCTTGCATGCTTAGGAATAGGTACCAAGACTTTGTTGAACCTAAACTTATCTATGCCGGTAAAAGTCGTAAATAAATCTTGCAAAGATAAACATGTTCAACATAAACGAATCACTAGAAATCAAAACATGTTCAACATAAACCAAACAACTGGATTCTGTTATCAAATGTTCTTAATCCAGGTATCCTAAACCAAAAGCAAACCAAACAACTAAAGAGTTAACCACGAGGTACAAACGAAAACAAGTTCGGAATTGTTCAAGACGTGACAACCACCATCCAAAAAAAAAGAATCACAACTAAAGAGTTAATCACTAGGTCTTTTGCTTCTTTTGGGCCGGTTTGTTCTTAGTTTCCCCGAACAAAGCTTTTGCACTAGGGTCGGTTTCTTCAATTCTATCAAGCTTTTCCTCGACTTCCTTCATTTCTTCAAGGGATAGCACCTCTCCTTCCTGGTACTTGCAAACCAACATCTTCTTTGACTTGCCAAGCCGACGCCGCTAGTTTAATACATCAAACACATAATTAGTATACATATAAGATTATGTGTATATTAAGCAATAAGAAGCAATTAACAATACTTACTAGCAATCCAACGGTCTTATTAAGTTGGGTCATCGTAGGTGGTGCACATGCGGGAGTTGGGCGGAGGGTTTTGGGGAGGAACTTGGACGTCATTCGGGCGGACGACATAAGGATGTGACCACTTTGGGTAATCTTCCATGTAGTCGGCATCAACTTCATCACCGTTTTCAGCAATCTCCAACTTCTCCCACTGACTAATATCTACCAAACGACGTGGTTCCCTATCCTTCCAATCTGTTGGGTCCGGTTTTGGAACATACTCTACATGCAACCGATTTGGTGTTGAAAAGCACCGAGAAAGGTCAAGATCAAAACATTGAAAAGAGGCCGTCTGGAAATGTGCTAATTGCTTATATCCAAGTTGACTCATCACACGTGTAGGATTAGCCATAACGTATCCTTTTGGGTGGAACAACGACCCATGGTAAAATGCAACGTTACCAAACCTCAAAACTGGACTGTTTCCTCTAGCCTCCTTATAAGGGTCGAACACAACATCTTTGGTACTCATTGCGTCCAAAGACAATCTCATATCGATCAGTCGACCTATGTTACCGGGCTTTGGAGTATTGTTGAACTCGTATCTCTTAGCTATAGGCGTATCGGGTTCTGGAAGGTCTATGATCTTCAAGGAGGGGTAGACCTTGAACAAGGTTGGGAAGTGTTCATAAGCCCACACCTATTCCAATGTGAAGCAATAAGTTTTGTTTCTAAGTTCATGATAAGAGTACATATGAACAATATACACAATAACATAAGTTTAAGAACAAAATTACTCAGGTAGAGTGAAATTCCCGACAAATTGGTTGGTTTTAGCCTTAGAGGCCCTTATCATCTCCGTCATCAAATGTTACATTACCGCGGTGCCCCAAGAATAATTATAGACATCTTCCAACGAATCCAAGTGCTGAAGGAGTTCGCACTAACCATGTTGCCATTGGTGTCAGGGAATACCCTAGTGCCCAAGATGTATAACAGGTAAGCAGTGATAGGTGTAGAATACACCTAATTTACTATCTAGTAGTTTATGCTTTCTTTGCTATTTTTCTTGTAAATTATGTATTTTACGCTTGTTTTGAGTTTTGTAGCTACTTTGGAGTCGCACGGAGGAAAAGAAGAAGAAATCACCCAATTTGAGCCAAAAGGGCAAAAAGGTCATTTTACGGGCGATTGATATATGGAGCCCAGTTGAGGTTAAGGGCGACCCAATTTGGAGGAGTACTAAAGCCAGGCCCGCAGAGGTTAAGGGGTTTCCAAGTAGGATGGCCCTTATCATTTAGAGGGTGGTACCTATCCACAGGGTGTAAATATCCACCCAAATCATTTCAACCCTAAAATCGATTTCTCACATTCACTTCACTGAATTTAAAGCGACGGCTAACTGCTGAGAGAGACAGGGAGAAATCGAGAGGAGTCAAATCTTGTCAAATCAAGAAACTAGAGATGAAATTGAAGAGGGGTTGTAGCTGATTCAACACTGATTCGATTTATGAAAAGAGAAGAAGATATTGAAATTAAAATTAGGGTTGTCTTGTGAAAAAGGGGATCTGTGATGATTTCGAAGAACGAAAGAGGAGGGTTAGCTATGGATGTATCTCACTAGCTGCTTTGTTAATACAAGGTCGAGAAGATGATGTTCAAAAGCTCGGAGAAGACGAAGCAGAAATGGGTTCGACTTGTTCGGGGGATTAAGAAGATGATTGAGGAGATGAAGGTGGTTCGGTTGAGGTTGAGCTGTGAGGCGATTGAGACGCTGCCGCTGAGTAAACCGATAGAAGAGAGTGATCGATGATGGTTAGCGGGATGAAATCAAACCAAGAACAGATGTGACTGAAATAGAAGAATTGAAATAATGGGTGGAAGAAGGAATTGAGGATGAAGCTGCAATCAGATCGAGCAATTGTTTTCGGTTTGAATCTGCTGCTGTCATGGTGAGTTTCATGGGGTGGTGAATAATGCTTGAAATCGACAATAAGGGTTAAGGTGGCGATGTTGATATGTAATGGTGAATACGAGATGGTGCTCACGAATTCTGGTGGTGGTGTTGTTGGTTGAACATAAGATACAGATGGGTTTGCAGTTGTCTGAGATGATGGTTGAATAGAAGAGTTAGAGCTGTGGTGGTCATGGAGGGTTCATGAAGCTAAAGAAGTTATGCTGGTGCAGTGATTACAGTCTGTGCTGCTAATAAAATTCTGATTCTTTGTTACAGGAAGCAAGGTACTGAAATGATAATGCTGCAGTTCAACTCAAGAGTGCAATAGCAGCATTTGTACATGGAATGAATGCCTGAGTTATAATGAATGAATTAGATGAATGATAGGCTTCTTAACAGGTGAAGATAATGGCTTGAAAATTTGGCTGGAAATGCCCTGTAAACAACCAGAACTCGGCCGGTTTGATCACTTTTTTGTAATGGCTCTTTTCTTGCTCCTTTTAGCTATAAAGACAGAGATAGCTTTTTTACAATCCGGCTGCTAACTGTAAAATTAATTATTGCTCAGTCTTATTCATCTGGTTTAGGTTTTGGGTAGAAAGAAACTAGTGTCACTTCCATGATTAGTTCAAATAAACAGATCAAGCTTTACCTTATTCTGATCGTTCAGAGGGCGATCGCGGAGTCAACTTTGAATGAAGTCTTAGTTTATTTGGAGTCTTGACCCGACGAGCGGGGATGACTAAGTGACATATTAGATATGGCGCGACAACGGCATGTGCAGGCGAGTCAAATCGAAGTGCCGCGATGACCGATCCGAAACGAGTTCGAAGAGCCGTCAGAGCCAGCCTCAGCCCGATTAGACCGATGGCAGTGAATAGAAGCTGACTTTCCTCCCCTTGACCCGCTGACTAACAGTTGACTGACGGTTGACCACTTTGGCCGTTAGTCCTAACGGAGGAGGCCAGGACGGAATATTAAAACCGAATATTCTCGGACGGAGAAATTCTCGGTGGCAGCGGCGACAATTCCGGTCGGATTCCACCACAATCCCATTTTCCGGCGAGCAAAAATTCCAGAATTTTCTATGGACTTCTCTCATGGGTGTGAAGACTTGGGCTTGGAATTGGATGGAGAATTGGACTCAAATTTGGAAAGAGAAGATGGAAGAGTTGAGAAAGGCTTGGATTTGGAAATTGAATTGCTAAAGGAAAAGGATTCTATTCCTTGGAAGATTTGGAGAATATTGAAGCCTATAAATAGACAAGTTCTCTATATCTTTTTACACACACATCTCTACACACAACACTTCTCTCTCCTTTATTCTTTGTGTGAACTCCTTAACATGAGTAGCTAATTTTATTGATTGAGGATGAATTCCTAGTTCTTAATATGATTTGAGTTTTTGTTTTTAATTCTATCTTGAAGTTTTTCACATGATTATCGTTTGTTTTTACTAATAGGAATGATCTTAATGACATTCATGATTGATTGATAGATTGTTTAGAATGCATGCTAAATTGATTTGTTAGTTGAATCTAAATCTAGTATAAGTTAGGGAATAAGTAATCGTTCTCGACACTTTACACAAGTAGAAAACACAAGACCTTGCGGAGGGATTCCGTGGAGCAATTGTGTGTAGAAACAACGCTAGAAAGTGAACCAAAGCGAACCGGTTTAACTACTAGTACTAAACCTAAATTCATAGATCTTAATGCATTCGGGGAATTACATCTTGTAAGCGAACCTCGGGGTGGTTCTTTTGAATAGAATCGATAACTAAAGCGGACTGTTACTCGGTGAAATTAGAGATTTTGGGGCTAGCTAAAGCGGACACCTTTGCTATCCTACGGTTGGTGATAATCTGTGACTAATAACAAGTAGAAAGAGAACATAACTTTAATCATTGTTTCGTAACGAAGAAGGATTCCTTGTTCTTGTCTCTCTTATTGCTTTCAACTTCATCTTTTAATTGTTTTGTTTATTTTCTTTTGCTTTTTACACCCCCTTTCGTGACAATTTTTACAACTAGAATCTCGTGCTCCTCGTGGGATCGACCTTGGACTTGCCCTATATTACTTGTTAATTAGGTAGTAAAGTATTAATTAATTTGTTGTGGTTACGACACGCATCAAATTTTGGCGCCGTTGCCGGGGAGCAACGGGCGATTTTTAGTTGTTTTTATTTTTCTTTTTGCTTTATTCTTGCTTTGTTAGATTCTTTACCGTATCTAAATTAGTTTTTGAGAATCTTGTTTCAGGTGTTATACCTTTGGTGAATGCTTAGAGAGGGTAGACCGAGTCCAATACGTCTTCGATCCGGCACTCAACTAAAGGATTTCATTCGTGCGGTTAACACTCCACTTCCTCCTTCTTCATCTAGTGATTCGGACAAAGAGGAAGAAACAATGGCTGATCGTACACTCAAGGACCTAGCTTCTCACAAGCTTGACACACAACAATGGTGTATCCAAACTAACTCAACCTTCGAGATCAAGCCGGGGTTGATTAGAGAGTTACCAAAGTTCCATGGCATGGTGAATGAGGACCCAAACAAACATCTTATGGACTTCTATGCCATAGTTATGGCTATGCTTCCACCGGAGACTAATGCGGATGGAGCAATGTTGAAAGCTTTCCGTTTTCTTTGGCGGGTAATGCTAAGGAATGGTTATATTATTTGCCTTCCGGAAGTATCACAACATGGAATGGGATGAAGAAACTTTTCCTAGAGAGATATTTTCCCGCATCCAAAGCTACTCAAATTCGCAAGGAGATTTGTGGATTGAAACAACAAGTGGGATCATCATTATATGAATGGTGGGAGCGATATAAGAGGTTGGTGGCAAGCTGTCCACACCATCAATTTAGTGACGTTATGATACTCCAATACTTCTATGAAGCTCTTCACCCAAGTGATAGGTCTCTTCTTGACGCCGCGGGTGGTGGTGCATTAATGAACAAGACGGTGGCCCAAGCTACCGAGTTGATTGAAAGTATGGCGGCAAACTCGCAACAATTCTACACAAGAGATGAACCCATGGTTAGGCGAGTGCATGAAGTTAGTGATTCATCATCACATCTTGATCAAAGAATGAGTAACATGGAGATAATGATGCAAAGGATTGCAGCGGTGATTATTCCGGATAATGAGACCGAACAAGTGAATGCTTTATATCCGAATCAAAGGCCAAGGTACGATCCATACTCGAATACTTACAATCCCGGGTGGAAGGATCATCCTAACTTTAGCTATGCAAATAAGCAAGCGGCGGCTCCTAATCCATATGAGCAACAAGGAGGTTTCCAACAATCACGTTTCCAACCTCAACAACAATTCCAACCTCAAGTGAAGGAACATGGATCTTCGATAGATGATAAGCTTAATGTCATGATGCAAAGTATTACGTCAATGTTTCAGGAAAATCAACAAAAGACCGATTCGGCAATCAAGGAGTTACAAATTCAAGTGGGGCAATTAGCGACCGATGTGAACTTATTGAAAGCGCAAGCGTCCACAAAACTTCCTTCACAACCATTTGTTAATCCAAGAGAGAGCGTTAATGCGATTACTTTGAGGAGTGGGAAACAAGTGGAGCAACCAAATCAACAAGATAAGAGGTATGATGAGAAAGAGGAAATTGAAACCGCACCAAAGGAGAAAACATCTCCAACCAATCAACCCGAGGAGACGGTTCCTACTTTCACAACTCCACCCCCGTTCCCTAGCCGATTTGCTAAATCAAAGAGAGACTTGGAATACATGGATATTTGGGAGATCTTTAAGAAAGTACAAGTCAATATTCCACTCATAGAAGCTCTTCGTCAAATTCCTCGTTGTGCAAAGTTTTTAAAGGAGTTGTGCATGAAGAAGAAAAGGTTGAAAGGGAATGAAGTCATGAGTGTGGGGGAAAATGCTTCGGCGTTTATTCTCAAGAAACTCCCACCAAAATTAAAGGACCCCGGTAGTTTCAATATACCTTGCACAATTGGTAAAACAAGGTTTACTCGAGCTTTGTTAGATTTGGGAGCATCGGTTAATGTTATGCCTTCCTCGATTTATGATTCTTTGAATCTCGGTCCTCTTAAAGAGACCGGGGTAGTTCTTGAACTTGCTAACCGATCTAATGTTTACCCGAAAGGGATTGTTGAGAATGTTTTGGTGCAGGTTAATAAGCTTGTATTTCCGGCCGACTTCTATGTCTTAGACATGAATGATGAGAATTCTTCCAAGTCTACACCTTTGCTTTTGGGTAGACCTTTCTTAAGCACCGCCGGAACAAAGATTGATGTCCAAAATGGCACCTTGACCATGGAGTTTGATGGTACACTCATCCACTTCAATATCTTTGAGACAACGCGATACCCTAGTGATGAGAAATCATGTTCTCCTGTGAAAGAGATTGATCCAGGCTAATGAATCTCGCAAGAGCTAAGTCCGGCCGTCGACTTTAAAACAAGCGCTTAATGGGAGGCAACCCATCGGTTTTGTATTTCTTATCCTTTTGCTTTTTGTTATTTCTTTTTCTTGTTTCTTATCATGTTAAAATTTCCCACCTTGACTTTACTAGGAGGATTCAATTACATTGAGGACAATGTAAGGTTTAAGTGTGGGGGAGTGGTTAAGCATGTTTTTAAAACAAAAATTACAAAAAAATTAAAAAATTAAAAAAAAAAAAAAAAAGTTTTTCATAAAAATTCCAACTTTTAAAGATTTTAGAGTCATTAGCATACTTCTAGGTATGTTTACATAGAGATTTTGACCGACATAATTGAACTTGGAAATGTTAGAGAACTACATTCGGATTTCTTGCTTGTTTGAGTGTTAAATAATGGATTTAATCATGCGGTGATGCGAATTTGGTGCCGGGAGAAATGCGTTATTAGAGTTGCTGATCAATCATTAGTGGAGACTACCCGTATTCATATCATGTGAGGCACCGACCAGAAATTTTCCGTCTACTAAAGAGCTTTCTTTTGAGTGTGTGTCACCGTAAGTAAATTCCGGGTAGAATGGTGAGCTATCAACCTCCCACCAATAGAAGCACTACTCTTTGATCTCTTGAGTGCTAATTTTGTCAATCATGAGGGTGACGTCTATAGATGAAAGCCTCCTTCTTGTAGTTCGATTTGCAGTTAGCACCATTCTCTCTCGCGACAACAACGGGTCCATAGAAACACTATCATCATTAACAAGGAGCGACATCAAAATTTACAAGGAAAGTTGGAAAAGTTTAAGGTTTACAAGCAACGGAACGAGAAAAAGAGCAAATTTCAAATACAAGTAAAAGCAACATACAAAGAGCGGATTTCACATATATGTTGAAGACTTACAATACAATGAGGTAATTTTATATCCAAGTATGAAGACTTATTCATGAAAGCGAAGAAAATTAAAAGGTGAGAATTTTTGAAGTTTATGATTTCAAGACAATACAAGTTGTGAAGAATCAAGCGGTAAAATACTTCTCCCACGGCCATGGTTTATTTTGTATTTAATTTCTCTTGTTCTTAAAAAAAAAAAAAAAAAAAAAAAATTTGAAAAAAAAAAAAAAAGAGACAAGAGAAATATTTGTTTTGTTAATAAGCCGTGGGGAAGGAAAATCTATAAGGAATTTTCAAGCGACAAGGATTTAAGGAAAAAAGAGTTACAAATTGTTAAGGATTTATGAAATTCAAGAGTTTATCATCAATAGTTGAAACCGAAGACGAGGAGCGGAAGACGTTTCTATTGGATGCCGTGAGAGTGGTGTTATCATAATTGGCGATCGGATGTGAAGGTGATTAAGTAATCTCATCCTCGATAAAAATGGTTGATTTCCTTTCTTAGAGATCGTCAGAAAAATGGTTTTTCAAAATATTAAAAGATGTGGGTTTTTAAAAATTTCGGAAGTTATCCTTCCCACCTTTCAACGTGTCGCAGGAATTCTCTCTTTCATTCCTACCTGCACACATGTGAGAACCATAAAAAAGCCGTCTTTTTGAGTGCAATTATCATAAAATCTTTTGGTGAGGCAGAAGTCGAAGCGAAATGCTTATTGATCGTTTCTCAAACACGCGTTCTCTCATTATGGTGTGGTTATTTCTCACTCAACATTTAAGAATGAGAATATGTTCTTTAGTATTTCTAACTTCTTATTACTAGCATGCGAAACTCTATGTCCTCATAGCTCTTTGGATGCTTGTGACGCTTGAACAGCTTTGAAGTTGTGAGTTTTTAGTTTGATTTGCTCGAGGACTAGCAAAGTCTAAGTGTGGGGGAATTTGATAGGTGTAGAATACACCTAATTTACTATCTAGTAGTTTATGCTTTCTTTGCTATTTTTCTTGTAAATTATGTATTTTACGCTTGTTTTGAGTTTTGTAGCTACTTTGGAGTCGCACGGAGGAAAGAAGAAGAAATCACCCAATTTGAGCCAAAAGGGCAAAAAGGTCATTTTACGGGCGATTGATATATGGAGCCCATTGAGGTTAAGGGCGACCCAATTTGGAGGAGTACTAAAGCCGGGCCCACTTGCAGAGGTTAAGGGGTTTCCAAGTAGGATGGCCCTTATCATTTAGAGGGTGGTACCTATCCACTAGGGTGTAAATATCCACCCAAATCATTTCAACCCTAAAATCGATTTCTCACATTCACTTCACTGAATTTAAAGCGTGACTAACTGCTTTGAGAGAGATCGAGGAGAAATCGAGAGGAGCTCAAATCTTGTCAAATCGAGAAACTAGAGATGAAATTGAAGAGGGGTTGTAGGCGATTCAACACCGATTCGATTTATGAAAAGAAGAAGATATTGAAATTAAAATTAGGGTTGTCTTGTGAAAAAGGGGATCTGTGATGATTTCGAAAAAACAGACGAGAAGGGTTAGCGATGGATGTATCTGCTGCTGCTGTTAATACCAGGTCGAGAAGATAATGCTCAAAAGCTCAGAGAAGACGAAACAGGAAATGGGTTCGACTTGTCCAGGGGATTAAGAAGATGATTGAGGAGATGAAGGTGGTTCGGTTGAGGTTGAGCTGTGAGGCGATTGAGACGCTGCCCCAGGTGAACCGATAGAAGAGTGATCGATGATGGTTAGCGGGCTGAAATCAAACCAAGAGCAGATGTGACCTGAAATAGAAGAATTGAAATAATGGGTGGAAGAAGGAATTGAGGATGAAGGTTGCAATCGGATCGAGCAATTGTTTTCGGTTTGAATCTGCTGCTTTGTCATGGTGAGTTTCATGGGTTGGTGAAATACTTCTTTGAAATCGACAATAAGGGTTACGGTGGCGATGTTGATATGTAATGGCTGAATACGGATGGTGCTCACGAATGGGTAGTGGTGTTGTTGGTTGAACATAAGATACAGATGGGTTTGCAGTTGTCTGAGATGATGGTTGAATAGAAGAGTTAGAGCTGTGGTGGTCATGGAGGGTTCATGAAGCTAAAGAAGTTATGCTGGTGCAGTGATTACAGTCTGTGCTGCTAATAAAATTACGATTCTTTGTTACGGGAAGCAAGGTGCTTGAAATGATAATCTTTGCCCAGTTCAACTCAAGAGTGCAATAGCGACATTTGTACATGGAATGAATGCCTGAGTTATAATGAATGAATTAGATGAATGATAGGCTTCTTAGTAGGTGAAGATAATGGCTTGAAAATTTGGCGGAAATGCCACTGTAAACAACGAGAACTCGGCGGTTTTCTCTGCCGGCGAGTCAAATCGGTCTGCCGGCGATGGCCGATCGAGCGAGTTCGAAGAAGCCGTCCGACCAGCCGATCAGCCCCGATTAGACCCGATAAGCAGTGAATAGAAGGCGACTTTCCTCCCCTTGACCCGGTGACTAACAATTGGTGACGGTTGACCACTTTGACCGTTAGTCCTAACGGAGAGGACGGAAGGAATATTCCGTCGAATATTCTCTCGACGGAGAAATTCTCAGGTGGCCGACGGCGACAATTCCGGTCGGATTCCGGCCACAATCCCAGTTTTCCGGCGAGCAAAAATTCCAGAATTTTCTATGGACTTCTCTCATGGGTGTAAAGACTTGGGCTTGGAATTGGATGGAGAATTGGACTCAAATTTGGAAAGAGAAGATGGAAGAGTTGAGAAAGGCTTGGATTTGGAAATTGAATTGCTAAAGGAAAAGGATTCTATTCCTTGGAAGATTTGGAGAATATTGAAGCCTATAAATAGAGAAGTTCTCTATATCTTTTTACACACACATCTCTACACACAACACTTCTCTCTCCTTTATTCTTTGTGTGAACTCCTTAACATGAGTAGCTAATTTTATTGATTGAGGATGAATTCCTAGTTCTTAATATGATTTGAGTTTTTGTTTTTAATTCTATCTTGAAGTTTTTCACATGATTATCGTTTGTTTTTACTAATAGGAATGATCTTAATGACATTCATGATTAATTGATAGATTGTTTAGAATGCATGCTAAATTGATTTGTTAGTTTAATCTAAATCTAGTATAAGTTAGGGAATAAGTAATCGTTCTCGACACTTTACACAAGTAGAAAACACAAGACCTTGCGGAGGGATTCCGTGGAGCAATTGTGTGTAGAAACAACGCTAGAAAGTGAACCAAGCGAACCGAGTTTAACTACTAGTACTAAACCTAAATTCATAGATCTTAATGCATTCGGGGAATTACATCTTGTAAAGCGAACCTCGGGGTGGTTCTTTTGAATAGAATCGATAACTAAGCGGACTGTTACTCGGTGAAATTAGAGATTTTGGGGCTAGCTAAGCGGACCTGCTATCCTACGGTTGGTGATAATCTGTGACTAATAACAAGTAGAAGAGAACATAACTTTAATCATTGTTTCGTAACGAAGAAGGATTCCTTGTTCTTGTCTCTCTTATTGCTTTCAACTTCATCTTTTAATTGTTTTGTTTATTTTCTTTTGCTTTTTACACCCCCCTTTCGTGACAATTTTTACAACTAGAATCTCGTGCTCCTCGTGGGATCGACCTTGACTGCCCTATATTACTTGTTAATTAGGTAGTAAAGTATTAATTAATTTGTTGTGGTTACGACACGCATCAAGCAGCGGCAGTATAACGAATTTGTTTAGGGTCCCATCCATCCTCCAAACTTCTTTTCTTTGTGTTTTCATAATTCTTCTTAAGCAACGTCAACTTGATTGTCTTTGTCTTACCAGACATGGATTCATAAAAGCTCTACACAGAAGTTTTGTAGTCCCAACCAAACAGCTTGTTAGTCAGACCGTGCAACTTCGACCATTCTAGGTCCAGAGACTCAACTCCTTCGCAATTGATTTGCCGATAACATTCAAGCCTAGAATGTTACGGCATCTTCGAGGATGAAGGTCATCTCCCTAAAAGGGAAGTTCATGGTATCGGTTTCACCATGATACCTTTCGACGAAACAATTGTGATATGAGAATCGGGCTTCACATAATTTTCAGCAAAGCATATAGACCAGAATCCTTTACTATTGTTTGGACCTCTTCACATTCCTCGGACAAATCCCAACCATCCGCGGCTTGGTTTCGGCAAACACGCACAGCCTTCTTATGATCCTACAATTAGGAGAGACAATACAATTAAGAGATTTGACATAAATACACAACAATACATATGTACAAGATAGAAAATGCTTACATAGGTTTGATAGATAGTACGAGCCCACGAGTGATTGTATCCAAATAGTGTTTTTGGTTCCGGAGCTTCGCCCCAAATTCTACCACGTTCAAGGTCAGGTATCATGTAATTAATATGAGGAAGGTGTGAACCTTTAACTTTCACTTTGACGTTGCACTTCTTGCCATTGCCTTGTGTTGGGTATTGACTTGGGCCACCAACTTCGCTTTGGCTTGCTAATTGACTTTCCTCTTCATCTTTCTCATCTTGATCATCGTGCTCACGGTTTGCAAGTCGACTACGGTCACCACCACTCTCCCAAATTATCCCTCTTGTACCAGACCCCAAACGTATCTTACAACCTTCATCTTTCCCTCGAGGAGGCAGAGACTGAGGAGTATCAAGACCGTCCTTCCTTCTTCTCTTAGTGACAGCATCTTTAGTTTTTCATTTGTTAGCTTCCTTTGCTTTTGACCTATATCGTAAGCACACGGAAAGCAATGAATATAAGACAACTCACCTTCAGTTTTAGTACCGGCATTGACTACCTTAAAATAAACCACGCCGGTACAATGTTCAGCATGCATTGACTATCGGCAGTCTGGGGTACCAAATGCGGCATACAAATGCAACCTAAAATCTATGCCGGTATTTGTGACAATTTTCCTGTATGTTTTAAGTCCACTACCGGCATGCTCGAATTATTACAAAAGAATGCCGGTACCCAAAACCGGCATACAATGCAACCAAAAATATATGCCGGTACTGGTGACAAATTCATAAACTCTCCTGTATGTTTTAAGTCCACTACCGGCATACTCGGATTATTATCAAAGACTGCCGGTACTAAAAACCGGCACTGTATTCATCCTAGATTGAATGCTGGTAGGGAAAATTCAGTTTCTTTTGAATCTGGGGTTGGAAACCGGCATTGTATTCATCCTAGATTGAATTCCGGAATACAAAACCGGTACTGTGTTCATACAAATATCAGTGACGGTACTCTCCGAAACTCAACTGTTTGAGTTACGGTTCACGATTCTAACCTAAACTCATAGCTACAAATCGATTGAATCACTAATTAAACAGTTTTAAATGACTTACCTTCTCACATAAGCCATATTTCTGAGTAGTTGATCGTCAGACAACGTTGCTTCTTCGTGTTCTTTCTCTTGAGAAATCTTAGCAAGTCTTTCTGCCTGTTTTTGTTGAGCAATCGATGTTGAGTTCGATTGGGCATTTGGTTTCTTACGTGGAGGCATTGTTTATGATTCGGGCAAGTTAATCGACGAAGAAATTTTTGAATCGACGAAGAACGGATGAAGAACGATGAAATTTTTTTTTTTCAAAACCTAACCCTAACAGTTCCGGTACTGAAATAGAAAGGGGGATATATGAATTTGGTTTTTGATTTTACTGTTTTAGTAGAAAGGGTAGTATGGTATTTTCATAATGTTTTTTAATTAACCAAAGGGTATTTTAGTATTTTCATACCCAAAAATCACCCCTTAACACACACCATGGGTTGGGAGAAGTAATCAATATCCCCCAATTCCTATTTATATCCCCCAATTTCGTGTTCAATAAAATAATGTTATTAGTCAAAATATCGAGTCTTAGCTAATATAAATATGGGTATAAAATGTAGCACATACGTGCTTATCAACACCCCCACACTTATATTTTGCTAGTCCTCGAGCAAAACAAAGAATATATCCGCTACACAGCTGGATAAAGAGTGAATTCTGCTAAACAGCGAGACGAAACAACTAAATAGTGGTAAAGAAATGTCTGCTAAACAGCGAGACGGATCTGCTAAACAACAAGACCGAGAGAAATGTCTGCTAAACAGCGATACGGATCCACTAAACAGTGGATAGAGATGTCTGCTAAACAGCTAGACAGAAAGACCCGCTAAACAACTGATCATATTATTATTTTTGTTATTTATTTTTTATTTTTTTTTAATTTTTTTTTAAGACCCGCTACACAGCTAGTCATAATAAGCATTTTTTTTGTTTTTTTTTTAAAGCATAACGAAAATGACACTCCCCCACCTCTAAACATTACATTGTCCTCAATGTAATTGAGTCATCCAACGTAGAAATTAAGATGGGAAATTCAAGCAAACAAATAAAAGATAGAGGAAAGAAAACAAATCTGATGGGTTGACTCCCATGAAGCGAAATCATATGGGTTGACTCCCATAAAGCATAATCTTTGTGTATCTTCTCTCCCAAACAAGGTGATGATACACCAAAGTAAGCTGCAAAGCATATATATAAAGTCTGAAAAGTTGGGGATCAATCCAACAAATCAGGTTAGCTGCGAATATGAACCTGCGAACACTATAAACCTCCAAAAAGAAGTGTAAGTCTATCCTCAAAAGAAAACAATCCTTAATCGAGATAAATAAGTCACTCAAATGGACAACAAACAGAGAATCTATATTAATTTCTATTTGGGAAACATACTTTAAATCAGGTTCAAGATCAGCTGAAATAACTTCCGTTGTTGAGCTACATTGATTATTAACCATTGAAGGGCACAATGCATTGACAATATCAATAAGCATCGGGTCATTGGAATCAGCAAAGTGGGCTAAACAAACAGATAAAGGTTCGAAATCATCTGTACAAGTTATCGACCGGTATCAATATGTTCAACATCCACGAAGCATTCATAGAATCACAAGATGGTTCAACGAAAGATGGGCTCAATGGAGCAAGTATCACGAACAATTGACTCATTATTATCAAGAACTACATGACTCGTAGGAATCTCACTATTTGAATGACTAGAAGGTATCTCATTATGAACGTCTCTGTCTCTAAGTCGTTAGACTCAACAATAGTATCTTACGTATATCTGATTCTTCTAAATCATCATTATCTGAATAAACAGTGTCTCTAATACAACTCTCGTCCTTTTGAATAGGCAAATAATCAATAAGATGATCATGAGTTGGATAAGATACACTAGATTCGGATGTTATAACGGTATCATTATTCCTAAAATCATTAGTAGTGTCAAGTTCCTCATCATCCTCAAAGTAATCTGGGATCGATACACACACAATAGCCACCCATATAGAAATGACGTGGATTCCAAGTTCCATACACGAGACGATTATAAGCAACAACTTCCTTATACCGTGGCCCATACTTGTATTCACCAAGCGTCATCTCGGATGTATGGTGCAAACAATTCATGATTCTCGAAAAGGCACACGAAAAGAAATACTAAAACACAGAAAGAGTCAAAAGGAAAAAGAAATCTTAAAAATAAAAACAAAAAGACTTTACAAAATAATAATAAAAATAATGAAATAAAAACCTAACTATTTACAAAATCAGCAATACTGATCACAATATTCCACAACGCTGCCCGGAGCGGCGCCAAAAATTGATAAGATCCGGAGATACCTATATATAATAACCGCAATCGCACGGTGTCTAACTAGTAGACAGAGGCAAGTACGGGTCGTTCCCACGAGGAGCGGTGGAAATACCGTAATGAATATCTCTAATAAGAACTAACCATGAATAATATTTTTGGATTTTTAGAATTGAAAATGAAACAATAAAATAAATAAAAATAATTAACTAAATGCAAAGTGAAAGATGGTAACTAGGGAATCTGGTTTCCACCAATCTAATCATGCAAAACTCATACTCAATTTCTAAAACATATACTCCATACATTGTTTCACCGGTGTAATTTTCTTCGCTGCAAATATAGTAATTCTAAAGTATTATCTATCAGTTAAAAGCATATGTCGTCAAAGAATTTAAACCAAGCACGACACATCAATCGGAAAGCATAAATAATTAATGAATTACTTAAATCAATTATGAACCAAGCAATTTATATGAAGAAAATTATTAATCATTCAAATCATTATTTGGAGGATTATCATTTGAGTCTACATGATTTAATTAGTTTTCACCAAAAACCCTAGCCAAAATTTAGCAAAACATGGAGATAGGGTTCTCAAAACCCATAAAAAATAAATTGACAAGAGAAAGAAAGAGTAAACGATGTCACCGTCGTCACCCGGTGCTAAGTCGTCTTCCTCTTCACTTGTTATTCTCCTTCTCCAACTATCGTAGCAGCGGCGGCCTCCCCTATGTGTTCTTCTCTTTGATCCTTATATCCAGATGTTGCGAGAAAACATGACCTAGCCAATATTTGCCAGGCCCATTCCAATACCCATATACTAATTTCAAAAGTCACTGCATGTTTCTGTCCGTATATCACCCTTGATTCTCTCCTTGCCAGACTCGAGCCATCCGACCATCCCTGACTGCAACCATCTCAGCCACCGACAAGCTCGTTCTAAAGTCCGGCCAAACACCTTCCGATACTGAATCAGACTCATTCCATTTTCCCTCTTCTTTCGTGTCCCTTTCAGTTCATATACGTCTGCGGTCTTCTCACAACCAACATTAGCATCAGCAGAGACAAAAGGAGCTGCTATCTCAGCATCAGTTCCATTCACCGGAATAACCAACTAACTTCTATTGTTCTCTTTCTCGACATCAAGAATAATTCTTTGTTCATAGCCATGACCATGGCAACACCACCAGCTCTTCGTTTTCCATTTTCTGAACTGCAAAGGCCACTTCATCACCGTCTCTACCAGTAGCTTGCTCTCCATCTCAGCTTTATCCTCCTTCCAGTCGATCAACCAACATTTTGCATCCGAGCCAAACATAGACAAACCAACTCCATCGCTGCTAGCTACTATCTGTAGCTCCAACTCCTTGTTGTTCTCATCTCCCTGTTACCGAGCACAATCGTACTTTCCTGTCCCTTAAGCTCTTTTCTTCACCGGCTGTAACATCTCAAACAACTTCCCCAGATTGGACCCATCTCCTCGGACAGTCCACAAACAACTGCCAGATTGAAAGCCCTCTTCTAACTGAATTCGAACACCACCAGCTCCTTTCTTGTTCTTTGAAGTTACAATGGGTTCAAACCCACTTTCAGTTCAAACAGCTCATACAAATAACCACTGCCCAAGTTAGATGCTCCAACGATTAGTCAAAAACAGCCACCATCAACAGCATACGAGTTTCTCCAATCACCACCTCACTCAGCAGCATCTTCTTTGTTTCGTCGCTGCAAAACTGACGTCAAGTACACCATCAACAGATTCACCCCTTGAAAGTAATGTTTACGTCCATCTCTATTCACTCCAAACTCTGCCCGTACGACCATCAAAACCAACTTCCTTAAAACCATTCCCACTGAAATAGAGGAAAGAAATCCAACGAAATGGGAAGCAGCTGCTGAGATAAATACAAAACGCTTCACCTGCTTCATTGTAGTGTGATGCTTAACGTTTAACCCTTTTACTTCAGACGAGAAGTAGTGGAGAGTTGGCCGCGTCTCCTATTTATCCATTAACCCTTAGTGGATTTGACGTGCCTGCTTGTAATAAACGATAGCAGCAGTTTCTTTGTTTCACTGGTTGTCTTCTCTGCCATGAAATGGCTAGTGGTGTGTGGAAATGAATTGGTGACATGCCAACCCACTGGCTCAGTGTTCGCAAACGCCATTTAACTTCTCATTTAGCTGTTTATTCTTTTGGAAATCGAATTCGTTTGTACTTTCTATAAAAGCACTAAAATAATGTTATTAGTCAAAATATCGAGTCTTAGCTAATATAAATATGGGTATAAAATGTAGCACATATGTGCTTATCAACACCCCCACACTTATATTTTGCTAGTCCTCGAGAAAAACAAAGAATATATCCGCTACACAGCTGGATAAAGAGTGAATTCTGCTAAACAGCGAGACGAAACCACTAAATAGTGGTAAAGAAATGTCTGCTAAACAGCGAGACGGATCTGCTAAACAGCAAGACCGAGAGAAATGTCTGCTAAACAGCGAGACGGATCCACTAAACAGTGGATAGAGATGTCTGCTAAACAGCTAGACAGAAAGACCCGTAAGCAGTGATCATATTTTTATTATTTTTTATTTTATTTATTTATTTTTTATTTTTTTTAAGACCCGCTACACAGCTGGTCATAATATGCATTTTTTTTGTTTTGTTATTTTTTTTTAAAGCCTAACGAAAATTCCACTCCCCCACACTTAAACATTACATTGTCCTCAATGTAATTGAGTCATCCAACGTAGAAATTAAGATGGGAAATTTAAGCAAACAAATAAAAGATAGAGGAAAGAAAACAAATCTGATGGGTTGACTCCCATGAAGCGAAATCGTATGGGTTGACTCCCATAAAGCATAATCTTTGTGTATCTTCTCTCCCAAACAAGGTGATGATACACCAAAGTAAGCTGCAAAGCATATATATAAAGTCTGAAAAGTTGGGGATCAATCCAACAAATCAGGTTAGGTGCGAATATGAACCTGCGAACACTATAAACCTCCAAAAAGAAGTGTAAGTCTATCCCCAAAAGAAAATAGTCCTTAATCGAGATAAATAAATCACTCAAATGGACAACAAACACAGAATCTATATTACTTTCTATTTGGGAAACATACTTTAAATCAGGTTCAAGATCAGCTGAAATAACTTCCGTTATTGAGCTACATTGATTATTAACCATTAAAGGGCACAATGCATTGACAATATCAATAAGCATCGGGTCATTGGAATCAACAAAGTGGGATAAACAAACAGATAAAGGTTCGAAATCATCGTACAAGTTATCGACCCGGTATCAATATGTTCAACATCCATATAAGCATTCATAGAATCACAAGATGGTTCAACGAAAGATGGGCTCAATGGAACAGAAGTATCCTGAAAATTGACTCATTATTATCAGTAACTACATGACTCGTAGGAATCTCACTATTTGAATGACTAGAAAGTATCTCATTATGAACATCTACTGTCTCTAAGTCGTTAGACTCAACAATAGTATCTTATGTATATACAGATTCTTCTAAATCATCATTATCTGAATAAACAGTGTCTCTAATACAACTCTCGTCCTTTTGAATAAGCAAATAATCCATAAGATGATCATGAGTTGGAACCGATCATACCACACTTCCAAACAAGTTTAGAATTGGTTCATCCGATTTCCTGATTGATTAAATATCAATACACTAATCATGGGTTTACGGTTCTACCAAACACAAGGATCGGTTATACCTTAATATGGTTACTGGGATCGGTTGCATCAGTTACCTGGATCGGTTACGTCAATTACCAGGACGGGTTACCATATTCTCATGGTGTTACTTGTGATCGGTTACACTAGTCACTAGGATCGGTTACATCAATTACCAGGACCGGTTACGCAAATTTCAATGATCGATTACAACTCTTTTGTGATCGGTCATACCAATTACCAGGATCGGTTACACTAATTACAAATATCGATCATACCATCTAAGGTGATTACTTAGGATCAGTTACACTAATAAAAGTCATACCAATACATAAGTCAGGCATTGTGACTAGTTTTACCAAGATACATAACAAGTTATGATCGGTTCTACTAACTCACACATATTGGTAATACAAAGATATGCAGTGAATAACAATACCAATAAGCCTAGCGATTTCCCTTTCGATTCATAAAACAAGTTCATGAATGTACTTTCTTTAAACAAATGTAAACATTGTTTCCTAGGATGAAATCTTTACCTTTACCCATACATATAATCACAATAGCATTCTTACGATTATGTCGATGTCTTATTGTTTTAGGGTGAAAACGGTTTCTACTGATTTTGGTAATTTCGGGCGTGTGGGTGAGAAACGAATTTAAACCCTAAACAATGTACTGCAAGGGAATACTTTAGATTCGAGAGATCAATCTGTACAAATCCGGCCTAAACTAAGAAATGGCCATTCCAGACTTGCTTCGGTCACAAAGTGAAGGAGAAGGGTTGGTTTTGGGGAGGGGAAGCGAAGAAAGTGTTGAGACCAGAATAGTTGATTCTGGAAGAGTAGTTGTTTTACGACTTGTATCAGAAAGTGGAAAGCTCACAAATGGAGAGCTATCAAATATTTTCTGAGTGTTGTATGATCCTGACCTGAACTTGTCGTTCGGTGGAAATAGGTAATGCCTATTTATACAAGTCGAAGTGAAACGTACTCTGGTCTCATTAAGAAATGGAAAACGGGTGAGTAAATGGGAGGAGGTGGTAACCGGTAACGCCTGGAATTGATGTTCCATAAAAGAAAGTGTTTCACCATTACTCCCTGTATTTACTAACCGCCTCATCCTTATGACACTTTCCTATAACGGGCGTAGTGTACGCCGCACGCTGTAAACTTCCAAACCAATACCCAATGAGCATCCCCCAGTTTGTGACATGCGCTGATGTCTCGAGTATTTTCGTGGAAAACATGTAGCATGTTGTTGTTGTCCGGCGAGTTGAGCTTGGGAGACTTACCGGCTCGGTGGTGACCTTCGACGGTCGATATTTTGCATCTTAAGAGGAAAGATAGCCGTAGATTATTGCAACCCTTCGTTTGGTAGCCAGTGGCATGAAAGCATGATCAGTATGGCTTTAATATGGCTTAGTTTAGGCGCGGCCAAAAGTTAGGGTTTTGGCTTTGTTTAGGCGCGACTAAACTAGGGCCAAAGGTTTCCATGCGTTGGCTGGTAACCTTGTACAGCTAAGATATGCACCTTAGATGAAAAAGTGGTCGTTGATTGTTGCAGGCCTTCGTTTTGGTAGCCGCAATAGGGAAGGCCGGCATGGTATGGCACGGCAAGGCGGTTGGCATGCTATTGGCACATGTGGCATGGCATGCCTTAGCGCGGTTTGGCGTGGCCAAAACTAGGGTTTTGGGCCAAAGGTTACCATGCGTTGTTTGGCGACCTTGGACGGCTAAGATCTTCACCTTAGATGAAAAAGTGGTCGTTGATTGTTGCAGGCCTTTGTTTTGGTAGCCGCAATAGGGAAGGCCGGCATGGTATGACGCGGCAAGGCGGTTGGCATGCCATTGGCACATGTGGCATGGCATGCCTTGGCGCGGTTTGGCGTGGCCAAAACTAGGGTTTTGGGCCAAAGGTTTCCATGCGTTGTTTGGCGACCTTGGACGGCTAGGATTTGCATCTAGGATGGAAGGGTGGTCGTTGATCGTCGCACGCCTTCGTTTTGGTAGCCGCAATAGGGAAGGCCGGCATGGTATGGCGTGGCAAGGCGGTTGGCATGCCATTAGCACATGTGGCATGGCATCCCTTGGCGCGATTTGGCGTGGCCAAAACTAGGGTTTTGGGCCAAAGGTTACCATGCGTTGTTTGGCGACCTTGGATAGCTACTATATGCACCTTAGATGAAAAAGTGGCCGTTGATTGTTGCGGGACTTCGTTTTGGTAGCCGCAACAGGGAAGGCCGGCATGGTCTGGCGCGGCAATGCGGTTGGCATGCCATTGGCACATGTGGCATGGCATGCTTTGGCGCGGTTTGGCGTGGCCAAAACTAGGGTTTGAGCCAAAGGTTACCATGCGTTGTTTGGCGACCTTGGACGGCTAGGATTTGCATCTAGGATGGAAGGGTGGCCGTTGATCGTCACACGCCTTCGTTTTGGTAGCCGCAATAGGGAAGGCCGGCATGGCATGGCGCGCCAAGGCGGTTGGCATGCCATTGGCACATGTGGCATGGCATTCCTTGACGCGGTTTGGCGTGGCCAAAACTAGGGTTTTAGGCTAAAGGTTACCATGCGTTGTTTGGCGACCTTGGACGGCTAGGATTTGCATCTAGGATGGAAGGGTGGCAGCTGATCGTCACAGGCCTTCGCTTTGGTAGCCGCATGGGGAAGGCCGGCATGGTGTGGCGCGACAAGGTGGTTGGCATGCTATTGTCACATGCGGGGTGGTATGCCTTGGCACGGTTTGGCGTGGCCAAAACTAGGGTTTTGGGCCAAAGGTTACCATGCGTTGTTTGGCGACCTTGGACGGCTAGGATTTGCATCAAGGATGGAAGGGTGGCCGTTGATCGTCGCACGCCTTCGTTTTGGTAGACGCAATAGGGAAGGCCGGCATGGCATGGCGCGGCAAGGCGGTTGGCATGCCATTGGCACATGTAGCATGGCATGCCTTGGCGCGGTCTGGCATGGCCAAAACTAGGGTTTTGGGCCAAAGGTTACCATGCGTTGTTTGGCGACCTTGGACGGCTAGGATTTGCATCTATAATGGAAGGGTGGTCGTTGATCGTCGCACGCCTTCGTTTTGGTAGCCGCATGGGGAAGGCCGGCATGGTGGGGCCAAGGAAAAATAGCGCGGATGGCTTGGCATAGTGGGGCTAAGGGTTTGGCACGGACGTCTTGGCATGGTGGGGTCAAGGCAAGGTGCGGTTGGCTTGGAATGGTGGGGCCAAGGGTTTGGCACGGAAGGCTTGGCATGGTGGGGCCAAGGCAAGGTGCGGTTGGCTTGGCATGGTGGGGCCAAGGGTTCGGCACGGATAGCTTGGCATGGTGGGGCCAAAGCAAGGTGCAGTTGGCATGGTGGGGCCAAGGGTTTGGCATGCCATTGGCGCATGGTGCGGCTAGCATGGTTGGGGCCAAGGGTTTGGCACACCATTGGCGCATGGTGCGTCTAGCATGGTTAGGGCCAAGGGTTTGGCACGGACGGCTTGGCATGGTGGGACCAAGGAAAGGTGCGGTTGGCTTGGTGGGGCCAAGGGTTTGGCATGCCATCGGAGCATGGTGCGGCTAACATGGTTGGCATTCCTTGGCGCGGTAGACGCGGTTGGCATGGTTTGCCATTGGTGCGGATGGCATGGTTGGCATGCCTTGGCGCACGCATGCGGCTAGCATGTTTGGCATGCCTTGGCACGGAGATGTGGCTAGCATGGTTTGCCATTGGCACAGTGGTGCGGCTGGCATGGTTGACATGCCTTGGCGCGGTAACATGGGAATTATGGTTTGGCATAGATGATGTCGGTCAATGTTAAGGGTTCTTCCGTGGATATGACCCATGTAATAAAAAAAAGGTACCCCGGAAATTCTTGCGTAGGCATGCTGATCGATTCAATAAATGTGCTAATGGTCATAGTGACGTCATGTCAGTTGTACAGTTTTACGATTTTAACCCTAAGCTAAAAACCACCATCAACACTGATATACGAAGTTCAAAATATAAGCGTTATACTTCGTATTCTAATCTTTAATACTATGTCTACTAGAGTATAGTCATTCACAGCTTCATAGTTATGTTTTCAATATAACACGACTTGAAAGATACGTTAGGAATGAAACAGTTCAAGTCACAATATTACTAACCTCAAGTGGAAGGATGATGTCGTCGATGTAGCTTGTTACTCCTTCACATTCTTCAAGTCTTCGAGTAATACTTGTATGTCTCATAATCCTAATCTTTCTAGCCTAACATATACGAAGTTGTATCTAGTATATAATCAAATAACTCTTTAATTGAGTTTTGATTCACTAAAATATGACAACCAAACTTAACATACCAACGCTTGGTGGGTTCAACCGAGCTATGATCTAACAATCTCCCCCTTTATCAATTTTAGTGACAAAACTCTTAATACATATGGATAAACAAATTACACAAATTCATTATACATACTGAAAAGGTGAGGGTACCCAAATATACCTCAAGCTAAAACTTTTCCTACCTATAAGTCCTTTCTCCGAAAGTGATTGTCTATGGACTGAGTCGAGACAATACAACTAATCGGTTCACACTTCGTGTGATCGTATATGGATACGAGATCGAGACAATACAACAACGAAGTATGTTACTTGATAAAAAGGTTCGGACTTAACCAAACACAATAGGATTCACTTATCAAGTAAATAGGAATTCACGTTTGTGTAATTTACTTTAATTATAATAAAATAATTATAATGAGGAAATATAAAATAAATGACACAACAAGATTTTGTTAACGAGGAAACCGCAAATGCAGAAAAACCCCAGGAGCTTGTCCAGAATTGAATACTCTCAGGATTAAGCCGCTACAAAAAATTACACCTAACTTCGTATAGTTGAGACCAAGCAACTAAACCTATAGTTCACCTAGTTCTGTTTGTATTCCCACACCTCCAACTTATAAATAAGTCACGTACTTGGAACAATTCCTTTGGTTCGTATTCCAAACAGTAAAGGAACAACAAATCTGTTTGGTATCAACTCTCTTCAACCAAGTGATATGAGTCGGACAAAGGCTCTTCCGTTTATTCTAACATAAACTCCTTCGTCAGGTCCTTAGATTTATATTATGTTCAATTACCGAAGTAATCATTTAAGATTAAGCCAATCAACACTCTTAATCCAAAGAATTCTGTTGATGCTGATCTACTGAATTAATCAATCCAATCTAACACAAGGATAAACCGATTATTTATTGGATCCTCTTTTACCGAAACAAGTATTGTGCACACAAAAGATTACAAACCCAAGTCAGATCTTCAATATCTTCTTTGTCTTCAAATCTTCTTAAATGTTCAATAAAAACCTGCACACAATCATTTGAATCTCTTGTGATCAATCACGCACAGAACGGAGTCTGTTAACAATGGATTATCACAAGATCGTCTTTCGAACTAACAACAGTCTAAAGATCCCTGTCGAAACTCTGAACTAGTTTGAGTGAATCTTATATCAGAAGAGAAGATTCTCAAGCATAAACAACTAGGTGCAATCAGATTTCAACCACCGTTAGTCAATCAAATCAATCGAAAACAAAAGATAAACCGCAATGATCTAGTTTCCCACCAACGGTACACGCTAGAGCTTCTCAATCCCAAATAAGACTTTAAACTGAGCGGTCGTAAGAGATTTCGCCTAATTAGGTTACTCTCCTCTCCGAATAGGCGGCTACACCAGTAACAGCAACAAAAGAGGAAGTCTGTTGTTACGAAGGATTAGTTTGCTAGAAGGGCAAACTTCAAGTATTTATAGACAAGGAAGTTTGGACACCAAGGATTTTCCAAAACCGAAAATATTCTCAAGATATTCATTAAAGCATAAATTCGGTTTCCATAATTCCTGGAAATGCTCTGTCCAAAAATATTGATCGAAATCTCTCGGAAAATCTAATTAGTAAATGCACATTACTAATTCTGTAATTTCCCTACAAACTGAAATTAATAACCTTATTAAAAGATTCTTAACTTACTTATGTTTCGATCCTGGGATTCTCTTCCCTTAGACGTTAAGGAATATCTTTGAACAATTATAGAAATAAACATTCACAGCACGTGTTCAAAGTTTGTCGACATCTTAACTTTGTAAGTTCTCTTTCACACTTACAACCTTGAAACCGATTTGCCACACTTCCAAACAAGTTTAGAATTGGTTCATCTGACTTTCAAGAACTATGTGATCGACCAAACCAACATTCAATCACAATCATGGGTTTACGGTTCTACCAAAACAAGTTTCGGTTTTACCTCCATGTGAGTATTGTGCATAGTTACACTAGCTTCCCAAAAGTTCGGTTGACTAGGTACTAGGATCGGTTCCCCACATATATATGGTATCTAACTCATATGTGTTGCACATGTTCATAGGATCGGTTCCCCTTTCTGCTATAAACCTTGCTACACCCCATACAAGGATCGGTTCCCTTTGATGTACTGCACCCCTTACTAGGATCGGTTCCCTTTCCCTTACTAGGATCGGTTCCCTTTCCCTTACAAGGTCAGACATACAAAATCCGATTGTTGATGGTGGATTTTCATTTAAGGTTAAAATTGTAAAAAACCGGAAAAAATTATGCGCTGACATCTTGTAAAAGATAAGGCCATCAATAAGTGTTGGATACTCCCTCACTTAATTCACCTAGAATGGAGCATGTGACAACAATCCCATTCTGTGAATACATGAAATTCATCTAGGTTGGAGCATGTAGCAACAATCCCATATACCATGTGAATTTCTAGCATTATTAATTAATGCGCAATCAGCCTTGAAACTGATTTGCCACACTTCCAAACAAGTTTAGAATTGGTTCATCTGACTTTCAAGAACTATGCGATTGATCAAACAAACATTCAATCACAATCATGGGTTTAACGGTTCTACCAAAACAAGTTTCGGTTCTACCTTCCATGTGAGTACTGTGCATAGTCACACTAGCTTTCCAAAATTCGGTTGACTAGGTACTAGGATCGGTTCCCCACATATATATGGTATCTAACTTATATGTATTGCACATGTCCATAGGATCGGTTCCCATTTGCCTAAAAACGTGTTGCACATGTCCATAGGATCGGTTCCCCTTTCTGCAATAAACCTTGATGCACCCCATACAAGGATCGGTTCCCCTTTGTGATGTATTGCACCTCTTACTAGGATCGGTTCCCCTTTCCCATATTTGGTCAGACATAAAATCACAAACCTGATCATACCATCTCAGGTGATTACTTAAGATCGGTTTCACTAATAAAAGTCATACCAATACATAAGTCAGGCCTTTGTGAATAGTTCTACCAAGAACACAAACAAGTTGTTAGCGGTTATACTCAATCACACATATTGGTTGTTCATAATATATGCAATGAATAACAAAACCAATAACACCTGGAAATTTCCTTTTCGGTTCACAAACAAGTTTATGAACTTACTTCCTTAGATCACATGTAAAACATTGTTCCCTAAGATTAAATCCTCACCTCATACCCATACATAATCACAATAGCATTCAAATGATTATGGTGATGTCTTATCTACAAAGTTTAATGGTTAAGTAATAAACCTATTATTGTATTCCTAAATACTATGTATATCTAGAGTTCAAATATGCTTCGCAGTTTTGTTTTCAATATGCACGGCTTGAAAGATACGTTAGGGAATGAAACAGTTCAAGTCAAATATCACTAACCTCAAGTGGAAGGATGATTGTTGTCATTGTAGCTCCTTGATTCTTCACATCTTCAAGACTTCGCAATACTTGTAATGTCTCATATCCTAATACTTTCAAGCTAACCTATACGAAGTTGACTCTAGTACATAATCAAGCGACTCTTAACATGAGTTTTGATTCAGTAAAATATGACAACCAAACTTGACATACCAACGCTTGGTGGGTTCAACCGAGCTATGCTCTAACACATACGCTTGATTCCAAGTTTCAACAGCACAATAACCTGCATATATTCAATCCATAAATGTTGTTCTTGACATTTAAATTACAAAGCTAATACTCCTCCTAAAGGTTAGATAGGTAGATTTTCAATCCGCACATCTTTGTAATTTCCCTTTTGCAGTCCAAATAACTATAATCATCATATGATATGTTTCTCCCCCTTAGTCAATGTTTTACTCTTTCGTTAGATATAACGTTTAAACACAATTGTCCTTCCTAAGTGATTACATATCGCTTGTTTACTCCATATATTTCCCCCCCTTTTTGTCAAAAATGACAAAGGTTCGAGCAAATACCAAGACCGAAAGGATCTTACAAATCTTAAAAGAATTGTACAACCTATAAGAGTTAAGCACGAAGAGTTCACATACCATTTTAGATAACCAATATCAAAACCGAAACTACAAGTAATTTGGTTTAATATGTTATCAAGGAAACAATTGCCCGAAGCAATTTTCCCTAATAGTTTAACAATTTGACTAAGAAACTAAGTTCCCTTGCTAAACCGATTGTACAAATACAATCGCTTATTTCGATAAGACCAAAATAAAGATCAGAATTAAATTCATTTTTCTCATCAGGCACTAGTTATTCAGATAATAACTTAAACCTTACACTTTAGACAAGACAAGTACTAGGTTAGTTAACTAATATTTATTTTCAAGGCATTCGATTAGAATTGAATAACCGAATCCTTTACTTTGATAAGTCTAACTAGGATCAGAATTAACTATCACACAAAAAAATAATATTTTTATTCATAAATAATTGATAGTTTTATTCAGAAATAGACCTTACACAATAATTGAAAGAATCAAAAACTGATGTCTATTCTTCTTGGAAGAATCTTCAAAGATCATAAGACTCTAATTTTATTCCTTTAGAGTTTCCTCTGATATTTTCGAAGCTGGATCAGAAGATTTCACATGGTTCCAATCATATTCTATGATTACTAATCTTGATTCAAGACTAATAACATTGTCATTGACTTCCTTTACTTCCTTTCGCAAATCCTTTTCCATGTTCCTTACTTCACATAAGATCAGATCTAATTTTAGTGAAAGATTCTTGAGAAGATTATCATTAAGAGATGAGATTTTTTCATTAGGAATATCTTGATGAAGATCTGGAGATGAGTCTGAATCACCATCTGAAGATTCGAGACGTAGTTTCTTGTTAGAAAACAATATGGTCCAGACTTTTTCAGTTTTGCGAGAGTTGCAACTAGAGGTATACATTCTGTCAGATCTCTATAAAATGAATAGATAAGAAAAGTTTTTCTCAAATCTTTGAGAAAATTATTTCATTTAATTTCTTAACCGAAAATTTATTTTAGAAATATTTTTATTAAACTATTTACATACATATCCTTACTGATAACTTTTTGAGGGCAACAAGTAAGGATTCATGATAACTAGTTAGGTTATCACCTTTCGGTTGTTGAATTTTCCTCCCTTAGAGGTTTCAACATTCTTACAAATTTGAGAAACCTTTATGTTTGACTTGTTAGGTTCGTTTCTCAAGTTTAGAGTAAGATCTTGATGTCTAAAAATCACATTATTCAATTTTTTACGTTGAAATTCAAAAGTGATTTTTGATCTAGACTTAGATCTTGAATGTTTGGATTTGCAGAGTCTCTCTCTCTGTTTAATGCCAGGACATTGTTTTTGATAGTGCCCCCATTGCTTGCATCGGAAACAAGCCTTAGAAGTTTTCCGGTTACAGGTCTTAGGTTTTATAGATTTATTCAACCCTGCTTCCTTACCTTTTGTTATATTCATATCAAGTGATGATCTCCCGGAGCAGTTAAGTTTATCTCTCAATTTCAGATTCTCTGCTTTTACTTTCTGATTTCATCTTGACAACACTTAATGTCGAAAATGAGTTTAGATACTTGTTCTTTCTCGGAACATTGAGGGGCCTTGATTTTCACAAGACGCTTGTTAAATTTTATTTTATCATTCAGATAATTTCATCTGAACTGATCAAGCGATAACTTTATTTCATTGACTTTAGATTCAAGAAACTGAGTTCTTTTATCTTTATAAGGAAAATTTTGTTTGAAAATCGTGGGAGTGAGCTCTTCTTGGGTATCTAATGTTGAAAGTATTTCAGAGTCACATACTTCTGCAATGGTGGCAACATGGTATAGCATGTAATCTTGATTATCCTCGTCAGGGGAATAGTCAAGAGTGGCAGTATATGCATTTCTTTTCCATTGAGTATCCTTAGTTGGACAGTCTGGAGAAATATGACCAAAACCTCTACATTTGTAACATTGAGGAATAACATCATTATCATTCCAAGTGTCTTCACGTTTATGTGTAGAAATACTATTCCTTTTTGACACACGAGATTCTATTTTTCGGTGTCTCAATAATTTCTTGAATTCTTGAGTAATAAGAGACAAATGATGATTTAGTTCAGTTTCATCTTTATTAGCATCTAAATCTTCCTGATCTTGGGCGTCTTTCGGACCTTGAGTCGGTGGTTTTTTGACGACATTGTAGGCCAGATTGTCTTTTTGTTTAGACAAGTACTCCTGATCAAATATCTTTAGTTTTCCAACAAGAGAACTTATTGATAAAGAGGAAAGATCATTAGCTTCGATGATTGCATGCTTCTTAGATTCGTATCTAGATGGAAACGATCTAAGAATTTTGCATACTATATCTTTTTCAGAAATAGTCTTTCCAAGTGAGAAAGAAGCATTAACTATCTCAGAGAGTTTAATATGAAACTCTTCAAAAGTATCGTTGTCATCCATTCGAAGGTTCTCCCAATCAGACGTAAGAGTTTGAAGTCTAGCTTCTTTCTCTGATGTATTTCCTTCGAATATGATCTGAAGATTATCCCAAGCTTCCTTTGAAGTTTGGAATGTTGATACATGATGATGTAGATCACGACTGACAGCATGTATAATAGCATTCAAATTATCTGAATTCTGCTTTGCAAAAGCCTTTTCTTCGTTAAAATTATCTACTAAGCGTTTAAACTCAGTTTCCGAATTTTCTGTTTTCGGGCGATTATAACCATTGACGACTAATAGCCAAGTATTAAAGTCTCTTGATTGAAGAAAAGATTTCTTAGCAGATTTCCACCATAGATAGTTTGTTCGGTCAAATCTTGGCGGTACGCTAATTCAAATCGATTCATGTGAACTCGAGTTCATTTCTTATAGGTTGGATCGCACCAAACACAGATTGTTAGATCTTTTCGTGTTTGCCTGCGCTGATACCAATTGAAAAGATGAGGGTACCAAAATATAACACAATCTTAAACTTTTCCACCTATAAGTCCTCTTACCGAAAGTGATTGTCTATGGACTGAGTCGAGACAATACAACGAATCGGTATTCACACTTTGTGTGATCGTATATGGATACGAGATCGAGACAATACAACAATCAAAGTGTGATTGCTTGATAATAGGTTCGGACTTAACCAAACTCTATAGGATCACTATCAAGTAATAGGGAGTTAACGTTTGTGTAATTTACTTTAAATTATAATAACAACAATTATAATTGCGGAAACAAAAGTAAATAACACTGCAAGATTTGTTAACGAGGAAACCGCAAATGCATAAAAATCCAGGGACCTAGTCCAGAATTGAATACTCTCAGAGTTAAGCCGCTATACAAAATCAAACCAACTTCGTATAGTTGAGACCAAGCAACTAAACATATAGTTCACCTAGTTTCTTCAAGTATCCTGCGCTTCCGACATTCGATAAGTGCACGCACTGGAACAATTCCTTTGGATCTTATTCGAAATAGTAAAGGAACAACAAATCTGTTCGGTAACAACTCTATTCATTCTCAGTGATATGAGTTTGAGAAAGGCTCTTCTGTTTAATCTAATAATAAACTCCTTTGTCGGGTTTAGATCAATCTATCCAACAACTACCAAAGTAGCTGAGTTTAGATTGCAATCAAATATAGAATATACCAAGATGCTATATAGTGATGCCGATCTACGCAACTAGTCAATCAATACTATCAACGATAAACCGATTATAGTTGGATCCCATCCGATCAAGTTTTGTGCACACCAAATATTATGAAACCAATAAGAAATCTTCTTTGTCTTCAAATCTTCTTTAATCTTCAATAAACACCTTCACACCACAACTTGAATCTCTTGTGATCAATCACGCACAGAACGGAGTCTGTTAACAATGGATTATCACAAGATGTCTTTATATCTACAAACAGTTTTAAAGATCCCGTCGACACTTCGATCTAGTTTGAGTGAATCTTATATCATAAGAGAAGATTCTCAAGAATAAACAAACTAGGTACAATCAAAGTTCAACAACCGTTAGTCAATAAAATCAAATTGAAAACTAATAATACTGCAATTATATAGTTTCCCACCAACGGTACTCGTAGAGCTTCTTGATCCCACAGAAGTCTTTAAACGAGCGGTCGTAAGAGATTTCGCCTAATTAGGGTACTTTCCTCTCCGAATAGACGGCTCCACCAGTAACAACACAACAAGGTACGTAGTTTTGCTGGATCTTAGGATAGTTTGCTCGAAATGCAAACTTGGGTATTTATAGACCAAGGAAGTTTGGACACCAAGGAATTACCAAAACCGAAATATTCTTAAGATATGCAATAAATGTCCAAATCGGTTTTCATAATTCCTGGAAATGCTCTGTCCAATATTAACCGAAATCTCACTAGAAAATCTCCAATTAGTAAATGCACATTACCAATTTTTATTTTCCAGAGATATGCATTTTAATTGCTAGTAATTAAAATCATATAAAATTAATAACCGTAATTAAAAGATTCTCAATTTATTTCGGTCTAGGATCGCCTTTAGTTATTAAGGAATATCTTTGAACAATAAAAGATAAGAGTTATTGAACATGTTCAAAGTATGTCGACATCTTATTTCTTTGTAAATCCTTTTTCATATTTACAATCTTGGAACCGATTATACCACACTTCCAAACAAGTTTAAAATTGGTTCATCTGATTTCCTGATTGATCAAATATCAATACACTAATAATGGGTTTAAGGTTCTACCAAACACAAGGATCGTAACTACCTTGATATGGTTACTGGGACCGGTTACATCAGTTACCAGGATCGGTTACGTCAATTACCAGGACCGGTTACCATATTCTCATGGTATTACTTATGATCGGTTACACTAGTCACTGGGATCGGTTACACCAATTACCAGGACCGGTTACGCCAATTACAAGGATCCATTAAAACTCTTTTGTGATCGGTCATACCAATTACCAGGATCGGTTACACCAATTTCAAATATCGATCATACCATCTAAGGTGATTACTTAGGATCAGTACACTAATAAAAGTCATATCAATACGTAAGTCAGGCATTGTGACTAGTTTTACCAAGATACATAACAAGTTATGATCGGATCTACTAACTCACTCATATTGGTAATCCAAAGATATTCAATGAATAACAATACCAATAAGCCTAGAGATTTCCCTTTCGATTCATAAAACAAGTTCATGAATGTACTTCCTTTAAATAAATGTAAGAATTGTTTCCTAGGATGAAATCTTCACCTTTACCCATACACTTAATCACAATAGCATTCATACGATTATGTCGATGTCTTATATACGAATTTCAAAAGATAAGCGTTATACTTCGTATTCTAATTCCTCAACACTATGTCTACTAGAGTATAATCATTCACAGCTCTGCAGTTATGTTTTCAATATAGCATGACTTGAAAGATACGTTAGGAATGAAACAGTTCAAGTCACAATATTACTAACCTCAAGAGGAAGGATGATGTCGTCGTCTTCGAGTAATACTTATATGTCTCATAATCCTAATCTTTCTAGCCTAACCTGTATGAAGTTGTCTCTAGTATATAATCAAGCGACTCTTTAATTGAGTTTTGATTCACTAAAATATGACAACCAAACTTGACATACCAACGTTTGGTGGGTTCAACCGAGCTATGCTCTAACAGAATGAATTGGTAAACTCTAGACCAATGTATTCAATATCGCACGTACTAGCCGATATATCGGCGATATTACCGGTATTGGTGGTAGCGAAACGAAACAAAAATATCGGCGACACGATATTTTGCCGATAATATCTGCCGGTACGAGCGAAAATGATACAACCGATTTTCCAGATATTTGATAGTTTTAAGAATTTGTTGTGAACATCAAGGTAATTTCGGGAATTTTAGGTGAAGGGAAGAGATTAACAACCCTAAGTATCACTCTCATCGAATATTCATCCCAAAAACCTCTTCTTCGCAGCCGAAAAAACTCTCCTTTTCAATCTCAATGGTCAGATTCAGTTGATTTTTGCTAACAAGAGGTAGGGGTTTTGATTATTAGTCTCTTCTTTTGTTGTGATTTAGGTAGATGATGTCGACTCTGCTTGGTTTTTATAAATTTTAGTCTTGTTTCTTGAATATTTTTAGGTAGATGATGGCGATTATGCTTGATTTTATGCGTTAGTGGAGCATTTTTACCCCAATTAATTTTGTGATCACCATAGTGATTATTCCTGACGTAGTGCAGCATAGGATCTTACATGATTTGTGTGAGACAATAATTTGATGTAGACTCGGAATGTTTCGTATTGATCATTCGATCACTTGAGAATTGCTTTGAAGCTAATAGTTTGTGTGAGACAGCTATTTTAATCTTCCAAGAATGTTTCAATGATTGGAATGAGGGTTTCGAACATGTTACCATGATTGGATATAAACATAGTGTGTATTCACATTTGTATAAAAGTCCAAAACCGGGAACCATGGTATGCGTACACGTACGCGTACTGGTTGGTTGATGGAAGTCCGGGAACTTAGTATGCGTGCACGTACGCGTACTGGTGAAAGTTCAAGTCCCGCGAATTTCTGCTGGAGTTTGGAAGAGTAAAATGGTATGCGTACCCGTACGCGTACTGGCGTAACCAAACTCAGTCCGGCTACTTATGTATGCGTACACGTTTGCATACTTAAGTAGGTTACATTCTAAAATCGGGTTGTTCATGAACTAATACATTTATATAATAAGGAATGCAATCTTTTGCAAACCGTGGCTATAATGTTCATGAAATGATTCGAGTGAATCAAAATCAATTTTGCTTCAATTGTGTCTTGTATACTTCTATGAGAATATAAACAATTGAACAACTCTCTAACTAGTTACGTTTGAGTCATTTGAACTAGTTATGATAAAGATGAATAAGGTTGATATGAAAGTGCTCATATGGATAACCATTGGTTAACTATTGTTGAACCAACTAAGTGTACACGTTTAGGTACGGTTACCTTTATCTAAATGACGGTACATTTCATTTGAGTATAACAAGCTAAGTTCGATCTAACGGTTGAAAGATATTAGCTTGTATCTAATTAGGTTTTCATCTAACGGTGAATATTGAATGCTTTGTTACCAAGGCGAGGGTACCCAAATATACCTCAAGCTAAAAATTTTCCTACCTATAAGTCCTTTCTCCGAAAGTGATTGTCTATGGACTGAGTCGAGACAATACAACTAATCGGTTCATACTTCGTGTGATCGTATATGGATATGAGATCGAGACAATACAACAACGAAGTATGTTTACTTGATACAAAGGTTCGGACTTAACCAAACACAATAGGATTGCTTATCAAGTAAATAGGAATTAACGTTTGTGTGATTTACTTTAATTATAATAAAACAATTATAATGCGGAAAATAAAATTAAATGACACAACAAGATTTTGTTAACGAGGAAACCGCAAATGTAGAAAAACCACGGGACCTTGTCCAGAATTGAAAACTCTCAGGATTAAGCCGCTACAAAAAATTACACCTAACTTCGTATAGTTGAGACAAAGTAACTAACCCTATAGTTCACTTAGTTCCGTCTGTATTCCCACGCCTCCGACTTGTGAATAAGTCACGTACTTGGAACAATTCCTTTGGTTCATATTCCAAACAGTAAAAGAACAACAAATCTGTTTGGTATCAACTCTATTCAACCAAGTGATATGAGTCGGACAAAGGCTCTTCTGTTTATCTTAACATAAACTCCTTCGTCGGGTCCTTAGATCTATCTTATGTTCAATCACCCAAAGGTAATCGTTTAAGATTAATCCAATCAATACCTTTAATCACAAGGAAATGTATTGATGTCGATCTACTCAATTAATCTATCCAATCTACCACAAGGATAAACCGATTATTAATTGGATTCTCTTTTACCGAAACAAGTATTGAGCACACCAAAGATTATAAAACCCAAGTCAGATCTTCAATATCTTCTTTGTCTTCAAATCTTCTTAAATCTTCAATAAAAACCTGCACACAATCACTTGAATCTCTTATGATCAATCACGCACGAACGGAGTCTCAGTAACAACGGATTATCACAAGATCGTCTTTAGAACTAACAACAGTCTAAAGATCCATGTCGAAACTCTAAACTAGTTTGAGTGAATCTTATATCACAAGAGAAGATTCTCAAGAATAAACAAACTAGGTGCAATCAGATTTCAACCACCGTTAGTCAGTCAAATCAATCAAAAACAAAGATAAACCGCAATTATCTAGTTTCCCACCAACGGGTCGCGCTAGAGCTTCTCTATCCCAAAAAAGACTTTAAATTGAGCGGCCATAAGAGATTTCGCCTAATTAGGTTACTCTCCTCTCCGAATAGGCGGCTACACAAGTAACAACAACAAAAGAGTAAATTTGTTGTTACGAAGGATTAGTTTGCTAGAAAGGCAAACTTCGTGCATTTATAAACAAGGAAGTTTGGATACCAAGGAATTTCCAAAACCGAAAATATTCTCAAGATATTCATAAAAACACAGATTCGGTTTTCATAATTCCCCGGAAATGCTCTTCCAAAAATAACGATCGAAATCTCTAGGAAAATCTAATTAGTAAATGCACATTACTAATTCGTAATTTCCCTACAAACTGAAATTAATAACCTTAATTAAAAGATTCTTAACTTACTTATGTTTCGATCCTGGGATTCTCTTCCCTTAGACGTTAAGGAATATCTTTGAACAATTATAGAAATAAACATTCACAAAGACGTGTTCAAAGTTTGTCGACATCTTAACTTTGTAAGTTCTCTTTCACACTTACAACCTTGAAACCGATTTGCCACACTTCCAAACAAGTTTAGAATTGGTTCATCTGACTTTCAAGAACTATGTGATCGACCAAACCAACATTCAATCACAATCATGGGTTTACGGTTCTACCAAAACAAGTTTCGGTTTTACCTCCATGTGAGTATTGTGCATAGTTACACTAGCTTCCCAAAAGTTCGGTTGACTAGGTACTAGGATCGGTTCCCCCACATATATATGGTATCTAACTCATATGTGTTGCACATGTTCATAGGATCGGTTCCCTTTCTGCTATAAACCTTGCTACACCCCATACAAGGATCGGTTCCCTTTGATGTATCTTGCACCCTTACTAGGATCGGTTCCCTTTCCCTTACTAGGATCGGTTCCCTTTCCCTTACAAGGTCGACATACAAAATCCGATTGTTGATGGTGGATTTTCATTTAAGGTTAAAATTGTAAAAAACCTGGAAAAATTATGCGCCGACATCTTGTAAAAGATAAGGCCATCAATAAGTGTTGGATACTCCTCACTTAATTCACCTAGAATGGAGCATGTGACAACAATCCCATTCTGAGAATACATGAAATTCATCTAGGTTGGAGCATGTAGCAACAATCCCATATACCATGTGAATTTCTAGCATTATTAATTAATGCGCAATCAGCCTTTGTATTTCGTACTCATTATCGGTGCGGCATGACGGCGAGTGTTGCTCTTACAGAGCAACACGAACCTCCAAGCATTATAATGAAACCATGTACGAAATACCGTGCATGGCCGACTCTCGGTGTGTTATACTAGCCGATTGAGCCCCTCTCGGGGTGTTATACTAGCCCGATTGAGCATCCGGACGATCAGTATCAACCGGATATGATCACAAATCATCCAACTCCACAAGCATGATTGGATGACCCGTATCAATTCCATCACCCCCAAGCAAGTATGGAATATCCACTGCCGAACCAACACGGACCCCGCATGGTCGGCCTCCCTCCAGAATTGTCCTACCTTGCCAAAACGTCCAAACCATAGCAGTATGGGCGAAAAACCCTAAATTAGGATTTGCGGCATATTACATGTGTCGCAAAACAGTCTCGACCATCCATCTTCGCAGGTATAGATGGAGGGTGTAGATGTAGATTCAAAGGGCCCAGAGCATATCAACACAATCACCGTGGGCCCGCCTACATACCTGACTAATCGGTCAGGACCAACCATGGTTGGTTATCCCAATTTGTACGCCGAATAAAGCATGGCCGCACGGCCTTGAAACCCAAAATTAGGGTTTTGAGCATCACGAGCGTCCATCTTCTCCGGCACGAATGGAGGGTCCAAGATTAGATTAAGCAGGTCCGGTCATACAAGCATGACCACCGTGGACCCATCTATCCCTCACACGATCTTCCAAGGCATATCATGCCTGGTTATTCCAAGACGCGCGCCCAAACTAGCGTGGTCACACCTCCCAAACCGTAAACTGATCTCGACCGCTCAACTTCGCCGGACGATTTGGATGGCTCAGATCACGTTTTCATGGGATATCCAGGTATAGGCGTGAACACCAGCCTACCACCTTCACACCAGGCATCGACAAAGATTAGTCACCTTGGAACGTGCGCCGGAAGTGGGCATGACGCGCGGCTATTGCGGCACCGGGTTTTCTGTCACAAATTGATCTCGACCATTCAACTTCACCGGACGACCGAGTGGCCCGGATCATACTTTCGTGAGGTAATTGGTATAGGCGCCTACACCGTCATGTTGTCTACACACATGCACGGCCGGCCTTGTCAAAATTATATCCCATGCTTGGTTTCGACCAAGCTGAAGAGTGATGCTTGCGCACCTCTTCAAAAACCCTAATTCCATCAACGGTCGCAGATGAGTGTCTCAAAGATCATCTCGTCCGTCCAACTTCACCGGCTTGGTTATACAACCCTCGTCGGAGTTAATCGGGTCGAGTGAGACGTCATGGTGATCACCACCCGTCACTCTACCACACCATGATGCAATACGCATAAAATACACATGATACTTCACAAGTATCAACTTTCGAATAACGCAGTTATTCAACTTAGCATTACATGCTACCTTTCGTGGATCCCACGATCCACACACTCGAGACATCAATCATGTCACAAATCGGGGATACATACTGGGGTATTGGTCCGGCGGTTTACTGACATGCGGCGTGCAACGCGCCATCACAAGAACGTGTCATGAAGTCATGGACGGTTAGAGATGACGAGAAGTGGGCAAGACGGGTCGTGTAACACCAACACACACCTCCACTACTCCATCACTCCACTTCCTCCACTTCCCACGAGAGACGTGAATAAGGCTCAAATGACTTGTATAAATAGATTCTCCTACCTATTTTCCAAAACAAGAGAAAAATAGGAGACAAGAGAGAAACAACACAAGTCCAGACGAGATCGAAACCAAGTGTTAATACAAAACGTATTCAAACACCCGAGCTCGCTTGCATCAATCGCAAGCCTGCTCACCTTTCATATTACAAGTCAAAGCAAGCCAACACCTTCACAATCTCAACACCTTCTTCGCTTCCCTCCCTAAGATCAACCCCATCTCCTTCACTTTGTGACCGAAACAAGTCCGGAACGGCCATTTCTTGGTTTAGGCCGGACTTGCACAGATTGATTTCCGAATCTACAAGCACTCACCGCGCAGTGCATTTGTTTAGGGTTTAGATTCATTCCTCATCCACACACCCCAAATTGCCAAAACCGGCAGGAATAATTTTTACCCATAAACACCGATCATACCACAAGTGATTACTTAATATTGGTTTTACTAATAAAGTTATACCAATACATAAGTCAGGCCTTTGTGAACAGTTCTACCAAGAACACAACAAGTTGTGAGCGGTTATACTCTATCACACATATTGGTTGTTCATAAGATATGCAATGAATAACAAAACCAATAACACCTGGCAATTTCCTTTTCGGTTCACAAACAAGTTTATGAAGTTACTTCCTTAGAACACATGTAAACATTGTTCCCTAGGATGAAATCCTCACCTCATACCCATACATAATCACAATAGCATTCAAATGATTATGGCGATGTCTTATCTACAAAGTTTAATGGTTAAGCAATAAACCTCGGATTGTATTCCTTAATACTATGTCTATCTAGAGTTCAAATATGCTTCGCAGTTATGTTTTCAATATGCACGACTTGAAAGATACGTTAGGGAATAAAACAGTTCAAGTCAAATATCACTAACCTCAAGTGGAAGGATGATTGTTGTCGTTGTAGATCCTTGCTTCTTCACATCTTCAAGTCTTCGCACTACTTGTAATGTCTCATATCCTAATACTTTCAAGCTAACCTATACGAAGTTTAACTCTAGTACATAATCAAGCGACTCTTAACATGAGTTTCGATTCACTAAAATATGACAACCAAACCTGACATACCAACGCTTGGTGGGTTCAACCGAGCCATGCTCTAACATACCCTCTTTAGGGATAAGAATTGAGCATACGTGAATCCTTAGTTTGTATAAATTTTCCGCAACCCTACATTCCTTTTTCCTTCTCAAAACAAAAACTACTTTCATCACAAGTTTGCTTGTAGAGCTTGTTCAATGATTTTTCTCTCACAAACCCATTTTTATGGAGACTCCAAGCATCATGACTTCTGATGGAAAATATGTTAATATGATTGTTAAGCCGTCAATCATGAAGGAAAAAGATAAATCGTTATCTCCCTTTCCCTCAAATTTGAAAAGAAAAAGGAGGAATGTGAGAAAACCAAGAGTTGTTCCTTCAAATCTTCAAAAGTTTTCTGGTGTTCTTGAAGAGTTGAAGGAAATAAGAAAGGAGATGCATAGAGGGAGGACTACACCTTTCGCCAGTTTAATAGAAAACATAATGAGTTTCCGTCTTATAGTCTTCTTACCATAGCCATCATCAAAAACGTCTCTGGATAGCCACAAAGACAAAAATGCGGAAACACTGAGTTCATCATCCAACACTTGGCCTACTTTCGGTTTTACAGGAAACCATTCAGACACCGACCATGTATAAAATCATTTTTCATCATTCTTCTTCGAATCATATCCCTCCACCTTATTCACTAGAGTAGTGAATATCACTTCTTCTTCAGCAGACAACTCAACATCAAGATTCCCCGCAATCGTAAGAATCAGCAGAACTGCTACACTCTCTAAAGTGATGGTCATCTCTCCCCATCTACATATGGCCATGTGCATAGAAGGACACCATCGAGAAATAAAAGTGATCAAACCTGCAGCATCTTTCCTGATATGAAGTGTCACAGACACCATGACAGCTTCAATAACTTGTGCTTTAATCAGGTTATTCTTGATACGTTCATTGCTCAGCATATGCCTCATCCATCCTTCATAAGAGCGCAACGGGTTGTGGCAAATTTTGAAATCAATAGGAGAAGTTTTACACTCTTTATTTTGGAGACAGAACCTCATCACACGCACCGGAGAAACTGAAGGAGTAGCCTCTCCATTCTCTGAACCTGTGAGGAGGGTTATCTTCTAGCCAGGATGAGTCCTAATGTTCAGATAGGGCACGACGAAGAGCTCGTCATCAATGTTTGGCATATTTTTGGAGTTGTCAACGCTTTCCAGCTTAGCGACGGAAATATTTCCAGGTGACATCTTAACAAGAATCCCCTACGTTCACTTTCAAATAACTACAATAAAGCAAAACGGAAAAGAGTTACTACTTCATGCTAAAAGGGGATCATACACATAACTTCTTATCGAATTCGACGCAATCAATGGTCGAGGCTCAGGAATCGAATCATGTGGATAACGAACTAATAGCAATGATGGAAGCCGTGTTCATTGCAATTCACTTTCGGCCGCGGAATATGCGCACACGGTCGGTTTACGCCCACAGCAAGGTCCTTTCGGCCGCGGGATACACGCCCACGGCCGGTTTACACCTACAGCTAGCTCGAGTGTGGACTTACACCCCTTGAACAAAAGAAAATTTTTCACCATGGGTATTACACCCACGGCTGAAAACTAAAGCTAGGTTTTCCACAAAAAAAAGGGGAGCAAACGGCCGCGTTCATAATTCTTTACTCATAATTCAAGTAATGTTGTCATTGACACTACTTTTAAAGCTCACTACGATATTGCTAACGAAGAGATGTCATTCATATGGGGATAAATTTCCTAATTCATGAAAGCTACGACTAGGGTTTAGATCCACAAAAAAAAAAGATCTGAGAATGAAAAGGGGAGGAAGCATGTACCTTGCTACTGGTGGACGCGCGATGACAAGATAGCTAACGGCGGCGGCGAGGGAGCAATGAATGCTGAGGACGGGAGTTGGAGCAAACAAAAAGAACAAAAAAAAGAGAAGGATCGGCGTCCTTTTATACGCGAAAGCTTGGCGGAGTTCTAACTAAAGATGGAAACCTTCTTTGTTTCGAACACGGGAAAGGCAACCGGGCCAACTTCCCAACGGCCGCGGCAACGCCGCGCTACACGACGCCAATGGTCGACTTCTCCTGGTAAGCCTATTCTCTTCGTCTCTATCCCATCTTTTATGTCACCATCTATTGCTTACCCCACAACAATGTCATTGTTACGTGCTAAGCAGGGGACTTAACGTTGATGGTGGTTTTCAGTTCAGGGCTAAAATTGTAAAACCCTGTATTTAATGCGCTGTCATCCTACAAAGGAATAAAGGCCATTTAAAAGTAATGATTATCCAGACCTCTTTACTTGCATATCTATTGAGCAATTCAACATATTTATGAAGTTTATTCAGAATGGTGCGTGAAGCAATAACCCCTGATATTTTGTAAACTTTAACCTATTGCATTATTCACAAATGCATTGACCCGCCTAGTGTTTTCCTATGCTATGTTCCCCAGCTAAACTTTCAATGTTGGCATGACATGACGATTAATGTTCACTCGCAGCAGAGTAGCACGAATCTCCCGAAGTGTCAGTATTGAAATCTGCGTGAAAACACTCGCGTAGGCTACACCACCCTCTGACAAAGAGATTAACATGATTACAGACCTTTTAATTAAAAGGTTAGCGCGATCGAACACGTTTAAATTCCTTAAGGGAAATCTAGACTTTCCATATCAGTCTTAAGAAACGATCACGGCCACACAATTTGGCCGCACAATTTAATAGGCCTAGTCTACTCCTAGCGGAACTAGGCCGTCATCACGATGACCACCGGCGGGCCCACTAACGCCCTAGCCGAACGGATTCCATCTAGTACGTCCGCAGCGCTTCGAACGATTAATCCTAATATGGGTGATCGCGTTATTGGCAAAACAAGCTCAAACGAGCTAAGACCGGCAAAAACGGTCTCAAAACCTATCGCATCCGTCCAACTTGGCCGGCCTAGTTGGACGGCTTAGATTGCATCTTGAACGATCAAAGAGGTACCAGGGTGTTCACCGCGGCCCAATTTTCTTCCCAGTCGATCGACTTGCTCATGGAAAGTCAATGATGCATCAAACCATTCGATCGAACAAGGGCTGACGCAGCTGCTTTGAAACCCTAATTTGTGTTGCGACCGTATGTTATTATCGCAAATCGATCATGACCGCTCGTCTTCGCCAGCCAAATCGAATGGCTTAGATATAATTTTAGATAGCCCAAGAGATGTCAACGTGCACACCAGCGGCCTGTCTTTGTGCATGGCCGATCGGCCTGCTTGTACTAGCGCTTAGCGCTTTAAATCGCTTAGCCAAAATAGGGTTGGCCGCACGGCTCCAAGACCCTAATTAGAATCAACGACAGCATACAATTTCCGCAAATCATCTCATCCGTCCAACTTCGGTAGCTTGGTCGGACGGCTTAGATCGGATTCTAGATGACCAACAAGGTGACGCCGTGATCAACGGCTACCCCTCCTCCATAGAGAACGATCGGCCAAGTCATGGCTCATTCATAAGGCCCCCAAATGATCACTCAAAAGAGGCCCTTCACGCTGCTTCAACAAAGAGTCATTAACCGCAAATTGTCTCGGCCACTCAACTTGGCTAGCAATTTGAGCGTTCCAGATCCAATCTAGATCAACCGGTAGGATTTTAGAATGGCTACCATCTGCCACTCGCCTACAAGGAGTGATCAACCAAGTAGTAGCTCACCCCTAAGGCTACCAAACGATCGCCCAAAGGTGTTCACTCATGATCTTCTTTTAAGACGATCGACTCGCGACTAATTTAGGAGATCTTTAAAACTACGATGCTTTATACACATCGATTATAAACAATGCTTCATCACGAATGACTTTATTATTTGACCTAAAAGCATTGTGTGTTGCTTTCAAATGACGAGTCTCACGACTCGACCCACTTACTCGAGACATCAAACATGTCACAAACTGGGGGATGCTCACTATGGTATTGATATGGCGTTTACAGCGCGCGGCGTGCAACGCGCCCATTACGAGAACGTATCAGGTAAGAACGGACGGTTAACAACAAATGATATAATGAGTGAAGGCGTGACCAGTTTCCCCTCATAGTGGAAGCATGGTGATCACCACTTTTTACATAACTCCACTTCTCCACTGCCTAATCACCTCCACTTCCTACGAGATCAGGGTGCGCTCGAACACGACTTGTATAAATAGGATTTCAACCTATTTCGATAGGGGATACAAGTGTTATCAACACAAGTAGCCAGAAACCATTTTCTGAGACAAGTCATGAAACAGCCACACCTTCATAATTCAAGATTCTGATCTCAAACACCTTCTTCGCTTCCCTCCCTAAGATCAACCATTCTCCTTCACCTTGTGACCGAATTGAATCTGGAAAGGTCATTTCTTGGTTTAGGCCAGAGTCTTACAGATTGATCTCTCGAATCTAAAAGTACTCCCGTGTAGTGCATTTGTTTAGGGTTTGAATTCGTTTCTCATCAACACACCCAAATTTACCAAAAACAGCATAATCAGTTTTTACCCCAAAACAATCCCATACACATACATAGCAATAAGATAAAGCATTCAAGCACAAGCTATGTAAACATAAACTATCACAAAAAAATTATAAATTAAATAATTTTATTCATAATAGTTTTATTCATAATAGACTTCATTGAAAAATCAAAAACCAATGTCTATTTTCCTGGATTAAGTATTACAACATATAACTTAATCTCTAAAAGAGCTCCCATTATTTACCGAAGATTCCTCGGTGTTTTGATTCTTGAGTCTTCTCTTCTCTTTCAGATGATTGAGTCTTTGTTTCAGAAGATTCAATTCCACAATCGACTTCAAGAGGTTTGACTCGAGCAGTTTTTCATTCACTACTGCAGTTTCCAAAAGATCACGAACGACTTCAAAATCTCCCATTAACATAAGCATAAGCTTAAAAGAAATATGATTCTTTTATGTTCGTTTGAGAAGTATCACTTGAATTCAACTGGAAAGGTTTCAAGTTTTCTAAGTTGAGATTCAATGTCTATAGTATTCTCACCCATCTTTGACCGCAAACAGAACATAGAAAAGTATCGGTCCTATAGATGGTTTATATTCAAACTTGGATTCCAAGATTGAGATACCTAATCAAGGTATATTATTGATCCGAAAATATTTTTCAAAATTTTTCTCATAGACATTCCAAAAATCGAAAGTATTTTTCTAAACATAGAAAAGGTATTCCAAACATAGAAAAATACTTCAGATGTTTATGAAAAAGGTAGACAGAGTATAATATTATACATCTTTCATCTTCTTGTGCTCCTTTCAAAAACTTCCCTTTTTATTTGAATTGAGCACACCAAGGGAAATTCTGAATGCCAACATCAGTTGTTGGAGCGAGCTCGTGATAGCTCAGAATTTATGGAACATAATCCATCATGATATTTTTGAATATCTTTCCTTTTGGGATTCTTCCAAGAATAAACTTCTTTCACTGAGTCACAGTTGGAGTGATCTGATTTAACAGAATGATCAGTTCGATGAACAAGATCATAAGCGTGACTTGAAGTTTTTTGAGTTGTGAAGTAACCAGAACTCTTATATCGACCCAGGAATTCCTTGAAATATGACAACATCAATTGATGAGATTGTTTCTGGGTTCTATTTCGCATAGATTGATCAACAACAAAACAACATGATCTGAAATCATTTGTTTTTATATACTTGAGGTGACCTTTTTCTCTATTTAAGATATAATCATCGTTAGATGATCTTGATTGGATACTAATCAAAGGATTACCCCTTAAAACACATCTATTTTGATTCTTGTAAGTGGTTAGACTATTAGAATCATGATGTTGTATATTAGTTAAGAGATTCTGAAGATTAGAATCACATATCCTTGTTTCAACTAATATATCTCTTTTGGCTTGAGCAAATTCAAATCCTTTAGATTCAGCATCTTTATGAATCAAAGATTCTCTGACGATCTTTTCGGCAGATGTAAATATATATTATCCTTTAGATTATATTTTTCAGCAAGCTTTATGAAAAATTTAATCTCATCAGTCATCACTGTCATCTGAATCTGACTTGTTTGTCACAACAATTTGTTTTCTTATGAACTCATTATGGTTAATATTTCATGAGTTGTGTTCCACTAGTGAACTAACAGTGCAGAGCTGTTTATCAGGTTTTGAAAACAAACATCCTTTATGAAGTATATCATCTTCTTGCTCTACGTTAACTGAATCAACCATTAGATTCAATTCTTATAGGTTGGATCGCACCAAACATTGACCGAAAATCTCTTAGAAAATCTCCAACTAGTAAATGCACATTACCAATTTTCATTGTTTCCTAAGATGAAATCTTCACCTCATACCCATACATAATCACAATAGCATTCAAACGATTATGTCGATGTCTTATATACGAAGTTCAAAATATAAGCGTTATACTTCGTATTGTATTCCTTAATACTATGTCTAACTAGAGTGTAATCATTCATGCTTCGCGAGCTTATGTTTTCAATATGCACGACTTGAAAGATACGTTAGGGAATGAAACAGTTCAAGTCAAATATCACTAACCTCTAGTGGAAGGATGATGTTGTCGTTGTAGCTCCTTACTTCTTCACTTATTCAAGTCTTCGCAATACTTGTAATGTCTCATATCCTAATACTTTCAGTCTAACATATACGAAGTTGACTCTAGTACATAATCAAGCGACTCTTTAAATGAATTTTGGTTCACTAAAATATGACAACCAAACATGACATACCAACGCTTGGTGGGTTCAACCGAGCTATGCTCTAACACATGTGTTCTCACACGTCAAAATACTTCTCGTTTTGATTAAACCCCAAGAAAGAAGCCTTGAAGCAAAAGCAAAAGGAAAAGGAATTAGAGCTAAAAGAGGAAATCAAAAGAATTTGGGTCAAATAAGGAAACCAAGGTCTTTTCTCCTTCCAAAATTCCTCAAAGCCGTGTCCAAGCCCTTCCTATGCGTGGGAATAGTTTTCTAGGACAACGGGACGTCACTTATTCTCTCGGAATTTTTTCAGGGTTTTGAGGAAAATAGCCCTAATTTGGCTCAAATAAGGAAACCAAGGTCTTTTCTTCTTCTAAAATTTCCCCAAATCACGGACAATCCCTTTTCATGCATGAGGATACTCTCCTAGTCCAGTGGGACGTGATTTATTCTCTCGGGATTTTTTTAGAGGGATCAAAGTCGAAGAGAATTAGGGTTTTGACGAAAAAGCCATAATTTCAAGAATTTCGTGAAAAAAGGGATTCATTCTAAAAGAGAGGAGACCGAGACTCTCCCATTATCTTAGACGGTTATCTAAGCTTCTCTAAATCGCTTTTAGCTCATTACTCTTCAACGAAAACGAGCTCATAATGGATTTTGACCAAAATACCCTTATATTGCGATTTTGAGTATTTTCAAAGAAGAAAGCCTTGATACAGCTAGGGACCGAACAATCTCTCATCTAATCATTCCAAAGGCCTAATACACGTGACTATTGAGTTCTTTAAGTGTTCTAAGAGGGACGAGATTACGGAATCCAGAAAAGCGGAATTTCAGGGAAACTGGCTCAAAATAGGGAATTCGGGTTCATGATTTCCAAAAGCAGAACCAGAGGTGTCAATCTTTCTTTCAAGACGTGACTATGCCTAGGGGAAGTTCCATGCCTCTCTCTCATGCTAAACAAGAATCAAGCTCACAGTGGTTTTTGACGAAAATACCTTTAGTTTCAAAAGTATGTATTATCTCTAATGAAAAGGAGCCTGATTGGTACAAGGAATTAAACAAGCTCTCATCGCACAAGGTGCCAACCCTACAAGATAGATTCTTGCCTTCCAAGACTTGTTAAACCTCTCCAGATTCAGACGCAAAATTAGGGTTTAGGTACGGTACAAGCCTGAATTCATAATTTACATTGGATAGGGACTCCGTAACTTCAGAAGTAAGTATCTATCTTTTATCACCAACATCAAGGCCAGCCAGGAACCGATCAAAAAAATTCTCTCTTCTCCACATACTCGCCTATTCAGAAGTTCAAGGATGCGAGAGAAAATTAGGATTTTGGCCAAGTAAACCCTAGTTAACAAATTCCATTGCATTGGTAACAAAACATTCAATATTCTCTATCTTGGCCAACTCGGCTAAAGAGAATATTTCTATCTCAACGCATCATCACAAAGGCTGACTCAGCTTCACACAAATAGGGGGATATCAATTAGGGTTTTGGTCCATGGTCTACGAAATGTGTGAGGAATACCCGGCTTATTTCTCACCGCAGAAGAGATTAAAGGCGGTGGAATAATGAGATAAACTCAACCTAGTTTATCCCTATTCCTGAAGAGATGGGAGAATTATTCCGCATGACACGGAAAGCAATCCTTCTCTTCACCGACTTGAGATTAGAGAATTCAGCTATAAATAGGTCATCTATTTTCCAAGGTACGATGAGCTTTCCCATAACCTCTTAGAGTAATTTTTCTTCAAACCCTTAGAATTCTCCGATCTCTCTCTTCATCTGCTTCCCTCCCTAAGACCAGCCCTAAACCTCTATCCCTCGTGATCAAGCAGCCTTTGAACGGCCACTTTGCGTGGTTTGGGCGAAGACTGTTCGTGCTCAACCTCCCGAAACTCACTTTCAGAAACCCTAGAATCCCACTTCTAACCTCTCTCAGATTTTAGGTAACGACAGTTATGTTCTAAATTCGGTTTGTTCATGAACTAATACATGTATATATTAAGGAATGCAATCTTTTGCAAACCGTGGCTATAATGTTCATTATATGATTCGAGTAAATCAAAATCGATTTTGCTTCAATTGTGTCTTGTATACTTTTATGAGAATATAAACAATTGAATAACTCTATAACTAGTTTCATTTGAGTCATTTGAACTAGTTGTAATACAAATGAATAAGTTTGATATGAAAGTGTTCGTATGGCTAACCTCGGTTCACTATTGTTGAACCAACTAAGTGTACACGTTTAGGTACGGTTACCTTTATCCAAATGTCGGTACATTTCATTTGTGTATGACAAGCTAAGTTCGATCTAACGGTTGAAAGATATTATCTTGAATCTAATCAGGTTTTCATCTAACAGTGAATATTGAATGTTTTGTTACCAATGCAAGGTAACATTGATTGCAAACCCTGATTTGGATACTATATGAAGGAGAACTCTAGAAACTAGGAAACCTAATCCCCACACCTCCTGTGTGATACTAGTTGCGACTAGAATCGATTCTCCTTTAACCTTAGGTTTTTCTAAAACCCAGTAGATTAACGACTTAAAGACTTCATTGGGATTGTGAAGCCAGACCCAACTATTTGCTCTGTAGTTGCATGTTTTGATCTTGTTGTTTTCTATTGTGATTGAGTACTATCTTCTTTAAGATTTGCTCGAGATTTATTCTCTGATAGGCAAGATTGAAAAGTAGTCACAAACACCTTCGTCTCATCGTTTGTGATTCCAAAATATCTTGTTTCGTTAATCGATTAAGATTATTGTGAGGTGGTTGATATTACTTGGATGTTCTTCGGGAATATATGTTCGGTTTATCAATTGGTTCCTGTTCACCTTGATTTATCAATATACGGAAAAAAACTCGTAGGTATATCTGTGGGAGACAAATTTATCTATTCAATGAACTTTTCTGTGTGATACAGATTTGTTTATTAATTCTTCGACTTTGGGTCGTAGCAACTCTTAGTTGTGGGTGAGATCAGCTAAGGGAATCAAGTGCACAAAATCCGGCGTGGTTCTAGAGGCGTAAGGAACGAAACTGTACCTTGATCAATGTGAGATTGGTTAGGGCTCAACTACATTCCAGTCTGAAGTTAACTTGGAGTATGCTAGTGTCTGTAGCGGCTTAATACAATGTGGCGTTCAATCTAGACTAGTGTCTGTAGCGGCCTAATACCAGGACCGGTTACACCAATTACCAGGACCGGTTACCGCCAATTACAAGGATCGATTACACAATTCTCTGTGATTAGTCATACCAATTACCAGGATCAGTTACACTAATTACAGATATCGATCATACCATCTCATGGTGATTACTTAGGATCGGTTACACTAATTGATGAAAACTAGTCATACCAAATAATAAGTCAGGCATTGTGATTAGTTGTACCAAGATACATAACAAAGTTACGATCAGTTATACCATCTCACACATATTGGTAATCCAAAGATATGCAATGAATAACAATACCAATAAGCCTAGCGATTTCCCTTTCGATCCATAAAACAAGTTCATGAATGTACTTCCTTTAAACGAATGTAAAACATTGTTTCCTAGGATGAAATCTTCACCATAACCCATACACATAATCATAACAACACTATAAGATTATGTCGATGTCATATATACGAAGTTCAAAAGATAAGCATTATACTTCGTAATTTATCTTCCTAATACTATGATCATACGATCATGTCTACTACTAGAGTAAATGTTTCATACACACACTTCGCAGCTTATGTTTTCAATATATCACGACTTGAAACATACTTTAGGAATGAAACAGTTCAAGTCAATATTAGTAACCTCAAGAGGAAGGATAATGTCGTCGTTGTAGTTCGTTACTTCTTCACGTTCTTCAGGTCTTCGAGTAATACTTGTATGTCTCAACATTCATAGACTTTCTAGTCTAACCTAAACGAAGTTGTTCTCTAGTACATAATCAAGCGACTCTTAGATGATTTTTGATTCACTAAAATATGGCAACCAAACTTGACATACCAACGCTTGGTGGGTTCAACCGAGCTATGCTCTAACACGTTTCTTTGTCATTTTTGTGACAAAAAGGGGGAGAAATATATGGATTAAACAAGTGATTTATGATAATTAGGAAAGGATATATGTGCTGAAACGTTATACCTAACAAAATAGTAAAGCATATACTAAAGGGAGAAACATATCATCTTGCTGTGTAGTATTTCATACTACAAAAGGGGAATAACAAAGATGTTCGGATTAAATATAACTACTAGATTTTATTTAGGGGGAGTAAAGTTTTTTTTATTCAAATGTCAACAACGACATTTATTTTTTGAATACGCGTACAGGAAATTATGCTAGTTGAAACTTGGAATCAAGCGTATGAAGAATGAGTTATTTGTAATTTGTTTATCTCCATATATGTAATAGATTTTTGTCACTAAAATTGAAAAAGCGAGAGATTGTTAGAGAATAGCTCGGTTGAACCCACTAAGCGTTGGTATGTCAAGTTTGGTTGTCAAATTTTAGTATCAAAACTCATCTAGAGTCGCTTGATTAATTACTAGAGTCAACTTAGTTTAGGTTAGACTAGAAAGTCTAGGAATGTTGAGACTTACAAGTACTAATCTGAAGACCTGAAGAATGTGAAGAAGTAACGACTACGACAAAGACATCAACCTTCCACTTGAGGTTAGTAATACTAACTTGACTTGTTTCCATTCCTAACGTATCTTTCAAGTCGCTTTATATTGAAAACACAACATGCGAAGCTATATTTATAGTGATTAGACTTGGTCATATCATTATGATCAAGTCTAATCACTAGAGCGTATCTGATTACTTGAATTACGAAGTATAACGCTCATCTTTTGAACTTCGTAAATAAATCGGCAACATAATCTATGTATATAATTATTTGATTATGTGTGGCATATAGGTGTGATTTCATCCTAGGAAACTATGTATTATTACATTGTTTTAAGGAAGTAGATGTACCAACTTGTTTCGTAATCGAAAGGAAAATCATAAGTGTGTTGGTCCAGTTTTTCATTGAATAATATTTGGATGACCAATGAAAGATGCCAAGGTAGAACCTATCTTAACTTATGTTGAGAATCAAGATAGAACCAATCATAGCCTATATTGTATGACAAGGTATAAACGATCCTAACAAGTATTGGGAGACAAAGTAGAACCGGTCATAACCTATATCTAGTGACATGGTATAACCGATCCGAACTAGTATTGGGAAGCAAGGTATAAACGGTCATGACCTATATTGGGAGTCATGGTAGAACCGGTCCTAACTTAGTTTTGGAGTCATAGTAAAACAGGTCCCAAGAGAAAAACCGGTTTCCAATATTCACACATTTCTTTATGTTTTGTGTGAATGTGGAATTAGGTTTTGCTAAGATAGGAAAGTTCTAGATGTCTACGTTATTTGAACATGTGCTTAACCCTATCATTTATTGTTCAATCCTTGATGCTCAAGGTGATCCCAAACTGAAATTTCGAAAAGCATTAATTATGATTTTCGATTTTATATGTTTTAATTACCAGCAATTAAAGCATATACTCTAGAAAAGGATTATTAGTTAATGTGCTAAACTAATAATAGAAATTTTCTATGAGAGATTTCGGAAATATTGTTTGACATTTATTGGAAATAGGAAAAACGAAATTAGGTACTTTATTGCATATCTTGAGAATATTTTCGGTTTTGGAATTTCCTTGTTGTCCAAACAACCTTGGTTTATAAGTACTTGAGTTTGAATTTCTTGCAAACTATCCTAAGATCCAGGCAAACTTCATTCGTGTTATTTCTGGTGAAGCCATCTATCTCGAGAGTAAAGTACCATAATTAGGCGAAATCTCTTACGACCGCTCTTTTAAAGACTTCTGTGGGATCAAGAAGCTCTACGAGTACCGTTGGTGGGAAACTAGATAATTATATTGTTATTTTAGTTTTCGATTATTGATTTGATTGACTAATGGTTGTTGAAACTTTGATTGCACCTAGTTTGATTATTCTTGAGAGCCTTTTCTTCTGACATAAGGGTCACTCAAACTAGATCAAAGTATCGACGGGATCTTTAGAACTGTTTTTAGATCTAAAGACATCTTGTGATAATCCATTGTTAACAAACTCTGTTTTGTGCGTGATTGATCACAAGAGGATTCAAGTTTGTGTTATGCATGTAATTTAAGAAGGCGATTTAAGATTTGAAGACAAGAAATTTTTTCTTATTAGTTTTCGTATCTCGTGATTTGTGCACACATCTTGATCGGTTGGGATCCAATTAGATCTTGCTTATCTTTGATAGACTTGTGATTATCTAGTTGATAACATCAACATCACTTTATAGTTTCTCTTTGAGTTCTATATTGTTTGATTGCAAATCCGGAAATTGATTATTTCGGTAATTAAGATTCGGATAGATTTAACCAAACAAAAAAGTTTATTAGATTAAACATAAGAGCCTTTGTCAACGACTCAACAATTTTTTCCTTAAAGATTGAATAGAGTGGTTACCAAACAGATTTGTTACTTTACTTTTTTGGAATACGATCAAAATGATTTGAGTACATAAAGACTTTACTTGGTAAAGCAACTTAAGATAGTGATTTCTGTATTGAGATTCACGTGTGTGACCAAAAGGTCGAAGACGCAGGGATACTGAGGAAACTAAGGAACTAGGGGTAGTTTACTTGGTCTCAACTATACGAAGTTGACTTTTGTTCTTTGTAGCGGCTTAATTCTGAGAGTATTCAAAACTGGACCAGGTCCCGGGGGTTTTCTGCATTTACGGTTTCCTCGTTAACAAAATCTTGCCGTGTCATTTACTTTACTTCGCATTATAATTGTTTTATTATAATAAAGTAAATTAAACTTGTACGTTAATCCTAATCACTTGACTTTGATCCTATAGTCAACCGGTCTTGTATCGTAACTATTGTCAAGTGAATATCAAGTTGTCGTATTGTCTCGACTTTGTCCATAAACGATCACACTTGGTATCGGACTTATAGGTAGAATTAAAAAGATTGTGGTGTATTTGGGTACCCCGTCTTTTTAGAGTGGATACTGAAACATGTTAGTCCTTTATTGTTTCGGATTACCATCCAAAGTAGTTGAAAATCAGAAGTCTTAAAAACAGGTGAAACGATCTAAGATAGTGAACTCTATCTTAGGATTCACTTGCGTAAACCAGACTTGGTTGTAGGCTGATGGATACTAAAGGAACATAGTAACTAGGGTAGTTTACTTGGTCTCAACTATACGAAGTTACAGTAGTCAAAGCGGCTTAATTGTGAGCGTATTAAAAAATGGACCAAGTCTCGGGGTTTTCATGCCTTCCAATTTTCCTCGTTAACAAAATCTTGTGTGTTGTGTGATTTACTTTATTTCCACTTATATTTCTTTGTCCTTATAATCAAAGTAAATACACTTGTACGTTAACCAAACTTGGTATAATCCTATAAATTGGTTCGGTCACGAACTTAAGTTATTTACCAAATTACATATTGTCGAAATAATATTTTGACATTTATTGTCTTTATAAGATTATACAGGGTGTTCTGTAGTAGGTTGATACGAAAAGATTGTGGTATACTTGGTACCCTCGTCATTTCAATAATGTCTTTATGAAAAATCCGATAGTTTTCTTATTACCCAACGACTACCCGAAACCAATGGGTAGTCATGATTTTTATTGAGTCCGGTTACGAATCCACTGATTTGGGAACCGGATCCGATACCGTTAAATTAAAATTTTATAATCAGGTTCAGTTACGAGTCTAGTGTTACCCTGGTAGAATCGGACCTATTGATATCCCTAATTCATGATAGAGGAATCAAGACGGGTAACAAAGCAATAATAAAATGATGGAAATTTTAACGATTATAAGTACTTTGTATTTTATAATTTTTGTGCACAAAATTTGAACAATCTCTCAAATAAACATGTGAGATAGCTATAACTAGTCATAATGGTTGGTTCGATTTTGCTATCAATTTTATTCGTTTGAATGTATATTTTCTTTTTATCTAGTATTATTTGTTTCAAGAATATTGTTGCACCCTTGAGCCGCCTCGCCAATTAGTGACATACTAGCCCTTCCCAAAAAAAAATCATTGATCCATCCCTGATTGAATTCCGCACATTTTAGGATATGATACTTTTCCTACAGTTCAAGCTTTAATTAGTCTCAACGATTTTCTATCATTTTTTGTCGTTTTTTTGGAGTCTGTTTTCATACGTTTAGCAAGACCGTGGCTTGGGAATGGATTGCTACAGTGGATTTAGCATGGAATATGACTAAGTTAAAATATAAAATATATCAACTTTAGCGCAAGGTTAATAATGTTTGGAATTTGACCTTTCTGTAATTTAGTCTTGACCAAAAAATTGTTTCTTATTTCACATGCTAAAATCAAATTCGCAATACTTTTCTTACATGGCTGAATTGCGGGACCCAAAAAACAATTAGGAGCCTCACACTAGAGGACAAAAAGGTCACACAAACCTAATTTCAATAATTCCTTATCCAAACATTTTATGTAATGACTAATCTACCCTTATCTAATTGTGATAATATCATTTAATTAGTGTTAATCTTACTTAATTAGAGTTTAACTTTTTTTTTTTTTCAAATTTTTTCAATTTTTTGATTTTTTTTTATTCTTTCTTTTTTTTGCCCAGATTTGTATGAAAAGCCGTCATGGTAATGATTGTTTTAATGACGATTCTAAAGAGTCGTTATTGTTTCAATGACGACTCTACAATAACGACTCTTTAGAGTCGTCATTGAAACAATAACGACTCTACAATAACACTTCAATACCATGTCTCCTGAGAGTCGTTATTGTTTCAATGACGACTCTACAATAACGATACTTTGGAGGCGTCATTGATACAATAACGACTCTTTAGATTCGTCATTGAAACAATGACGACTCTACAAAAAAATAATTGAAAAAAAATAAAAAAATAAAAAAAATAAATATTAATAAGGTGACACGCGTCACAATCCTAAGGGTTGGGGTAATCTAGTATTTTCATTACATCTAGACATTCCTTATCCACCTCTCATGGGTGGGATAAAAATCTAGGTCCCCTAATTGGTTTTTGGGGTGCCCAATTAAGCGGTGTTTTCTTATATCGTACGCTAAAATCAACTTTGCTATACTTTGTAACGTACTTTTCTTTATGGAAACCTGAATTCACTTCGTTTATGAAAATTACTATTATACATGTTATTATTGGTACTTTTCTTAGACACGCTAAAATTACTTTTCTTGATTTATAAATACTATTATACAGCCTTATGGATTATATACGACAGTAACGGTTTATTAACTCTATTACACGAGTGGTCTATAGATTTTGAAATCATTGATTTAAGTCGCAGAAAGCAATTGCGAATACCAATAATTCTTCATACACGCGTCACAATTTTGGCGGTTGTGTGTAAGATGACAAAGTAGTCCCAGCGATGCACAGGATCCTGAGAAGTAGCAGATCCCTTCCCCACCCGCTTTATCTTTATCTCGAGGAGGCTTACCTCGACGATGAAGATGAAAGGTTATGCCCTAGCCTAAAAAGATGTGGCATCTGGCGAGGGGACAAAGGCAGCTGAAATATATAATAGCATTAAATACAATAAATCAAATCCTTGGCATGTGGATAAAGATGAGCTGGCAATGTCTGACTGGCGAAGGCTCGCGGCGAATGAAGGTGCAACTTGACCAAAGGTTATACAGTTTTTGAGGGCATATGGAGGAGCTGAGATGGCAAAGCCCGACTTGAGGAGACATGTAGTTGACGAAGGTACAATACGTACATAAGATACATCGGTTCTCGATGTATCTAAAGGCAGCGAAGATGTTCCTGATGCCAAAGGTGCTATAAATAGATAGCTTCACCAACACACAAGGGCATTCAAGAGAGGAAAGAAATATTAGTCTTAAGCTTATACCTCTTTAATGTCTAGAACTTAAGTATTAACTTCAACTTGAGTTCTCTTTATTACTTTGGGAAGCATTTAAGACCATTGTAACACCACAACTTAATACAAATTTATCACTCTCCGTGGACGTAGACGATAGTCGAACCGCGTAAATCTTTGTGTCTCTTTATAACTAAGTATCATTTACATTGTTATTATGTCTATCGTATTATTATTCATATCTTGAGCACCTTTTAGTACTTAGCTATATCAGGTTCAACGGAGATACCATTACTTCTTAGTATTAGATTCTCCGAGTCAAGTTTACATCACGTAGACTATGAAAAATAATAGTCACAAAGTGTTGCCAAATTCCACAATGCGGCAAGCATCTTTGTTGCAATAGAGGTTCTCCCCTGCAACGAAATGAAAGCAGGGAAACGATAGGGTCCACTGTCCACATGCTTGCAACGACAATGAAGATAGAAGTATGCACTGCCACACGGTTCCTTCTTCCTTGGAAGGAAAGTGGGTGGTGCCAAAAATGACCAGTACTTAATGCTATATAACTATAAGTCTATAACTAACAATGAACGAGGTTGAAAGAAGCTACAACTCATAAGCATAACCAGTGAGAAGGTTGCACTGATTAAGGGACTAACCAAACGCGGTATTTGGTGTTTGTTCCTAAAAAATATAAGCGTTTATTTTTTTATAATGCTATATAACTATAACTAACAAATACAAAACTTAAATCTACATTAATCACCGTGAGATTCCCACACATACGGACTTAATGCAGTTGTAGGATGGACGAATACCGTTGGAGAACTGGTAGAAGCACCTATGTGGGTATTGATGCAGTGTACATCCATCACCGTGGTGTTCATAAGAGGATGACCCATCACAAAATACATATTGTTCAATCGCCACGTATTAGTAGTCGTGGGGTAGTCCTCAATCACGCATGGCATGGTGCTTCTCATCAAATTCATCGTTTGAACTTGAGCTTGTAATCCCTTTACATACTGAATTACTTCGTTAAGCATTAATGCTTTTGCTGCATTAACCGTCTGCATATATTAGAAGATCAAACTTATTGTTGCGTGTATAAGTATAAATACATGCTTTCTAACAAAAAAATAAGTATCTCTTCGGAGCCGAAAGAAGATAACTACAATATTCTATCATAAAGTAGCTAATAGCATATCCTTGCTCGGACAAGAAATAAGAATCCAAAAAAATCCCTAACAAATTTAATAAAGTTACAGATATCCAATGGTAATGCTAGCCAATATTGAGTGTCTGAAATGGAAAGGACATATGTAAATGTAGGTAGTGGTAGGGGTGCATAGAGAGGCTTTTATTCATCTAACATCTCATAGATATATGTTCGAAGCAAATTAGATCATACTCAACTTGCTTCTGCTTATGTGCAGGTACTTTTACAACATTCAATGGAAAACGCGACATTAATTGGTAGGCAACGTCAAGTTAGGTCTGAAGTATGAGATCACTTTGATAAGGAAAAGCTGCCTTCAAGACATGCAAAGTGTCGTCATTGTAACACAAAATTTGCTGCTATCCTATGAAGAATGGGACCTCTACTTTGATTTTCCATTTATAGAGATGTAGGTTCATGGTTGATCAGATAAGAAATTGATGGAAGTCTAGTTTGTATTAGTACGTATTTTAAATCTTAACGTGTTAAAAACTATGTTTGTAGCAGGTTGAATTTTATAAGTTTCATGTTATTGACATGTTTTTTTATGTTTATAGCATGTTGAATTTTGTCAGTTTCATGTTACTGACGTTTTTTTTTTTTTTTTAATTTGACCTATCGGATATGTTAAACCGACGAAAGTAAAAGATAGTTTATAAATCTTCCGGTTAACCAAAACCAGCCACTTCTTAACCGAACCGAGTGAAACCGAATAAACTAAATGGTTTCATAGGTTTTTAATACTGGAAAACCGAGTATCTCGGTTTAGGTTTTATTTTTGCCAAAACCGAACCGAACCATGTGCAGCCCCAATGCTTGGCCCGTAAACCAGTGTGCCGCCGTACTTAAACGATTCCACTATAAAAGAGGGGTGCTTCGGTCCTCATTTTTCTATACCAACAATGATCTTGTTGAACAGGCAGATTCTGCCTATAATAGGCAGGTTTGAAATTTTTGTAGCAAGTGCTTTTTTAGTTCACTCAAAAGTTTAGGACGCACATAATAAACAACCGCAAGAAAGAACTTAGAACTCTATCGCAGTGACTGCACTCGATACAAATACTCAACGATATTTCTTACTGAAACATAATAAATACTAAATATGACTTAGAAGTACTAATAAATTGCAGATATCCATGGACACTCTTAGATGGACACTATCATACATGATTTGCGCCATTTTCTCTGCGAAACCCAAACGACAATAAATTTAAATCCAATATTTCGGTGATAAGTTCCTCTTATAAGACTCTACATTCCTACCAAAATGAGCACAATTCGACCAAACCTCACCATCTACCGATCTTAATTTCAACCATTAACTTTTAACGGCTGATATTCAAAGGAGTAGATGGTGGTTTTACACGTCTCAAATTATGCTCATTTTTTATAGGAATGTTAAGTTTTATAAGAGGAATGTATCATCGAAATATTATATTCAAATTCATTGTCGTTTAGGTTTTGTGGAAAAATGATGCAAATCATGTACAATAGTGTCCATCTAAGAGTGTCCACGGATCCTCTCAACATGTATACGTGGCATCAGTTTTACACATTAATTCTAAAATTTTATATGCCATATGTATGTGATGTTACTTATGTGTCCAATGTGATACGGACACTGCTCCGACTAGATGTGTCTGCGAATTTTTCAGTCATTCCTTCGCATGCAATTGGGCTACCCAATAAAAAATGGCTGTCCAAATGGTCATATTAATGGAAATTCATTGCAATTTTCAGTGTCTATTAACTAAGGATTGCAAACACAAAAACAAAAACACGTGTACCTTAATATGATATGGGACCAAGTCATGTAAAGTATTCATCTTTTGGTTGATCATCTCTCTTCTAGTCTGCACGAAGAAAAATTTAACACTGAGTCATGTAATTCTCATTTATGTAATATGTGAGAAGTATCTTATCCTGCTAGAAAACAGAAAATTAGTAAATTAAACTACGCGCAGTTACAAAATGAAAAGTAAACTGATTAAAAAAAAAAAAAAAAAAAAACAAGTAAATATATAAATCGGAAAATGGGTTATTTGTCCAAAAAATTTAAAAACATGGTTCAAATGGACGAGTAAAAATTATTATGGGTGAAATGGGCACAAAAAAAAAAATAGCAAGGATAAAACTGGATTCATCATGGCTTAAACTTAATAAATAGCAAGATGAAACTGAATGCATCCTGATGTAAATTAAAAAATAAGAAAAAGAATTTGAAAATGGGTAGGATGAAACCGGTTACATCCTGGCTATTTTTATATTTTTCTCCATTTAAACAATATCAAAATCTAAATGACTTTTTCACCCAGGAATTATTGATTTTGGTCTTTTTTAACCAATTTTGTGTAAATAAATAAACTAGGGAAATGAAATTGTTTAAGGAACATCTTAAATGAACATTTATCATGAAAAGGAAATAAATAAATCAAACTAGGGACAATTATAAAAGTGATAAAAAAAAAACACTTCACTTGCCCTTTTCTTGTGTGCGCATTACAACATGGCACGTTTTCATTTTTGTTTTTTTTTCTCAAGAATAATCGACTATATAGGGATGTGCACATGCATGTATTTTCTACTATCAAGGTTCCTAAAGTTAATGAAAGATCAGCAGTCATGGGAAAATGATTTACAAATAGTAATTTTAAATGAAATAACAAAATGTTATAAAATGTTGATTTTAGATGGGCGCTGCTTATGTTCAGATAACATGCTAAGGCCTCTTTCTATGGGTATGGCAAAAAAATGTTGTTTGGCATGCCATGTGGCATGGCAAATGAGTTTCCCCACTATGGTAGATATCTTAAACTTGATTAAAAACATATATTTAATTGTGTTGGATGGAGATGCTAATGAATAAAAAATATATTTGTGTTTGTGTGGTAGGGTATTTATAAAAGTTTTAGTGTTATAATATATTTAGTGGGACCCTTTAAATATAAAAATATATTAGAATAATGAAAAAGTAGGAGAGAAGGAGAATTTTTATATATATAAAATTACTCGGAGATAAAGACTTTATCGCTCAGCGAAGCGATAGAATCTCTATCGCTCGATAGAAACTCTGTCTCATATGCCTATATGCTTTAATAACATATTGGCATATGAGTTTGGCAGTTTGGCATACCCATAATGGGTGCATATATGCCAAATATCAATGTTTGGCATACCCATAGGAAGAGGCCTAATTGACATTAAAAAGAGCTCATCGTCCGGCTATTGGAAAACATGCCGACCATAAACTATTTACTAAGTGCTTAATTACCTGCTCTGATTTATTATGCTTACGACTTGCAGCTGCTTTCATCCCCTTCCCCTTCCTAGAACTAGACAATTTACTTGAGGTAGAACCCCTCTTTTGTCCTAAGAATCTGTGCATACCATCTGTTCTTGTTTGACAAGCCGAAGGCCAGATTTTTATGTGGTCGACCCTCATATCACTTTTTTCATTTGCCACATTACAGGCATTTTCACTCTCACCGGTGAATAAACTCTTCTCGCCCGAGATTTTCAGTGGAGGTACTGCTACATCATCTTTTTCTGGGACAACCATTTGATCAGCATCTCCTTGATCAACATCTCCTTCTGGCACGATCACTTCAGCAGGATACCATTGTGGGAGCACTTGAACATTTTCTCTGCAGACCATTTGAGCGTCTTCCTTTACGACAACCACTTGACTGTATTCTTGTGGAAGTAATTGATCATCTTCTTTTTGGATCATCAGTACTTGAGACCCTTCCTCCTCGTTAATATTTGTTAACCATGTGTCATTATCAAGAATCATTTCCGCATCTGTTTTAAATGGGTCAGCAGAGCCAAAATTGTTATTGAAGCAAGGAACCAATGCATCCATCGAGCTGGTAATGGTGTTTCTGTTGTCGGCTGTCGGTACCACACACGATGAGTATTCACATACATCAATATCATTATCATCATACTTCTGCTTATTTTGTGGGACCTTCCGAGTATCAAAAGAGCATGCGTTAGTAACAGTGGCTTGGTTAACGATGGACTGAAGCATGCCATCATCCCTAGCTTCGTCTATCATATACGGGCAGCCATTCTCACCAAACATGCGCGGAGGATGATACATATGAAAATCATCATTATCTAAAGCTTTCTTCCAAGTATTAGCTTCAATAACGCCTTCGTGATCGTAATCCAGAGTATCTTCGAAAATGGAGTAATAACCGTTTATGTTATTAACAGTCTGAGACTTTATGCTTCCTAGCATCTTTCTTGCTCTCTCTGGTCTTTCTCTAGATCTTTGTTTTTTTAACAGACTCTTAACTTCTTTGTGAAATCTTCTTTGTGAAGTCTTGCGATATTATTAATTTGTGATGACATATATCCATGCAGGGTTGGTACGTGTACTAGCGAATCGTGGTAAGTGTCACATGCCCATTTAATCGCCTAAAATTTTCATGGAACATGACCGGCAATGATTGTGGTTCAGTGACTCAACATCACCCAAAATCATTCAGCCTTGCATACTTGCATCAAAGTACGCATCTGCCTTCACTCATAAGGCTTTGCACAACGGAAGTCTTCTCTTCTTTCTCTCTAACTCTTCATGCCCCCATAAGCATAAGAGGTTCTGCCATGCATCAAACCAATTGACAACTTCACAAGATCAGCAACATAATGAACACAAGAAACTAACACAATAAACCCATCTTATTGCATTAAGGAAGATTATACAAAACAGTCCATCACATGGACCAAACAGGCCATTCACCCTCTTGGTGAATGCCTAAAACTCTCTCTACATTAGTGGTTCTTCTCTCAAAACGAACAACACTAACATTATTGATTCCTAAGCTATTTATACATGCTAGGATCAGGCCAAAACTTCTGTGCAACCGCTGCACAAGCCTTGGACAACCAAGTGTCCAAGTAGTTTCCATAACCGCCACTTTCAACTGCCACCTTTTGAGTTGTCACGCCAACAGGTGCCACACCTGTTCCTTGTGGTTATGAACACTCACAAATGGTTATAAACTCATTTTATAACCGTTCTCCCTTGTCTCACACGTTTGGCATGATTGTGAAGCTCGCAACCAACTTGTAACCGTCACTTGAGCCGTATTGCACCACTGTTGTGCTTTACTGAATTCTGCCTCGCCTCCAAGCTCAGCCATCTTGGCCCTGCGTGCTTATCACTCTAACATAATGCACGGACAATCCTTGTGCTTCAATCACCGAGGCCATCTTCTTAAGCTCATTCTGGTTACTCATGCGTCATATGCTTCACTTCGCCAATTTGCTTGACAATAGTAATGCTACTCTTGCATTACTAGCTTGTTTGCATTGTTCAAGCTTTGGCCAGCCTTGAACTAATGCCATAGACCAACTCCTGGCCTATTCTTCACTCTTGCATCATCCTTGAGTTTGGGCTAACTCAATTCCACGGATATGCATCGATGCCAACATCGCATGTTGCATCTGTCACTTTGGCCATGTCTTGCCAAACCTTCAATGAAGCTTCATTGTGTCGGCCAATAAGCTTCATCACTTAGCCAAATGTGTTTACAATGTAATGCTGCACTTGCATTACATTGGCCCTGTGGGTTTATGCCATTCTTGACACTTGCCAGTCTATTCAGTAATACCGCTATTATGGCTTGCGTTGCGCTATTATAGCTTCGCATTGCACCATTACGGCGGAACTCTGACTTGGCCTGCAACTCTGTGACGCGCAATCATCTTGCATCACTTGCAGCACTGTAATAGACCTCCCCCACCTAATCCGTTCAACGCCCTCGTTGAACGCAACAAAGTATACTCGTTATACTTGTTCTCTGGCCTTGTACACTCCTGAGCCCTTCTCAGAAATCAGCAAACTTTGTTTGGCCTTTAACCTTGCCAAAACTTCTATGCCTAGTACCAAATGCCATCACTTAGCTTACTTGCATTGCCATTGATCCCTCTTTGACTTGTATTGTTGTTGTCACGTTGATCAGACGTTCTAACTCTCACTACAATCGCATATCAATACCCAAATGCAACTTGGAAATTCCTCTTGCCAACTCCCTGAATTGAGCTTGAACTTCGCATGAATCATTTGTGCCTAAGTGTACACAAGTAATGATTCTTCCCAATTGATCACATTGATCATTGCCATTGTTTTATGCCTTCACTTTCCGACTTTAGTTGCACCACGCAACTTGACAGGACTTATACAAAGCTTGACTTCAATTCTTCAATCATATGCGCCTACGCCAAATCATGCCATGCCTTAAGGTATGCATGCTATGATTCCATACCACTCTGGTATGCGCCACAATTCATAGCCTTTCTTTGTCTTCAAAGAATGCAACAGAACTTACTTTAGATTTGGCCTCCAAATCATGTTGTAAACTTCACCTTCTTGGACTTGCATCATTTGTATGCCAAAGAACTTGCACCTTGCTGTTCTTTGCTTGCATTGTCGCAACATCATGATTGAAATGCATGACTCTGGTATAGTCATGACTTAGGATACCCGTGACATCACAACGCCTCTTTGGGCCAGGCATCCTCTTCACGCGCCTTTGAAACCCGGCAATTTGAGCATCACTTGCTCTTTCAAACTGCTACGCTTTAATGTAGTGGAAAAACAACATCATGTTCTTCCTAACTATGAGTTACTCTTAACTCATATACTTGATGGACTTACATCTTCATTCTTGCTGCATTACTCCATGCATTCGCTGCCAAATGCCTTCGCACTTCCACATAACTCTCAACAGCAAACTCGACTATGCCACCAACTCCTATATTTGCTTCTTTCACTTTCAGCGTCTTCTATTGCATATTTTGGCTTAATATGCTTGTGTAGCATCTTCCACGCGAACTAGTTTTACTTTGAACGAAAGAGGCAAGATCTTTCACTTCAAATACCCTCATTCACTACTACCTTACATAGAGACTTCATTCCAACACCAAGGTCCACTCGACCTAAGCGAAAGTATACTCAAACTTGAGCAAATACTCATGGCCAACCGATTGCAACTTGTAAGACCTAACAAGCCTTGCAATCTGACTTCAACTTCGCTTCTAAGCAACAAAGGAAGCGAGACGGACTTCTCGTCCCCAATGTAGCAATTCACCTTGCCACATGCACTCTTCCAACTATCAATGTTCGTATGCCACTCCCATAACGAAGCACACTATAATTGACAATTAGTTGAATACTCCTTTTAGACTGATGCTATCATTTTGCTTTAGCTTTCATGAAGATTTCTTCAATAATGGCCACATGCCATCTTTATGCATCACCACTACTTTGTCCTTATCCTACCCGCATCTATGAGTCGCCTAATTTTGCATTTCCAACCGCATTATGCATTATGGCCATGCCCAAATCCTATTTGGCGCATGCTACTGTTGCATACATGCTATGCCAATCAGCACCCAAATCTTGACACAAACTTGTGCACCTTTGCACAACTGGAACGGACTTTACTTGGTGATTCTGAGCATCACCATAGAGCTCAGCTAAGTCATATCACTCAATGACTTCCGCGGACAATTATCTTGGACAATGTTAACAAGGCACAATCCTTGCAAATGAGGCGCCACTGCCTACGTTCCATGAAGCAAGAATGCCGCATTCTTCTTCAAACTTGGAACTCATTTTTTTGCCCATGCACAACTGTTTACTCTTGTCTTTCTCTTTAGCCAAAATCAACTTGAGTAGCAACAATTGTTGATTTGCAGTTGACAAGAACATCCGCTTGTGGTTTTGATCAAATGCAGGTCTTTGGACACCCTTGTCCAAGCATATTGATCCCACTCATAAACCAGGTGCAAGCACACTCCTTGTGCGCATCTAGCATCAACGAAGAACTCTTTGCAAACGCAAGACCGTGGTGTATCGGTTTTTCCCTAACTCGCGCTTATTTCTTCAGCCTTTCCATAAGCTTTATGCTAGATAAGAATTGGCCATCCAATTTCCTTCATGGCATCACATTGCCACAAACATGCTGGTTCGCAACCAGACTTTGCATTACCACCAAGGTACATGCATTCGAGAGAGATAACATTAATCTTCCATCAACTGGCTACAATGAAAACACCTTCAATCTATTACATAGACATGTTCTTCATCTACTTTGCCACTGCAAAGGCCATCAACTTCTTTGAGTTCAGGAATTTCCCCTAAAATTCCCATTACAACTTGTAATGTACTCGCTACTGATAACACTACGAAAGAATGCATTCCAAATGCATAATCTTCGCATACTTGTGAGAAACATGGACTTTAACACCTGACTTGCACCATAGAAGTCAGCATACTCCTCAGTTTTGTCATGCAATCACTTGAAAACCCGGTTTTCAATGATTCTTGCGCATTCGCCTAACACTTTGGGCTGGAATTTTGACACCTTTGTCATAAACTTTCATGGCCTGCTGCTACTACAAGCTTCAAAGTTCCTTCCAATTGATCTTTCCACACAAGAACAACTTCTTCTAGTCTTCATACTAGTGAAACCCAAACAATTCTTCACTGAATTTGACAAACAAATGACATTAACTTGAGTAAAGAGAGAAAAATCAGCAAATCGTGTCCCCTAACACGCTCGATACCCCATTTGTCACATGCCCATTTAATCGCCTAAAATTTTCATGGAACATGACCGGCAATGATTGTGGTTCAGTGACTCAACATCACCCAAAATCATTCAGCCTTGCATACTTGCATCAAAGTACGCATCTGCCTTCACTCATAAGGCTTTGCACAACGGAAGTCTTCTCTTCTTTCTCTCTAACTCTTCATGCCCCCATAAGCATAAGAGGTTCTGCCATGCATCAAACCAATTGACAACTTCACAAGATCAGCAACATAATGAACACAAGAAACTAACACAATAAACCCATCTTATTGCATTAAGGAAGATTATACAAAACAGTCCATCACATGGACCAAACGCAGCCATTCACCCTCTTGGTGAATGCCTAAAACTCTCTCTACATTAGTGGTTCTTCTCTCAAAACGAACAACACTAACATTATTGATTCCTAAGCTATTTATACATGCTAGGATCAGGCCAAAACTTCTGTGCAACCGCTGCACAAGCCTTGGACAACCAAGTGTCCAAGTAGTTTCCATAACCGCCACTTTCAACTGCCACCTTTTGAGTTGTCACGCCAACAGGTGCCACACCTGTTCCTTGTGGTTATGAACACTCACAAATGGTTATAAACTCATTTTATAACCGTTCTCCCTTGTCTCACACGTTTGGCATGATTGTGAAGCTCGCAACCAACTTGTAACCGTCACTTGAGCCGTATTGCACCACCTGTTGTGCTTTCTCGAATTCTGCCTCGCCTCCAAGCTCAGCCATCTTGGCCTGCGTGCTTATCACTCTAACATAATGCACGGACAATCCTTGTGCTTCAATCACCGAGGCCATCTTCTTAAGCTCATTCTCGGTTACTCATGCGTCATATGCTTCACTTCGCCAATTTGCTTGACAATAGTAATGCTACTCTTGCATTACTAGCTTGTTTGCATTGTTCAAGCTTTGGCCAGCCTTGAACTAATGCCATAGACCAACTCCTGGCCTATTCTTCACTCTTGCATCATCCTTGAGTTTGGGCTAACTCAATTCCACGGATATGCATCGATGCCAACATCGCATGTTGCATCTGTCACTTTGGCCATGTCTTGCCAAACCTTCAATGAAGCTTCATTGTGTCGGCCAATAAGCTTCATCACTTAGCCAAATATGTTTACAATGTAATGCTGCACTTGCATTACATTGGCCCTGTGGGTTTATGCCATTCTTGACACTTGCCGGTCTATTCGATATACCGCTATTATGGCTTGCGTTGCGCTATTATAGCTTCGCATTGCACCATTACGGCGGAACTCTGACTTGGCCTGCAACTCTGTGACGCGCAATCATCTTGCATCACTTGCAGCACTGTAATAGACCTCCCCCACCTAATCCGTTCAACGCCCTCGTTGAACGCAACAAAGTATACTCGTTATACTTGTTCTCTGGCCTTGTACACTCCTGAGCCCTTCTCAGAAATCAGCAAACTTTGTTTGGCCTTTAACCTTGCCAAAACTTCTATGCCTAGTACCAAATGCCATCACTTAGCTTACTGCATTGCCATTGATCCTACTGACTTGTATTGTTGTTATCACGTTGATCAGACGTTCTAACTCTCACTACAATCGCATATCAATACCCAAATGCAACTTGGAAATTCCTCTTGCCAACTCCCTGAATTGAGCTTGAACTTCGCATGAATCATTTGTGCCTAAGTGTACACAAGTAATGATTCTTCCCAATTGATCACATTGATCATTGCCATTGTTTTATGCCTTCACTTTCCGACTTTAGTTGCACCACGCAACTTGACAGGACTTATACAAAGCTTGACTTCAATTCTTCAATCATATGCGCCTACGCCAAATCATGCCATGCCTTAAGGTATGCATGCTATGATTCCATACCACTCTGGTATGCGCCACAATTCATAGCCTTTGCTGTCTTCAGCAATGCAACAGAACTTACTTTAGATTTGGCCTCCAAATCATGTTGTAAACTTCACCTTCTTGGACTTGCATCATTTGTATGCCAAAGAACTTGCACCTTCTTTGTTCTTTGCTTGCATTGTCGCAACATCATGATTGAAATGCATGACTCTGGTATAGTCATGACTTAGGATACCCGTGACATCACAACGCCTCTTTGGGCCAGGCATCCTCTTCACGCGCCTTTGAAACCAGCAATTTGAGCATCACTTGCTCTTTCAAACTGCTACGCTTTAATGTAGTGGAAAAACAACATCATGTTCTTCCTAACTATGAGTTACTCTTAACTCATATACTTGATGGACTTACATCTTCATTCTTCTTTGCATTACTCCATGCATTCGCCGCCAAATGCCTTCGCACTTCCACATAACTCTCAACAGCAAACTCGACTATGCCACCAACTCCTATATTTGCTTCTTTCACTTTCAGCGTCTTTCTATTGCATATTTTGGCTTAATATGCTGTGTAGCATCTTCCACGCGAACTAGTTTTACTTTGAACGAAAGAGGCAAGATCTTTCACTTCAAATACCCTCATTCACTACTACCTTACATAGAGAGACTTCATTCCAACACCAAGGTCCACTCGACCTAACCGAAAGTATACTCAAACTTGAGCAAATACTCGCGCCAACCGATTGCAACTTGTAAGACCTAACAAGCCTTGCAATGCGACTTCAACTTCGCTTCTAAGCAACAAAGGAAGCGAGACAGCACCTACTGTCCCCAATGTAGCAATTCACCTTGCCACATGCACTCTTCCAACTATCAATGTTCGTATGCCACTCCCATAACGAAGCACACTATAATTGACAATTAGTTGAATACTCCTTTTAGACTGATGCTATCATTTTGCTTTAGCTTTCATGAAGATTTCTTCAATAATGGCCACATGCCATCTTTATGCATCACCACTACTTTGTCCTTATCCTACCCGCATCTATGAGTCGCCTAATTTTGCATTTCCAACCGCATTATGCATTATGGCCATGCCCAAATCCTATTTGGCGCATGCTACTGTTGCATACATGCTATGCCAATCAGCACCCAAATCTTGACACAAACTTGTGCACCTTTGCACAACTGGACGGACTTTACTTGGTGATTCGAGCATCACCATAGAGCTCAACTAAGTCATATCACTCAATGACTTCCGCGGACAATTATCTTGGACAATGTTAACAAGGCACAATCCTTGCAAATGAGGCGCCACTGCCTACGTTCCATGAAGCAAGAATGCCGCATTCTTCTTCAAACTTGGAACTCATTTTACTGCCCATGCACAACTGGTTACTCTTGTCTTTCTCTTTAGCCAAAATCAACTTGAGTAGCAACAATTGTTGATTTGCAGTTGACAAGAACATCCGCTTGTGGTTTTGATCAAATGCAGGTCTTTGGACACCCTTGTCCAAGCATATTGATCCCACTCATAAACCAGGTGCAAGCACACTCCTTGTGCGCATCTAGCATCAACGAAGAACTCTTTGCAAACGCAAGACCGTGGTGTATCGGTTTTCCCTAACTCGCGCTTATTTCTTCAGCCTTTCCATAAGCTTTATGCTAGATAAGAATTGGCCATCCAATTCTTCCTTCATGGCATCACATTGCCACAAACATGCTGGTTCGCAACCAGACTTTGCATTACCACCAAGGTACATGCATTCGAGAGAGATAACATTAATCTTCCATCAACTGGCTACAATGAAAACACCTTCAATCTATTACATAGACATGTTCTTCATCTACTTTGCCACTGCAAAGGCCATCAACTTCTTTGAGTTCAGGAATTTCCCCTAAAATTCCCATTACAACTTGTAATGTACTCGCTACTGATAACACTACGAAAGAATGCATTCCAAATGCATAATCTTCGCATACTTGTGAGAAACATGGACTTTAACACCTGACTTGCACCATAGAAGTCAGCATACTCCTCAGTTTTGTCATGCAATCACTTGAAAACCCGGTTTTCAATGACTCTTGCGCGTTCGCCTAACACTTTGGGCTGGAATTTTGACACCTTTGTCATAAACTTTCATGGCCTGCTGCTACTACAAGCTTCAAAGTTCCTTCCAATTGATCTTTCCACACAAGAACAACTTCTTCTAGTCTTCATACTAGTGAAACCCAAACAATTCTTCACTGAATTTGACAAACAAATGACATTAACTTAAGTAAAAGAGAGAAAAATCAGCAACTGTGTCCCCTAACACAGCTCTGATACCAGCTGTCACATGCCCATTTAATCGCCTAAAATTTTCATGGAACATGACCGGCAATGATTGTGGTTCAGTGACTCAACATCACCCAAAATCATTCAGCCTTGCATACTTGCATCAAAGTACGCATCTGCCTTCACTCATAAGGCTTTGCACAACGGAAGTCTTCTCTTCTTTCTCTCTAACTCTTCATGCCCCCATAAGCATAAGAGGTTCTGCCATGCATCAAACCAATTGACAACTTCACAAGATCAGCAACATAATGAACACAAGAAACTAACACAATAAACCCATCTTATTGCATTAAGGAAGATTATACAAAACAGTCCATCACATGGACCAAACAGGCCATTCACCCTCTTGGTGAATGCCTAAAACTCTCTCTACATTAGTGGTTCTTCTCTCAAAACGAACAACACTAACATTATTGATTCCTAAGCTATTTATACATGCTAGGATCAGGCCAAAACTTCTGTGCAACCGCTGCACAAGCCTTGGACAACCAAGTGTCCAAGTAGTTTCCATAACCGCCACTTTCAACTGCCACCTTTTGAGTTGTCACGCCAACAGGTGCCACACCTGTTCCTGGTGGTTATGAACACTCACAAATGGTTATAAACTCCTTTTATAACCGTTCTCCCTTGTCTCACACGTTTGGCATGATTGTGAAGCTCGCAACCAACTTGTAACCGTCACTTGAGCCGTATTGCACCACCGTTGTGCTTTACCGGTCGCGCCTCGCCTCCAAGCTCAGCCATCTTGGCCCTGCGTGCTTATCACTCTAAGATAATGCACGGACAATCCTTGTGCTTCAATCACCGAGGCCATCTTCTTAAGCTCATTCTGGTTACTCATGCGTCATATGCTTCACTTCGCCAATTTGCTTGACAATAGTAATGCTACTCTTGCATTACTAGCTTGTTTGCATTGTTCAAGCTTTGGCCAGCCTTGAACTAATGCCATAGACCAACTCTGGCCTATTCTTCACTCTTGCATCATCCTTGAGTTTGGGCTAACTCAATTCCACGGATATGCATCGATGCCAACATCGCATGTTGCATCTGTCACTTTGGCCATGTCTTGCCAAACCTTCAATGAAGCTTCATTGTGTCGGCCAATAAGCTTCATCACTTAGCCAAATGTGTTTACAATGTAATGCTGCACTTGCATTACATTGGCCCTGTGGGTTTATGCCATTCTTGACACTTGCCGGTCTATTCGATATCCAGCTATTATGGCTTGCGTTGCGCTATTATAGCTTCGCATTGCACCATTACGGCGGAACTCTGACTTGGCCTGCAACTCTGTGACGCGCAATCATCTTGCATCACTTGCAGCACTGTAATAGTAAGCGTGTACTAGGTAGTGACACGAAAGTACCTATCTGGGGGTGTGAAAAGGATGCAATCCAGAGATAGACGACAAAGAGAGTAACGGCGAAACGTCTAATTAGCTACAACTACTTCCTACATATGTAATCCAAATTTTGCGATTACCATGAATATGCAAAAAAACGACAACTAGTTCCTTTATCTTGAAAATGGTCGGAGCATGCATTTGGGTAATGAATGTATTTGACCTTTGTTAGAAACAAGACAAATTACACAGTTAAGTGACTATAACAACAGTGTCAGCATTGGATGAAGATATACATAATTATAACCTGTTAAGTTGCATCACTTTTCTTTCTTTTTTTTTTTTTTTGTTCATAACCTGTTAAGTTGCATCACTTTTTTCTTTTACTTTTTTTTTGTATTTGT